>PYAF01001667.1:1464315-1497792 GCA_007407185.1 Glycine tomentella | reverse complement strand
CATAAAAAATAACAATTCTATTTTTAAACTACATATCCTCTAACTTAACGTTTCAACCATAATGTCTATATCTTAATAAAAAAATTACAATATAATCAATAACAAATAAAATGATCAAAAATTAAAAGCAACATATAATGGTCAAATATCGTCAAACAAACACCATCATCTATCCTAAAACAACATATCCTCTACCCTAGTGTTTCAACCCTAATATCTATATATTAATAAAATAATTACAATATAATCAATAACAAATAAAATGATCAAAAATTAAAAGGTACATATAATGGTCAAATATCATCAAACAAAAACCATCATCTATCCTAAAACAACATATCCTCTATCCTAATGTTTCAACCCTAACATCTATATATTAATAAAAATATAACAACAAAATAAATAATAAATAAAATAATATAAAAAACACAACTTACTTGTAACAACAAGAATCAAATGATGGATGAAGAATGTAGGAAAAAAAAATTGAAGGATGGTTAGAGAGTAAAAAAAACGCAGCAGTAGAAAAAATGAGGAAGGAAGAATGGAGAGGGAAAGAGTGAAAGTAATCCAGCGAATTATGGCCACGTCATAAATTCTGCAGTAACTGTCACGTAATTCGCTATGGGGGGCAGCGAATTACGTGGCATAATTCGCTATGGCCAACAGCGAATTAAGGGGGCGCGCCACGTGGCCTACTGTGTCAGCGCCCAGACTGACGCCTTGACCACGTAATTCGCTGCCCTCCCCAGCGAATTACGTGGCCACTATTCTGACGCCACATCAGAGCGCATAATTCGCTAGGGGTGTCAGCGAATTATGTCGCGTGGCAGTTTGGTATTTAGTTTCTCTCTCGTGGCATTCCGACAATTTTTTTCCACAGGTGTGGCAATACGGTCATTGTCTCACAGCACAGTTGGTGAAAGGGATTGGTACGAATCACAGAAACTGAACAAGGGGGAGCATAAAAAGGTGGATGATATAGTTGTCATATTCTTGATTAGGAGACTGTTAAAATTTGCATGGGAAGGGATGTGGGAACTGAACCAATGGACAATAAGAGAGGATGGTCTTTCTCAGTCAGAAATAATATCAGTGACGGCCAATGGGGCATACATGCATGCATATCACTCACACCCTTCGAGACAACGACTTTTCTGCCCCAAAAAAAAAATTTACCCAAATGTCACGCGATCAAAACATATTACCAGACTGTCACGCGTCATATTTCGCTAGGTATCATAGCGAATTACACATGCACATAATTCGCTACACAGGGTAGCGAATTATGTAACGGCGCTGACATGGCAGAAAGAGAAAACGTATTTCGCTGGAGGGAGTAGCGAACTACGTATATTAAATAACTACTCCTACTATCCAATAAATAACTACTTCCACTTTCCCATGATAATGGACAAATTTTTATTCAAAATAATTTTAAAAAAATTGTATTAGTTTACAAAACTAATTTAATTAATAAAATTAATTTTCAACTAAATAAAAAAATATTTGAAAATAAAAATACAGTTAAAAAATCTATTTAAAATTGATTTAATTCTTATAATTAATTTAAAAATGATTCAAAATACCAGATTTTATTCAAAATGATTTTTTAAAAAATTATATTGTTTTACAAAACTAATTTAGTTAATAGAAATAATTTTCAACTAAATAAAAAATATTTGAAAATAAAAAAGATAGTTGTTCTAATTATTATTATCAATTTAAAACTGATTCAAGATATTTTAGTTTTAAATTGACAATTATTTGAAAAAAAAATAAGTGAAACAATTTGAATAAACAGTTTGGTTTGATTTTCTTTATCATATTTTTTTCAAATATTTTTTATTTAGTTGAAAATTAGTTCTATTAACTAAATTAGTTTTATAAAACAATACAGTTTCTTTTAAAATTATTTTGAATAAAAAAATTTTTGATTACTATCCAATTTAGTTTAAAAAGACATGTAAAAATAAAGGGATGATATATATTATAGGAAAGAGATGACAATTATTAAATGTACGTAGTTTGCTACTCTCTCTGCCATGTTAGCGCCGTTACATAATTCGCTACACAAAGTAGCGAATTATGTGCATATGTAGTTCGCTAGGATGCCTAGTGAAATATGACGTGTGACAGGTAATATGTTTTGGTCGCATAAGATTTGGATAAATTTTTTTTTTATTTGGGACAGAAAGGTCGTTGTCCCCACTTTTTCTGGGTGCGTGTAAAATAAATTTCAGGTTCGATTCACCCTTTCAAAAAAATATATTAGTAAACCACAAATACAGGGGTCAAGTCCTGAATTCTGATTTGGTTTTTGTGTGATCTATCTATCAATCAACTTTCTTGGCCGTGGCATTGTGAAGTTTCTTTGAATTTGGACCACCATATCGATGTGTGTTAACTTTTCCTTGGAGTGTTGACAAATGGGTGCGAAATCCCGTGCATCCAGTCCAAATTTCCAATTGCGTTGTTTGTTTATCAAAACCGACGGCTGCTGCCCAACATCATGTAACATGTTTTGATTAAGGGTCTTGTTAATTAAGGATTAAGAAATTAAAAATATTTTTATTGATTGATTAATGTCTTGAACTTAAAATCAAATCATTTAGGTGCTATCTGGATTCAATTTTAGTGAAAATAATATCTTTCTATCTAACTTTATATTAATGTGAATAAAAGGGATTGGACAAAAAAAATACTCCTATAAAAATACATTAAAAAATTATAAAAGAATGTATTTTTGTATATTTTTTTTTCTTTTACTTCTTTCGAAGTTGTCCGGATACTTGTTAGTAGCATTTGTCTTTCATTAATGCTTCTTCGCTGATCACTAATTGGTTCAATCACTTTTGACTCACTTGTATTTAATGACATTTTTAGTGTCTGTTTGTAAATTTATTTGTGTTTTTAGTTTTCTTAATTTTAATTTGTTATACTATTATTTCTCGCATTCTTTTTAATTATTCAAACTAAGTCTCACATTTTAAAACTCTATCAAATAGTAAAATTATCAAATATGTGTATAACATTTATCTATATAATATTGCAAACAAAATATAGAAAATAAAAAAGAAACAACGTCGTCACTTCATTTATATTTTATATATTTTGGTTTTATTTTATTTAAATATTTATAAATTTTAATTATTAATTCAAATAAATCAATGATAGACCACACTTATGTTATGTTTGTGTTAAACGATGTCAAACTCAACTATTTTTTAAAATTAGTGTAATAACTATACCGTGCATGAGTCTTAGATTTATAATTTATAAACTTATATATTATTATAATTTTTAGGATTTGTATTGGATTAATATTTTAAAAGATTATTTTAGTATAAAATAGTTTTGTTAATTTTAAAGATTATGTAGGAATATTATGATTTATTTTTTATAAAACTTTATAATAATTTGAATTTTAATAAATTTATATCATAAAAAATTAAAAAATTTGAAATGACTTTATAGATTTATAAGATTTGAAAGGTTGGTCTAAATTTTTTAAGACACATTCAAAATTACAAAGATTAATAAAAAAATAAAAAAATGATGAAATTTAGATAAAAAAAATAAAACCAATATAAATTTTTTAATCTTTTAATAACTATATTGATTCTAACTTTATGTCCTCATATATTAACTTTTCTTAGCATTTTCTTATGTTCATTTTTAGATTTGAATAATAAATTTAAAATTATATGTTAATTTTCTTATATTTTTTAATTATTTTATGATAAATCTAATAACATATTTAAATGTATGTAATATTAAGTATATATTAAAATAGAGAGTGATGATGGCGGAAATTTGACAGAAACACAAATAATTGGGCCTTTAAATAATAGAATAACGTATACAGGCCAAGTTTTGTTGTATTTTTTTATCATATATTATTTATCAATTGGGTAATTTTAATCTGCATTATTTCAATTGTTAATTTTGTATTGGATGACTAAATCCATATGGTGACACGACCTTTGTTTTATTGATATGGTAAATAGCGGAACACTCAAAAAATGATATTTGAAATTTGAAAATAATACTACTAGTACTTTTTAAAATTTTTCTGAACACTTGTAACAAAAAAAATAAAATTATTTTGAAAAACAGTTTTTGTTCAATTAAAGGAGTGAATGATTTAATGTAAAAGACAGAAGATTAAGATTCTACCCTTAAATCATTTTTTTCTATGTGTGTATGAATATTGAATATTGAATATCGTTTAAGAAAAATGAATTCTAACATTTGGAAAGAGAAATGTTTTGACAGAAGATAAAACTAAAGTATGCCAAACTAATTGGCAAATCGGCAACACAACCATAACAAGGCATCTCATCACCTAAACTTATAAATGATTTGTTTGTTCACTTGTTCCCTCTAATTAATTTGTCTAGGCAACGTTTACTGCCTTTTTATAAATAATTTTCTAGAATAGACACAATAAAGTTATAAATGAATGACTTGATGGCGCTAGCTTGGAAAACTCCCACCCAGGTGACATCAGTCTAAAAACCTTTACTCAATGAATATTGTCCAACGTAGTGATAAACAATTTTTTTCTACAAACTAACATGAGTAAACAACAATAATTTTCACAACATTAAATTTATATACAACTATACTTTTTTTCTTCTACATAGTTAAAAAATGCCCAGAATACATTTCTATTAAATTTGATTATATAACTATAGTTTTATCTATTATTTTTTAATTAAAACTATTCATTTCCTACAAAATTAAAAAATGACAACAATAATTTACTATTCATGTTTTTTCTTCAACTATACTATTTTCTATTAAATTATTAAATAAAACTATTTTTTCTACACATCTAAATAATGACAACAATAATTTTTTTAAGATAATCTTATATAAAAATATATTTTCTCTACAAACTAACATAATAAAATTTATTAATTTTCTACAAACTAGACAAATTACAACATTAAACTAAACTATATACAACTATATTTTTATCTAAACAGTAAAAAAATGCTCAGAATAATTTTATGTTAAATTTTATTTTAGAACTATAACTTTACCTATTAAAATTTTAATTAAAACTATTTTTTTCTTCAAAACTAAAAGTTGCCATTAACTGCAGTATATTGTACAACGTTCACTTAGTGAAGGCTTTTAGGCAGGAGCCACCTAGGTGGAGTGGTTGAAGATGACACCTCCAACTCCAAGTCATTTGCATTACTTGAACTAGGAATACTTTGCAGAGTGATGTCACTAGGTAAAGTGTAAAGTTGTGTTCATTGCCGTCATCCATTGTGTACGTGAGAAGAATCCCCCTTTCTAATAATTAGTTTCAAAGACCACTTCGAAGAGGTGTTTTGTTTAAAAAATAATCCATATCGATTAAATTGCCAAAATATCATTGTTAAAGTTCATGAACGCGGGGAGGACAGACTGGACAGTGTTGGGGACTAGGGTCCTATGGGTTATCAGAGTATTCTGTGATTTCTGTCTTCGTAATCCTATGTGCTATTATGCGATATTCTCTCACATCTTTTTTGGGTCCATACGATGATGAACTCTGAACAGAAGTCTATTTAAAATATAAAAATGGGCCATTTCTATTTTTAGTTTGTCTGGGCTGGTACTTGTTTCTTGGTTCATTTGAAAACCTTTTCTTCTATTTTATAGTTTATATATCAATAGTGGATAGGATTTCAATGAACACGCTTTATAGTCAACTTCTAATATAGCTGATATTCTCAGAAAAGAGTGTTTCAGTGTAATGCCATTGGCAAATTAAATATAACGAATTGAATCATATTGGATCAAAGATAAAGATAACACAATGGCTGGCACCGATTCATTTATAGTACTGGCTACGTACTACAAGTATAGAATAGCAGCTGAATTGGAACGTGGAGCAATCGAGTACATGAAGTTGTATTATGCAACGAATCCTCGAATTCTCTCTCTTTCTCTGCTGAAGCTGAAGGATGGGACCCTGTCTTAACCAAAAGAAATTCTCTGCCATAACAATGGGTAATTGCACATTTTTTAAGAGTATATAGGAGCGGACGATGCCCCTGTTAGTGTTATTACGCGTTACACTACATATATTATGAATTGTTAAAATGGGAGAAATTCTACCCTTAGGATCACTTACGGAAATAAAGAGAATATAAAACAAAAATGCACATTATCTAATATATATATATATATATATATATATACATATATATATATAGGCTACAGAAAGAAATAGCCTATCAATCAGCCTATGCGTTGTACTGCCATATCTATAAAGGCACCCATGTGTGTGAGTGAGAGACTTTTTTCTTCTTCAAAATTACGATTAAGATTTAAATTAATATTTAGAAAGAAGTAAGTGGTAAAGTATTATGAGAAATTGTAAAAGAAATCATGATTTTAATTTTTTTAATACGATTTTGAAATCGTAATAAATATTTTTATTTTTTTAAATTAATTTTTTATAAGTGATAAACTATTAATTAATTAATCTATATTTTTAGTTTTATTTAATATTCTATATTGTTTTATTTAATATTTTTATACTTTTGTATATTATTTTATTTAATATATATTTTTATTAATATTAAAGATTATTATTTATTTTAAAAATTAAAAAAATAAAAACTTAAATTTAAATAAAAATATTAAAATGTATCATACATATTTGTTTAATAAAAATATTAAGATGTTTTGTTATTATTATTAATAAATAATATGAACTTATAATTTATCAAATAATATCAATTTTTTTTTTAAAAAATTAAAAATAATTTTTACAATTAACATTAAGTAAATTAAAGTTTTCTTACAGTAATATTAATCCCTTTTTTTAATTCAAAAGTGGTAAATTATCCTATAATTTATTCTTTTTTTTAGTATTAATTTAAATTTTATTTCTATTTGATAATTTTTTTTTAAAAAAAAAAACCCTTTTATCTTGGTTTGGCCGAGTGCACTTGGCTGACTTGGCTAGGGTAAGCAAGCACGTGTTTGATTGCTTTAAGCTAAAAGAACAATAAATTGACCGTGGACTAAAATTATACTCAATTGGTTGAACATTAATTTTTTCCGAGACATTAACTTCATCTTTTAATCTATCTTTGAAGAAAAATTTAATATTTTTTTTTATTTTTAATAATTAAAAATAACTCTATATTATAATTTAAATTATTGATTATATATCTAAAATATATTTTAGATATTCAATAATATTTATTGTAAAATTTAATTTATAAGAATAAACACTTATCCTTCCTCCCAAATTAAAAGACTAGATTTATTAATAAAACCGTAATCCAATTTTGACATGGGTCGTGTTAAAATTATTGTTAAGATCTATTGTAACTTTAACTTTGTTTAATATTTTAATAATTACATTATATTTTTTTAAAAATAATAGATAATATACACTGGGAATATGTTTGGTACGGTAGAATGAAAATATATAAAAAAAAATTGAACTAAAATTTAAAATAATAAACTTTTAATTTTTAATTTTTATTTTCTCTGCATAAAAAAAATATTCTTTATTCATTTTTTTCTTCAAATCAGACATATCATTACCGATCTAGTGGCTGAATAAGAATTTGTACTGGCAGTTCCATGTGCACCTATGAAGTCTGAACCGAATTAAATACATATAATCAAATGTCTTGCAAGTTGCAAGCTACCCTTTTCATTCGGCCTTGCAGCATAGCCTACGCACATTTCGTGATCTGTTTCCAACTATCGCCTCCTCGACCAGTTATCTCCACTCAATTATCACGTGGAGCTAATCTTTTGGTTTACAATGGTACAAACATTTGAGTATAGGAAAAAAGATGCAACTTAAATTGGATAAACGTAATATATCTATCATAAAGCGTGTGAATTAATTGGTGATTATCCGGTGATTTTAGATTAAGTTTTGAATATGTAATTAATTGGATACATATACTTGATTAAGCTAAAATAAGAAATAATAAAATAAATAAAGTGAAATAGGAGAACATAAAAAAGCAAAATAAGAGAAAAAGAGGAATGAAGTACTAATTTAGTTCATGAAATTATAACAGTCAGATAAATTGCTTCCAATTCTTTTTTTAAAGAGTAAAATAGTCCTTAATATTGAATGTTATCAATCAACTTTGTCATTAAAATTCTAATGAAAGGACAAATTGGCCCCTAAAATAAATAAATAAATGACAAATGACTTTTGACATTATAAATTATCAATTAATTTAACAATCGGTTAAATTAGTTCCTAAAATTAAAAAGGCTCAACGGACTTCTTGCCTCCTAATTTTCAATTTTTTGTGAATTGTGCCCTTGAAAAATCACATTCTGATTCTAAACTTAGTTTTGCAAATTTTGTCGTAATTAATATTTATAAATTAATTAAGCGAGTCACCTATTTTATAAGTTACAAGTCATAAACCCCCATAACACATTTGTTAATTTTTTTTTACCATAATATAAGTATGAAATAGTTCTCTTTGAAATAGTCATTAATATTCGTTAAAGACCTTGATCACATATAAAATAAATATTTATTCTAATACAATTTATTTCATATCTAAGATCAAAATTTAAATATGAGTTACTTGATTAAATAACATAAGTCGTTATCACTTGTATCTATTATTGTTGGTTATTTTTCTTATTTGTAGGGATTGAATATGATATTAGAGAGTTTACAAAACTCATATATTATGTTTAACTAATTGAGTTAAATTCTTGGTAGGATGTTAGTTTATCAATATTAAATCAATGGTTAGTTTTATTGTGTATATCCATGCTCCATAATTTTTTCCAAACACCATAAATTTTTATGAGCATTGAAGGGAAAAAAAAAAACTAATTAAAACGCGTAACTTTCCTTTGAGGGAGCAAAAGCATGTAGGGACCCCAATCTTGTTTACCTTATTACTACAAGGGTAAAAAAAATTATAGTAAGGATGCCAATTGTGGTAGGTGCAAATCAGATTTTGGTTTCCTGTCAATCATTTTATTCCAAAAATAGCATTGATTATATGTTATATTGGAAATTAGGCTTTATTTATGTCTCTCTTGCACAAAGATAACAAATTTTTAACTTGGTAAGTGAAACAAAAATAAACATACCAAATTGTAATATATTCTTAAATTCTTAATATATTTTTCATACTAAACCACCCAACAATACATATTTATTAAAATCTTAAAATAATTATTGTGAAATTTGATTTGGTAAGAATTTAACTTTTTTAATAACGTGCATATTATTAAATAATTATTTGATTTTACATATATTTTTAACTCACATCATCAAAATTAAATCCAAAATAAAATAATCATACCCTTCCGAATGATGAGTTCGTAGGTAGAAATTTTCTCACATCAGACAGGTCAGTTGCTGAGACGGCAGGTGACTTAAGTGCAAATTACGTAATCAATTAGTTTAATTATTAATTAATAAAATCAACGATTGTGCAATACTATTATTTCTCTCAAGGCTTAAGTCTTAAAATCTTCAAGACACATTCATATTGACCCCATGCAATCTCCATCTGTGTCGGCACGAGCCATGGGAAATACCTTTATTTTGTCAATTTTGATATATTTCCATGGTATATCAAAATCAAAATATTGCTGAGATTTAAGGATTAAGATTCTTTGATCGTAAAAAAAAATGACCCTTTGAAATATTATTTAAACCTGTGCAGTTATTTTGATTATTTTTAGAAAAAGAAAAATTATTTTTTGGAGGAAAATCTATTATAGAAAATGAATCTATTTAATAAATGAGGGAGAGATATTCATTAATTTGATTGAAAGTGAATCTATTAATTTAAATAAGGAAAATATAATATATAAAAAAAGATAATAATTAATTTAAAAGAATCATTAAAAAGTATTAATCTAAATTAGGTAAAATTAAGTAATTAATTATTCTTATTTTCACACATTAAAAAACCGTGTTTTTTATTAACTTTGTATTAGTTTACTTGTTGAATGCGTATAAATTTGTTAATGTACAAGGTGGTATTCGAGCATTCCCTTTTTAGCTCTTTCTCTTACCATCCTTTTTTTTTTTTCATTTCATTTTTATTTGTTATGAGTACAGAGTACTTCCCTAGTAGCATTATATATGAAATACCGGTGCTCTCTTTCTCTTGTTCTGTATTTTATTTTATGTTCTTCATCTAACCCGCTCCTTCTCTTTAACTCCATGCAACTGTTCCTGCACTGGATTCAGAACTTTCTTGCCCCATTGCAGTTTCAACTTGTTGCACACATGAAGGGCCTAGTAAGTACGTTGTCTTGTTATACCATGAGAAATTTTAAACCAAAGTTTTGTTCTTTTACTTTGTTTTAAGCCGGGGTTTGTTTGTTTTGAGTCCAAGATAGCATGCAAAGTTTTTTGTTTCACTCACTTAAAACACTTGCAATAGGCCTCGATGTTTATTCCAGTGTTTGGCTTTTACAGTACACTTCCAAGTTTATATATAAATTTCTGTGTAGCCATCATAAATTACGTCAATATCTTGTTAGGATCCATTTTTTCTTTAATGAGAATTCTTTGGAGATATTAGAGATTGGTGACTACGCTAAGATAGGTTAGTTGAGATATTGCTTTTTCTTGTCTATGTAGAGATCTTAGTAGTTCAGTGGTACGGTACAGACTACCGAGGTATGTATGGTACAATATTGTTTTCATAATATTGTCCAATTGGAAAGTGGAATTTCACTATCAAAATTTAAACGGTTTGCTTTGTGATGAAGTATTTGCATATCTCTAGAGTGTATGTAGGTTATATTCTTAAAAATTGTTTCCAATTGAATAAGTTGTTACTGTGAAGTTGGAATTGCACTTAATTCATCTCCTTATTTCTATCTTCTTTTAAGGTAGCAGTGCTTTTACTTGTAGCAATAAGCACTGCTGTGGAAAGCAATGGAGAAGACAATGGTGGACCATGTAAACAGAATGCATTGAGGGCTAGGCCTCACAGTGTGTCGATCTTGGAGTTTGGGGCGGTTGGAGATGGAATAACACTGAACACAGTTGCATTCGAAAATGCAATATTTTATCTCAAGTCATTTGCTGACAAAGGTGGTGCTCAACTATATGTTCCATCTGGCAAATGGCTAACTGGGAGTTTTAACCTCACCAGTCACCTCACTTTGTTCCTTGAGAGAGGAGCTACCATCATTGCATCTCAGGTTTCATTTCATTTAACAGCAAAGAACAACACATGAAGAATAATAGAAGTACCATAGAGGAAAAAATGGAATCAAATATTTAATGTCTTTTTTTTCTCTCTCTCTCTCTAAGCCTTGCCTAGCTTTAGTAGTGTAGAACTATAGATGATCTGATTTTTCTGCATCCTGAAAAGTTACTATTACTAATGAAGAATATTTTAATAAAGCACTTACTTTTGCTCACTCTTGAAAAACTATATATATGTGTGTGTGTGTGTATGTATATGTATATATTTATCTTGTATCACTTCAGGATTATTCTCATTGGGATATAGTGGATTTCCTCCCTTCTTATGGTAGAGGAATTGGGAGATATCGCAGCTTGATCTATGGGCAGAATTTAAGCGATGTGGTAATAACGGGTAAGAATTTTCTTTACCATTTTACCATTTAACTATTTCTCTCATAGGATAGGCAAAGCAATTCTGCCTTACTTAAATTGATATATTTAATAAATGAACAGGTGATAATGGAACTATAGATGGACAAGGCTCTATCTGGTGGGAGCTGTTCAGTTCTAATTCCTTAAATTATAGTCGACCAAATCTTATAGAATTTGTTGATTCGGTTGATGTCATAATTTCCAATTTGACTTTTCTTGACTCTCCTGCTGGGGGCATCCATCCAGTACATTGCAGGTAGTAGTAAGTAGTAACTCATTTGTGTTCACTGACTGAATTCTCAAAGTAAATTGTTCCTTTTTAATCTCTCTTCTTTCCACAATGTAGTAACGTTCAAATTCAAAACATAACTGCTCGTGCACCAGCTGAATTCCCTTACACAAGTGGTATAGTTCCAGGTAAATTTAGTTGTCTCTTACCTGATTAGGATACAGCACACAAGCTACACACCTTTATCATAAACTTTGTAGTTGGCTAAACCTTTATTTCACAACCACTAATTGTTTTAATTATAACAGAAGAAAGTAGTATCGTTTACTGTTAATTGATTTATTAGTCCCTTTAACATACTTGTTGATTTTTTTTTCTTCAATTCTTATAGGTGTTTCTCATTTATTTGATATTTTTAACATGCACTTTAGTCACTTAGTGACAGTTTCTTGCATTGCCTTCCTTGGAGCTTATTTTCTAAACAAGTTATTTTTGGGGCATCATAACTCATTAGTCTTAACAACTTTCAGATTCTTCTCAGTATGTATGCATTGAGAACAGTAACATTAGCACTGGTCATGATGCAGTTGTGCTGAAGAGTGGTTGGGATCAGTATGGCATTGCCTATGGAAAACCAACCTCAAGTGTTCACATCAGTAATGTTTACCTACAATCATCATCAGGTGCTGGCTTGGCATTTGGGAGTGAGATGTCTGGGGGAATATCTGATATTATTGCAGAGAAGCTTCATATACTCAACTCTCCTATTGGCATTGAACTGAAGACAACTAAGGGTAGAGGTGGTTATATGAGAGGCATCTTCATTTCTGAGGCAGAATTGGAAAATATTAGCTTGGGAATAAGCATGACAGGATACTCCAGTTTCCATCCAGATGACAAGTATGACACAAGTGCACTTCCAGTTGTTGGTGACATTACTTTCAAGAATGTGATTGCTGCAAATATTAGTGTTGCTGGGAATTTTTCAGGAATAGTTGAATCACCTTTCTCAACAATCTGTCTTTCAAACGTGACTTTTTCTCTCAGCTCTGAGCCATCTCCTTCATGGTTCTGTTCTAATGTAATCGGTTTCTCTGAGGATGTGATTCCCGAGCCATGTCCTGATCTCCAGAGCTCGTATTCCAAGTTTTCCTTTTCTTGTTTTTCTTCTCTATATCCACTCTTTAGTAATGTCTCAGGCTATTTGGATCATCAACCACAAGAATTATAGTCACTCATTTTCATTCACTCTATACATGAGATACAAAATTCATAATCCATCTAGAGCTTCTTCAACTCTTATCACAATTTTCCAATAAAAGAAAATTCTTGATGCAAATATGTCCCTTCTCTTCAACATTACAATCAACCTTCCATTGTTGGTGTCAAGTCCAAATAGTATATTTGTGTACAGCCTCAATTTCTTCATTCATGTAAGAAATTTTTTGATGGTGGTGTACAGCCCAAGACACTTTTTTGCTTTGGACGTATCATTTAAAATATATATTGAGTGCTACCTTGATTCTGTCCATCATGAATTAGCATTGGGGTACACTGTGTATTGGTTTTGTTAAAGCAAAGCTGACAGTATTCTCTTTAATTCTCAGTATATGATTGCTTTTGTTGTTGACTTGCTTGATGTGGCAGAAGCATGCATGGTGATGAAATTTAATTTATTAGCCTTGAATTCTACTATGACATTGTTTTCTTGTCACGGCAATGCATAGATAATGTTAAACTATTTTAAGTACAGGAATATATTAGGAGGTAGATTTTGATGAACAAGGTAGAAAGGTGGTGTCTAAATGTTAGGTCAGTGGTTGGTCTTGATTCTTATGCTTTTCCTTTTCCCCGTTGCTAGACAGCTATACTTGACTAAATCTGATGGAGTGGGAGTGGCCAACATGCAATTTCATCAATGGCTGTTCATTGTCCCACTCTACTAAAATACATCACTTCAACTTTCTTACGTACCATCTAATTAATGGAACCACCACTAAACCAACAATTGGCATGCAAAACATGGGGATCATCGTCATCAAATCTATAAGCAATATGTTACTTTCGACGTCATTTATTTACATTATATTCACAAATATGCAAGTACTATGATGTTTTTCAAAAGACCTTGTAACTGTAAAGATTTTCTAAAATAGAAAGTCTTGTATGGTTTTAAGTCAAAGAATAACTAATGTATCCTTACTTCAAACAATTACTTAATGTTTTGATTGCATAAAGTTCTTCTTCTAAATATTTACTGTAGTCATATATATAATAAAACTTGAACTAGAAATAACTTTTTAAACTAGAACAACCCGGGGTTGATTTACACACTGGTCTTTGATTGCGTTAAACACACAAATAAGATTTTTTTTTTTTTCAAAAGGGAAATAAACAGCATGGCTTTATTAAGGCCAACTATCAGTAACACGGGAAAAAAAATTCTGCTGCAGTTAGCATAAAAACAAAGTGAAAAAAAAAAAAAGAGCAAGATTGATTGAGGTTGAGAAGAATTTGCCCAGGCCCTTGTCATGCAGCCTAATTCCCAGGCCAATTCTGTTTTAAAAAATAGGAGAAAAGGAAGAATATTATTCGTCTCCAGTGTAAGTTTTTGAATATTGCGAAAGTCTTTAAGGACATAACAGACTTTTCTGAATTGAACACAGGTGACAAAACTACAGTAATAAGGAATTTAATATGTAAGTGTTTTTTTTATAGATTACTCCTTTGTTAACACACGTCAAAAAAGGACTAGGAGAAGAGAGAAAAACATTTGAACGAATTGGATAGAAATAATCCTAAGAATAAAAAAGATAGTTTGTTTTAAAGGATAAAGTTTGATTAAATAAAACTTATGAACTGTTAAAAACTTACAAAAGTTACAGATTTTATTTTTTAAAAAGTAAAATAATTTTATTACTTCTCATATTTAATTAATGTGGGACTAATTTTAATTAAAACTTTTGAAATACTTGCAAAATACACAATAATTCCTCGTATATTTAAAAAATTTTAAGAAAAAATTCCTAGAATTATAAACTCTAGTAAGTTAATCTGGTTGAATCTAATCACGAGTTAAATGAGTCGAAAAAATGTTGACTTCTTTTTTCTGCAAATTGATTCAGTCTAACTAGTAAACTTAAGTGCGTTGGACTAATTCGTGTTAATCTTTTACTCTTTTATTTTGGTTTTAAACATCCTTGATATTTTTTATTTTATTTTTTATTCTTTGAGTTTGTTTTTATGAAATAGTATGTTGTATTTATGTTTTTTTAATTTTCTATATATTTTTTATTTATTAATTTTTATTTAATTTTGAATAATTCCGGCCATTTATGACTCTGCCTTTTTTGGTCTTGTTAGACCCAGGCATGTTTGAGTAAGTTGCTTAATTAAAATAGACATATAAATATATATATATATAATTTAACAATTCAAATTAACTTTATAAAAATTAATTTAATCCAATTTTACGATGGACCCTAAAGCTTTTTATCGTTGTAAACACTTGTAATTAAGTCAAGTGCCAGGTTAAATTTCCTCTAATATAATGATTAATGACCTTTGCCCATTCTCCTTTTCTTCCTGATAGGACCTCCATTTTAACAGTATTTGCTTCCATTGGTAATTTGGTATCATAGTTTAGAGGAAAATAAATAAATAGTTTAATGATAATATGTGAGTGTGAAACTGTTATTTAATTATATATTATTGTTTGAATTATTTTAAAATAATTATTTTAAAAATTAATAAATTTAATTATTATATATGATAAAATTGTGATTAGAGGATTGTGTAAATTTTTTTTATTTATCAAAGTGCATAATCTTTTCTTATAAATAAATAGGTATCGTTCACGTGATTATTTCTTTTATATTTCATAAAAGTCTGCTCTGTTCTCCTCTGCTATTTATTTATTTTCCGAATAAGTAAACCATATATACGCCCCATGGCTATGAATATTCACGGACTTTCAGTGTTAATTGGCAAGTTTAACAGCAGAAGATATATAGTCCATGAAATGATGAGATATTAATAATTGATGTGCTACTGCCCGAAGTGAAGAATTTAACGATGTTAATAATTCTCAAGTATGTAAACTACAGATTGATGAATGTGAGAATCAAAATAATTAACTGAATTGTAACACGGGAATCATAAGATACGTGTCCTTTTTGTAGGACATGGAGATGAATTCCAGCTTAACCCAGACTTTTCCATCCCTTCATTATCTGCCATCTTATCGATTAACAATCCTTGAAGATCCTCCAACATGCCTTTCTCATCCTAAAAAAAATCAAGATCCAAAACGTAATTTAGAAATGTTATATTTAAGGAACAAATATTAATAAGCAAAAATTCCTCTCACTGACTTTAGATCTTAGTAAAAAGTTTACTATGGAGTGTCATATACACGTGGAGTCTTTGTTTTGGAGTTACAAAACAAGATAGAGTTTCAATAAAAAATATATTTTGATATAAATATATGGTTTACACTAATTTAAGTATATAGATTTAAGTTTCTGTAAAAAAAAATTATATATATATATATATGTATATTTGAGTATGAAAAAAAGGACTATACATTTATTAAAAAAATTTACACAAATCTAATCACTATTTATTTATTATTTATTATGTATGATAAATTTATTAATTTTAATTTTTAAAATAATTATTTTAAAATAATTCAAATAATAATTTATAATTAAATAATAATATAAAAATGTTTTATAATGTGATATTACATAAATATTAAACTTTAAGTATAATCTTTGTCTAATAATTCAAAATTAATTTAAACACAGAAGTCAAACAAAATTAAAATAAACAAAACGGACACTACAGCAAAAGAGGGATTGATATGCAATACCTTGGGTCTCACTTTCTGCATCATCAAGGCCATTTCTTGCATGAAATCAACAAATCCCTGTAATTTTCGTAGTTGCTAAATTAAGCCACCAAATCTCATGATAATTAATTAATAATTAACAACAGGAGAAATTCAGCAAAAAAAAGAGTAACGTTTCTCAACTCTTAACCAGGGAAAAACACCCACCTCATCATCATCCTCTCCAATCAGACCAAACAAGCCAGCATCATATATCCTTCTCTTCCCTTTATTAGACAAAACTAGATTTACATAGGAAAACAGAGACAATCAATTACAGCCTCATTATAATAGAAATTGCATTATTACAGATACATATATAAGCTTATTTTGTAAACGCAAAGCACCTGAATAAGCCTCTTGTACGCGCTGGAATCGGTTTTTAGCTTCTAGTGCAAGCTTAGGGTCCTTGATCCACCTATCAGGATGCCACTTCTTTTAATCCAAAAGAACAACACAAATGCACCAAATAATTAAAACCCTTGTTAAATAAATAGTAGTAATAATAATAATAATAAATTTATATATAGTACAATGTTTTTAAGTGCAGGGAATAAATATGGAAATACCAGAGCCATCTTACGATAAGCGCATCGAATTTCGTCGTCGGTGCAATGTTTGGCAATCCCAAGCTCTGAATAATAACAAAGGGCACCGTTTGACTCGACGGTGCGGGACATATTTGCAACAACGAAAATCAAAATGTGATGCACGTATGTATATAATTGTTCTTGTTATTTCAGTTAGTAATCAGCAGTTGGAAGAGTATATAATGTAATGGGAGGAACCTTTTGATGAATAAAATATTATATTATGTGATGTAATGGGAGCTTGTGCTCGTTCCCGTAGTTTAATTATGTCGAAAAAGTTCGGAAGTGAAAGATCCATATGTCCACCCAGAAAGTTCCAGAGATTTCTATTGGGTCTTCCTCATCCACAAGTTGCGTGACTTATAAATGATCTAATGTTTCACCACAAACTGCTATTGTGCATTGCCTAGCCACAAAAATTGAATTATTTTGTTTCTCTCCATAATTCGTTCACCAATAAAAGTAAAAACTGAAAAAGAAAAAAAGTGGTGGTCCTCGCAGAATCGTAGTTACTTATTTATGTGGCTATCTGCCAATCTAAGCCTTCGTTTCCATCTTTCGAGTACACTATAGAAGTCTGTTAGGAAAAATTATTTATAATTTGTTTAAATTTATTTATATGAATAATTGAGAGTGTTTATGAAAATAGTTATCGTAAGCTGTTTATTTATTGGAATTTTCAAGATAATTTGTGAAAATAGATTAGAACTTATATAAAAATAGTTCAGTCATTATAGAAATAATTTATACATAAACGTTTGTATAAGAAACAGGGAGCTTTGCCCCCAACCCTTTCAGAAAAAAAAAAAAAAACTTGTGTAAGAAACACTTATTAAATAAGTGTTAAATTAAGTTGTTTATAGAATTTATAGCTTGTAAGTTGCAACTTACTGTAAGGGTCGACACTGGGTTGTAAAATTACTTTTTTTTTTTTTTTCTTTTGACATTCTTACTCTTTAGATATTGGAAAATGTATGTAACTTTACTTGAGTTTAGCCTTCGAATTGAGTGAGTAATAAAAAAAACATTACTTGAAATTAGTATTTTCATAGAGTTAGTATTTTTTCATTCGTGGTTTATTTATATTATTATGAGTTGATTTTTCATAGAATATCAATGTAATGTAAAGATCCCGTTGTATAAAGTAAATAACAAAAATATATTTCCGTTCTGTATTTTTTTACGCCCCCTTTACATATCCAAAATATGATTCCATTACATGAATGTGTACTTTATATGGTGGAAACATATTTCCATTAAAAGGTTATTTTGTGAATAATAAAAATTTAAAAGCACATGGGGTGAGAATAGCAATTTGTGAGATGAGAATGATATTCCTTTTATAGACCCAGCCATATTTCAACATTGGGCTCTTAAACAGAGACAAAAGTACGGACTGATTTCTGTTGGAAGTGGACGAAGATTTTGGGGTTAAACTAAGAAGCACTAGCCTGTTCCGCGTCATTTGCTTTTTTTTTTTTCTCTTTAGTATGTCAGCTGCATTATTTGATCTCTGTTTGCAACTTGTTAACGTTGTTTTTGGTCATTTGTTTGCAACTTATATGTTCAATATAGATATTCTCATTTTGGGCTGAAACAATGCTGACATCCATAATATGCAGTTAATATCCAGCTGTTTTTTTAGTTTAATAACTTGACTCCTTATGAAAACAAACAATCGTGCTGCAAAATTATTGTTTAGTTTATTATTGTTAAAGAATAATGAGAAACCTATATTTGTCTATGTGTACAAATACTTTTCAAACTTTAATCCAAAGCCTTCCTCAAGTGATATCAAGCTCTTTCGAGAATTACTTGGTTTCGAAATTGAATCCCACTTAGGCCATTCTACTTGTCCCTTGACCAACCCCTTCCCCTCTCGTTAGGCCGTAAAACTTAAAGTAGCACATGTCATGGGCTCATGGCGGAGTACTGTTTGTATTTGATATATTAAAAAAAAAAACAAAATTAGACATAAAATAGTTATATTTATTTCCACTAAAAAAATTAGAAAGAAAGAAGTCATTCCATTATATTTTCTTTGTATGTCGTACCCTATTTAGTAACATAATGATAATAAGCTCAATTAGGAAAACTCTTCGGTTGATAAAATGTGTCAATTAACTTAGTTGACAAAGTTGATTTTAAGCTGTAACTAAATTATACCTTCTTCCATATATTTTCAAGTCAAACATTTGCTTTATATTATCAAATAATTTTCTCTTCTCTCCTAGACAAAGCTCATAAAAAGAATTATTTATGGTTGCCGCGCTTATAAAAGCATTCTCATCGAGCATAATCCAAAGAAAGAAAGAGAAATGTGATTTGAAAAGATAAGAAAAAAACTTACAAGGGAAGTGGGGGGTAGAGATAAGGAAATTGATTTGTATATTAGGAGTTTCATTTTCTTACATCCCCTAAAATCTAGTGTAGAGTAAAATAAAAGAATGCCACGATACAAACAAAGCAACAAGCATTATTGCTCCATTATCCGTGTGATTACAAAATACAAACCAAGAAATTTTTTTTTTATAACAATCGCTCTCTCTCCTCGATCTAAAAAATTAAAAAGAATCAAATATAAACAATCACTCTCTTTACCTTTTCAGTAAACACGTTTATTTTCTATTCCCAGTTCTACGTTTCACGTCAACTGAAGCCGGATGCCTTCCTGATCGATGTGGGACACCATTTGAGTTTTTCAATGAAGGTGAAGGACCTAGAGGAGAAGAATGAACAGAATTCTTGCTGCAAAATTGCAACAAAAAAAAAATTACTAACATCCAATAGATACTCGATAGTACATATAAAAAATCTGAAATAGACTTTAGTAGAGTCTATATATATTTTACTATATAAAGAAACGTTTTACTAGAATATCATTTTTGCATTACCTCAACTCAGGACTGTTTTTTGCTGCCTTTGAGATAGATCTCATAGTCTTTGATCCAATTCCATTGGTCACGCTGCTAAGTTTGGAATGATTAAATTGCCAAAGTAAGTCAGGTTCTGAGGAATCACTGGTTGCAGCATCAAGCTCATCCATGATGTCATCTGAACCCGCAATGTTAAACTGGTTGCCTCCCATGAACATAGTATAGGATTGTTCTGAGTACATTTTGGGAGAATCTTTTAGATATTTCTGATAAAAGCCCTCTGATAAGTTCCCATTGCTTGCTGCTTGCCAACACCCCAAGAGGTTCTCAGTTTTGTTCACATCTTGCTTGTTGACCATGACCTTGTCAACCCATTCTCCAGAACCACTTTCTTTGTCATCCTCCCCATAGTTTTGTGCAAGACTATTGTTCACTGGGGGCCATGGTGGTGAATTTGCTGATATCTCATCGAAATCAAAGCTCTGAGTTTTGTGCCTCACTGTGGTATTACTCTGAAGCTGCAGGATGAATCAAATTCCATCTCAGTTCAATATGGGATAGTAGTAAATTAATAATAATAACTAAAATTTTAATTGTGCCTCACTGTGATAGTACTTAAAATGGTAAATGTGTCTCAGAACATTTCAGGCATGGCTTGGCCCACAACTTTTATTAGTAAACACATGTTTGTTCCTAACCAAAGTAAAGCAAGTAGTTGAGTACACAAAAGTGTACTTTGATGATCCCATTGAATTATTAGTAACCATGTGTATGTTCAAAAATCATATCAAAATTTTCTAAAATAAATTCTCTATACTAAATATAAGGATTTCTGTTTCCTACATGCATTAAATCATTTTGAACAAATGAGGAATTAAAATGCTTTATCAACATAAGAAAACCACAAGGAAAAGTAGTATACATACTTCAATGTTGCCAACCTCAACCATTGGTCGCCGGCATCCAAGCTGATCCACAGCGTCAGGATCTCGCTGGTTTATATGATAAGGTGATAGCTCACTAGCCTTTGTTCTGTATTTTTCAGAGCTGCTAGAAAAAGAATGTTCTGATTCTCCTTCCTTTCTTGCCAGTGCTGCCTTGAGGCTGGCAATCTGAAACACAATTCAATAATTAGACTTGGTCGAAGTAGAAAAACAGAATTACTAAGATTATTATAAAGAGAACCAGAAAATTTAGATTTCACTATCAACCTGTTCTTTGAGCTCTTTAACATCTGGACTATCTTTGTTTACTCGAGCAGCACCAAGTTCAACCGTGGCAACTCTTTCAGCAAATTTTAAGGTACTAATTGTTTCTCCAATAGCATCACTCTCTGGACTTATGTGAACAAACATTAGTGTCTTGGCCTGTCCTCCTGAAACAAAACAAACCAACATTATCAGAATTCATAGGAATTGTACAACTCAAGGACAGAAAAGAATATAGCTGGAAAACCAACTTCTTAAACCTTACCAAGTGAATCTTGGAGTAGTTGTGTGAGTTTACTATTTCTGTAAGGTACGTGTGAGTTTTTCTGAGCAAGGGAAGCAATGACATCTCCCAAAGCTGAAAGAGATTTGTTAATATGCTGTGCTTCTTTTAGTCTATCTCCTGTGGCCTCAGATTTATCCACTCTCTCACTTCCTGCCAAGTCAACCAAATGCATGCAACCACGAAGGATAGCTCCAG
The DNA here is from genome assembly GCA_007407185.1 of Glycine tomentella. NCBI lineage: Eukaryota > Viridiplantae > Streptophyta > Magnoliopsida > Fabales > Fabaceae > Glycine > Glycine tomentella. The sequence goes on along the minus strand of PYAF01001667.1, from coordinate 1,475,912 downwards.
ATGTCAAATCTCTTCCTTGAACATGAACAGTCAAGCAACTGCCAAATTGATATTTGGAAGAAGACAATGGTTAATTGTGTCCAAGAAATATCATCACAAAAACAAGAATGAAGAGCAAGAAAGTGAATATGATATACCATACCTATGAGATCGGCTACTGCGGTCATTAAGGGCTGTTGCTCCAACTGCACGGTTCCTTTGCCCAATGTTCATTAGTTCAATAACATCAATAGTAGATGATACAGGAACAAGGCTTGCATCTGGCACACTGAGTCCTTTTTGAGAACTACTTCGAATTTCTAATGTATCAATAGTTAAAGGCAGCAATAAATGCTATGTATGTTGTACAATTTTTGGAGGTTATACAAAACAAAAATAGACAAGATTTATGTTGTTCTATACAAAACCAAAGAGAATCAAATAACTGGTAAAAGGATATCTTTTGTTTGTTCCATCAGTGACCAGCAGATCCCTGACTTGCTCATTATAAATCTCAATCATTTGAACAGAAACGTCATAGTGGAAAGTGTCCCTCCTTTGATCTGCTATAAGAAACAAATCACTTAGAGCCCTGTAATTTACACCTTGGCTTTTCTCTGTGATCTCTTTTGGTCCAGTCTACATGTTAAAAACATAAATCAGTAAATGATCATTAAAAAATTCATTATTTTTTTGTTTACAGAGAAAAATGAAAGTGCGTATGGATCCTACCATAGTGTAAGTTTTTCCTGATCCTGTTTGGCCATATGCAAATATGCAAACATTAAAACCATCAAGAACAGACCTAACGAGTGGCTGCATATCTAGGAAGACCTCGGCTGCAACAGAAGAGCAAATTTTCGATTACACTAAAACTATAAATCTTTGAGATAATTGAAACCAAAAAGCAAACCAACCTTGGGTTGCAGATGGTCCAAAGATTTTGTTAAAGTTGAAGGACCTGCGTCCCTTCCCATTCTTCGAAGGAATATTAACTGTGATAGTTCCATCTTCTATATTTTCCACTGCACTCAAATGGTTTGCTTGTCCAGGAAAGAAGGGTCTTAGACGACAGTACACCCTAATACTTCCTGATGGAACAAATTTATTCATCTTAATTCAATTATGGGATTAAATGAAATAACAAAGGCATAAAGGCCTGAACCAAAAGCAACAAACCAACCAGTGATATTTATTACCCTTAAGGTCCTGGACTTGATTGTATAGTTTGCGATTTTCCTCAAGAACTCTATGATATCCAGAAGCAGCATTAGCTAAGCCATGAATGTGCATGCCTGGTATTACACATATTCAAGTTAATTAGTTACTTCTGGTAGTTAGCTGTAATTAGCTTTCTATTTTATTAATCAATCACAAGGAAACAAAGAAGGGAGGAGAACAATAGAGCAAAAAAGTTAAAATGAAAGAAATCACAGATCCTTACCAAGATTGGAGAACTCCTCATGAAATTTCATTTGCATGAACTGCATACCATCTTTTGTGGAGTGAAGAGTATGCCTTAGCTCCTACAATATCATCAAGTACGGAAATATTTAACTAACGTAGTAAAAAATTGCAAAGATTAAACATGATAAATATGAACTCATTCTCTACCTGAATTTCTCTTTGCTGCTGGTCAAAGAGCATTTTCTGCTTCATAAGTTGCCTTTGTGATTCCTCATCAGCAACTTGATTTTTATGAATGTGATCCTCTTTTTTTGTTGTTACCATAGTAGCAACTTGATTTTTATGAATGTAATCCTCTTTTTTCGTTGCCACATGAATCTTCTTCTCCCCCTGGTCACAAAATAGATGACTATAAGAATTAAAGCATTTTCAAGTTTCCTCAAGGTCTGGAATATGTTAAACACAAGGCATGTTACCTTTTTATCTGCCATAGCAGACCCGTTGCTCTGAGAAACAGGATCTCTTGAGGTTACTTTTGTCTGGGAAGTTACATGAAGAGGATGAAAATCAAGAACAGCTTGTCACGAGAATCAACTTAAGAACAGGTACTCTCTTGGAGTGGGCTAAAAACTAATGACATTATGAGAAGGTGAAAATTGTCATACCTGTTCACCTTGGCTTGCAATTCGTTGCTCAAACTCCTCTACAACTTTGTTTAAAACAGATTCAACCAACTGTTCCATGCAGAAGAATAAAAATATTACAAATAAACAACTAGTTTTAAAGGCATTCTTGCTTATTGTTATGAATTGGACTGAAGCAGCAGGAATCTAATCATGGGACTGTGAATACCACATTGTTTCATGATAATGTTATATTTTTCAAAACCTTTTTATTATGGTAGAGGCAAAAGAGACTCAAGTAAAACTAACAGACTCAAAATCTATAAAAGGTCTAAGTGTCTAGCTTAATTAGTAAAGTTGTGAATTGTGATGAAATTCAATTGTGAAACACATAGAGCTACACATTCGCATACCGTTGGAACTTCTTCTGGCTTCTTATCTGATAATATTGCCCGAACAAGCATACTCAAAGAGTGGGAACCAGACTGCAATTATAGAAATATAAAAAAAAAATCATTAGTTATGCTTTCTGTTCAAGCAGATACAAATGTCAAAAACAAAGTTACCTACCATTTTAATATTCTCAACGTCAGAATTAAGAGCAGCAATAGATTTATCATTGACCGACAAAGTCCTTGACAAGGAATTAGTAAATGGGTCCGAATTTTTTCTCATAAAAGATTTTGCAGACACAGTTGGTTTGAGATTTCCACCAAATTTCCACACACCATTTGACCCGCTCATTTTCCATTCACTGTAGGATTTCAGGGCCAACACGCAATTGACAATCCTAGATGATTTTCCTCCCTAAAATAACAAAAATTTCGGTAGAAAACATAGACAGCTGTTATTAACAATTGAATTCACCATGATACAAATTGGTTATTTAAATAAAAACTGTAACAAGTATCTAATGCTTTATTCACATACTTGTTCCAGATCAGATGCCTCAAAGGTAGGAATTCCAATTTCTTGAACAGCCACCAGAAAATTCCTCACGTTTTCAAAATACTGATATGCCGTTAATGGTGCCCCATCAGGGATCAATGCAGAATCAACAGGACTCTCCACAACCTTAAAAAGACGAATAAACTGTAAACAAACAATAACCAAAACCTTAGGAAAATAAACTAGACAATGATCTTACTCACTTTGGGTACAGCCCCGGATTGAACTTTATTAATAACATTACAGAGAATAATCCCACTTCTCAAACCAAGCCTAAACTCTTCCTCAGAGGGTTCTGCTGGTAAATCTTTGGCTGCAACAACTCCAACCATTTTTCTCAACCAACCCGCAGCTTCATATCTTCTTGATGCTGCAAAGTAAAGAACTTTCCATTTCAGGATAACTGATACAAAATCCAGATACCTTTAACAAATTGAAACTCATCAAAATTCAGTGAAGGCAACCACCATAGACAAAAAAAATGCTAAAAGATAATTTTCACACTTCATTATTAATATTATGAGCAATTCAAAAACTGAATTTTGATGGAACCCAAGAAAAAAAAAAGGAAAATACCAGCTTCTTCGGCTTTCCTAGATTCCAAATCGAGATCTTTGAGGCGAGGACCGTGCTGATGCAGCACGTCCTCCACCACTGATGCCACAGAAAAGAACAACGCCGCCTCTGCCGCCATAGCATGAACCACGAGAAACGGAGAAAGTGTAGTTGTTGTTTTTATTAAGAATGATATCCCTGACGACAAGCCAAGAAGCTCATCGACATTGCACAATCTGATCCACGGGAGGAGAAGAAAGCTGGATAAGAAAAGAAAAAGAATCTGATATGAGGAACAGAGAAGGAAAGAAGAAAAGAACAAGTTTTAAAAGCGTGTGATCGTTTTGTCTCTGATATCATGATGCTATTCTATTGAGTGTTGCTGAGATTTTTTTTTTCTTTCTTTCTTTTTTTCCATGTTAGTTCCATTGCATTACATTACCTTTCGCTTTTCTCTTTTGTTCTCCATACAGATTACAGATACCAAGTAGTAGTTAGTTCGCTTTCGGTATCGAAATCGGCTTTATACTCTCCATCCACTCTCTCGTCTGGCCACCACCTCAACTCCGAACCTACTCCCATACCTCACTCATTCAAACTCCCCATTCACCAAATTTAACATTTTTTTTCTTTCCTTAGCGCTTGTTTCCCAAGCCCCACTTCATTTCTAGGCCCGTGCACTTCACGCACTTTCTTTTTAAAGCTCACTTGCTTTTAAGTTTTTTTTTTTACTTAAACTAAGACATCATTCCACCCCTATTTTTTTACCAAAAAAGTTTGTTTTTCTTATGTGCATTTTACTATTTCATTTTGGTTCCTCAATCTATATTAAACTAAATTGATCCTTTAATTTTTAAACTTAAATTTTTAGTTGAATAACATGTGACAAACTATGAAAAATGTTATATCATATTAAATGTGAAATTGTGTTGACACAATTCTTCAAAAAAATCAAAGTAAAGATTTTTTTTAAGAATTTAATCGATAAAGTGGAAATACAAAAAAGTAAATTAAAATAAAATAATTGAATTAAAATAGAATGTAAAAATATATATTTTATATTATTCATTTTTTTCCCTTTCTCTTTTTCTCTGTTTTATTTCTTCTCAAATAAATAGTCCCTAAGAGGGAAGAAGTAAAATATATATATTACTGTTCAACAGCGAATATCATGTGACATGGTGTTGGACAATTTTTATAAATATATAGATGAAAAATTCATTCAATTAACTAATTAGTGTGAAAAACTAATACATAAAGATCAACTTGCTCTAATAGATTAGGACAGCAAAATGATATTTATTAAATTTGAATAACTAAATTGAAAGGAAAAAAAAAAAAGACAAATGATGAAAAGTATAATTAAGCTATTTTTAAATTATTCGTTTAGTTTTTATAATTGTTCCAGTTTAAATTTTTGGTTTTATTTTATTATCAGAAACTGTATGTTATAATCTCGAAACAATATTTTTAACAATTTATTATTGTAAGAAAACTTTTGTGACGATTTTACGTCATCAGAAAGTATTTCATGGTATTACTGGTCGAAACTAAAACTTAACTTTTATATATTTTAGAAACTAAAAGCTTACAATTTTTTTCAATAGACTAAAATTTAAAATAAAAATATATAATTAAAGAAAAAGTGATTAGTTTAAAAAAATCTTGAAAAGATCTACGGAATGTAGATTGGCAGTGATTTTTGTTGGATACTAGTCTGACTAAAAGGAAAATTATGGCTGGATTTAGAATGTGCTGGATCTTCTGGGCTCGGCTTGCTTCAGCTTGCAAATAAATCACTGCCACCTTTATTTGCAGATTCGTTTGTTAAAACTCATAACTATTTGTTTGTACTGTTTGTACTGCTGCTGTGAAGAAACAAATACAAAGCAAAAGTGATCATCAATAATAATAATAATAATATATCTCAAAAGGAAACCAAATGATTTATTTTTTCGGTTACAAACGCATGCAATGATTTATTTGAAACCATCTTTATGATGTTGTTTAACCAATTAAAGGAATACTCAACTTTGGTTATATGAAAATAATAATATATGAGGTTGTGGTTTTGGTAATATTATCTAGTGGCCAGACCAACCATTAGCTGATGACGATCATACTTTAATTTTGAGTCATTATTATTATAAGCTCCGTTTTTACTGTTCCATTGAGACTCATGAACTTGTCCTCATTCCCCCCACCAACTTTATCAAAACCTACTTGGTGACATGAATACTTGCCATCGATCGTTCCCTCCCTAATTATTTTCTTCTCTTTGATTCAAAGTTTCCCAGCTTAAGAATTTCGTACAAAAGGAAAGCTATGAATGTTGCACATATAAACAATGCGTTTCGGGGATGACCCAGTCTTGTATTAGTTGTCGACGTAAGCTTTTATTCTTAAACAAATTCAAGTGTATAATTTAAGAGTTGGGACATTATGACAGTCACTTAATATCAAAACCGCTTAAGTGATGATCCTTTCCTTATTCTATTTTTCTATATGTGCTACCAAAGAGAATTAAAGTAAAGCAAAATTAGAATAATCGAGGAAAAGAAAAGTGAAATGCCATCTCTTGCCTAACTTAACGGAACAAAAACCCTCCTTTGGGGTTCAAACCAAAAAAATCATAATTCCTAAAAGTTCTGTGAGAGGGTGGGGGTGGTTGGGTTTGTTTGCTTTAGCAATGCTCTGTCGATGATGTATTAATTTAGTAAAACTTAAAATATTGAAAATATTATTTTAGCTATAAATATAAATACTAGCCGAAAGCTGTCCGTGTTCTGTATTAAAAATATTTAGTAATTATTGAACTGACTAATAAATATAAATGATATAAAAGGATTTATACATATAATTGTTATACAAACTACTCTTTTAATTTATAAGATAGCCTTTGTTTTTAAGAATTAATTTAGTATGTCTCATGTCTTTATTTATGTATTTATTTTTACAAAAATATCTTTAATTATGAATTATTTATCCAAGTTCAATAAATAGTATGTAGCGTACATAGTAAGGATTTATACATAACTTTTAATTGGAGAGTCTAAATTTACCTTGGTGGAGTATTTTGACAACTTTAATCTTTTCTTTCAAATGGATAGTCGATGAAAATTAGAGTAGTAAATATATTATTAATGAGAAAGATTAAAAGAATTAAAGATTATAAAAATATTTGAAGGTATATGGGTTATTATAAATTTTTATTGTGTTTTATTTTATAAATACTAATGTCATCTTATTTGTCAATCAATAGTAGAAATAATTGTTTTATTCTCAACACTTGTCAAACATTGTTAAATCTCATATTTGTATGTATGCGTGTTTATTTGAATCTTTAGAATTTAGATTTCTATTCCTAATATACAGTCTCCAATACTAACACATCAACAATAAATTGTCTAGGTGATAAACGTGATTATCCCCGAACATAAATATTCAATCTTAAATGCATTACTTTTTATATTAAGAATGAAATGAAAATCCAAAATCTTACACTGATTTTTATTATTTTTTCTAATTTAAAAATAAATAAATTATCGACTCGACAAGTTGGCCAGCCCCAGTCCATTGTTAAGTATAAAGTTCATACCTCATTGTTGCTACTCAAACGATAAACCAAACCACAATTTAAGTCTAGTAATGCAATTGTTATTAAAAAAAAAAAATATATATATATATATATACATTTTTTTAGTATTTTTATATTATTAAATAAATTTATACGGGTCTCATTAAATATTTTAAAGCATATTTCCTAGTCTCTATTTAACAAGATCAGTATAAAATTTTTACAATAATAAAAAGATGATTTTAAAAGTTATTTCAAAGAACATGTTATTAAGCACTTTCCATTTCATAATTCATCTTGCCAATTAAGACTAAATTGATGATGATGATGATGATTTTGTAACGCTAAAATGCTTTTATTCGGCTTTATGGTTGAGACTCGGATGAACTAATCGCTCTTCCATGTGTTGGGTGCATTTTGCTAATTAATTAAAGAACAAATTAGCTAGAAGCCTCCCAATCCCAATGGTAACTGAATTCGTATGCCAGAATGTGTTTGCGGTTAAGTTTCCAACAAAGAATTTGCCACGTAGCACCAACACAGGCTTGAGCAAGTTTTAAAAAAGTTGAAAGCAAACATTCATAAAGTTCACATAGTATATTATAATCTAAATACTCCATCGAGTAGTAACTTGGAAATGAACGGGTCATGCAACCATACAATTTGGTAGACATTCTCTTTCGGTAAGTGCAATGGTTGTTGGGAAACAGTTATCTACAGGCTTCAAATTAAAACCAAGTTAATGAAACACAATGCAACAACTGCTCATCATTTGTTTCTGGCCTTCTTATCCAAGTCAATTTGGAGAGGTTACTAATAAAACATAAGACATACATGTAGTATAACAATACATGTTCTTTTTTATTATTATATTAGTTACATGAAAATAAATTAAAAATGCTTATTTTAAAGTATATTATAATAAATTTCAATAAAAAAATTATTGCAATATTTGCTTTTAAAAGACTAATAAAGGTCCCCTTTATAGAAGTGATAGAGCTCAGGGACATACCAATCTTACAAGCAATCAGGTTTTATCTTTGCATATCCAAAATATTTTTTTATTGATTATACGGCTCTTATTAATTAAGTCAAATTAATATGACAAATAATTAAAAAACATCGTTCAAAATTGAAATTGCTCTCAATCTATATAAACTATTTCCTGAATTGAATGTTTTTTGTGCGTGAACATAATTAAACTTATTCTAAGAACTCGTAAAATGTCAAAATAGATCTTGATCTATAAAGATTTAACAATAAATAATTTAAGTTAATATATATAATTTGAATGAAATAAAATCATTACCTGTTTGGAGACAATACTTTTGCTATGAATAAAAATAAAAACATTCGGCAGGGTTGAGAATGGAATGAAGTAGGATCCAAGAAAGAAGACAAGGAGGAGGGCATAGTTGTGAATTGGACAAAGAAAGAGTCAAGAGCATCCCCGTAACGTTCGAAAATTCAAATTCGCCGTTCGGAACCAAAGCGATTAGGTTCGGGAAGGCCCACGAGAGCGTGTTAAAAGGGACCCACTTTACCGAGACTTACAGGTCATTCATTCGGAACTAAAACAGATCGGACGGCAAATCTATCTCAAGTGAGCCATAGTATTTGTCCACGTGGCGATCTTCAACCGGCAACTTGCTACTGTGTCAACCAGCGGGTGACCCATCTTCATATAGAACCATTGTCCATTGACACCTATGAGCGCGTGACGTATCCATTACAGCATCTAAACGCATAATTGCTTATACTAGTAATTTATCATATAAATTTAAGCGTTTTAGAAAAAAGTTCAAGATTACTAAAATAAATGCTTAGTTTAATTTTTTGAATCTTATGATACTTTAAAATATATTATTTATAATATAATTTTGTTAAACAATAATTATTTATCTAAATGACATTGTTTATATAAACAACTCTGCATCATATCATATGCTACCATGAAAAAAAATTAAATAATATTATTTAAAGTTAAACAACTTATATAAATACTTTCACGCTACTAGTTATATAATAATTAGTAATCATAAATCACTTTTCATTAAATTAAACATTTATCTTTAATTATAATGTTTTTGTCATTTTCAAAGAATTATTAGCATAAAGAATTTTTTGAAGAAAATAATACATTTTTATATTAATTTCCTTATTTATCAATAAATGTATTAAATTTTTTTGTATTTTCATGAAAACAAATATATTTTAGTTTTTTTCAGTATTTAACTGAAATATATACTATTAATAAAGATATTGCAGAAAGTATCATTAACGTAATATATGTTTAATCTTTAAATTTTAGATAAATATAAACCCAAATTTCTCTTTAACACCTGCAAATGCAAAATTCTCCTTACATAGTTTTAAAAATGAGAAAAAAATTATACACATTATAAAAAAAAATTACACAATCATTTAATCACAACTCAGTTGACTTTTAAAATAATTATTTTAAAATAATTTAAATGATAATTTATGGTTTGATAATGGTATAAAATTATTTTATATAGTTGGCACATAACCATTAAACTCTTTAAAAATTATAATCCAAAAAAAATTATGAAGAAATGCTAGCTTAAGGGTAATACCATCATCCATCGTTCCTTCAATACAAATACATTTCTAATGTAGCTTATGCTTATACATGTTAATTTCTAATTTGTGTTATAATAAGCAATATTAACTTTGTAATAAAAGATTCTTCTTTTCCAAACAAAATTATCAATATTTCAGTTTGTTCTTCCTATTGTCAAAGCCGGATATGTCAACCGAAAACTTTCCTCTAATTGAATGTCGTTGGAATTTGTATTCTACAGTTTATTGTGTAATTTCATTATTCAAATATTAAAATATTCATATTATATGTGATATTGTATTTTTTATATATTTTTTCACTTTTTTTATATATACATATGTAAAAAATATACCTTCAAAAAATCATGTGTGATACTTTTTATTGTTTAATCTTGACGTTCAAAGAACATTTTCTTTATCATGCAAGCAAGGAAGAAAGGCCTTACATGGCTAAAAGCGATGCTATGCTTTCGATGTTAATGGGATCTCGCTAGTTTCTTTTCCGGAGAATTGAAAGTAGAATTAGAGTATCATACGCATATGGGACCTCAGAATTGTTGAATGATGATCATTCTTATTTCTTAATCAAAGGCAAACCACAAAGGTAATTAATTTTCTATTATAATTTGAAATGCTAATAAATCTTAAGAGAATTAACTGATTATAGTTATTATAGAAAGGGAAAAGTTACACTCTGTTGCTTTTTTCTTTATGACGTTCACATGTTAAGTGAGCCCAGCTGATGCTCACAACATCATATGATTATATTCGTGAATTCTATTTGTGAAGTTCATTCACATCACATTCCGGTGCAAAATTAATGTGCATATTTATGCTGTCATCTCTTAAGATGGCCAGCCACTTCATTTTTGTGGAAAGCAATACAAAATACTCAATCTCCAGAGACCAGTCCTCTTTAGTCTTTTCCCCAAACAAAATATTGCCATATATAATGTATACAGACCTTAATTAATATTTTCCTTCCAAAAATCAGTAAAAATTCGAATATGTTTACCTTTCAAATGAAAACAAGAATGAGAAATTTGAGAACATCCATGTATGTCAAAAATAGTTGCTAATTGATGATGATATGATCGTTGTTTAAAAATTAAAATGGTTGAAAGAGGACAAATCTGTCAACATTATTACAATCTGGTGGGAGGTTTGTATTTTTTCTTTTAAAAAAATACTATCAATTTGAATGTCACGACAACTTATTAATTCCAACGAGAATTTATAATAAAATTATAATATTTTTTTGTTACTAAAATCTGTGAATTCAAATTCAAATTCAAAATTGTGTTGTTATCGCCAATGAAAGTCTAACTAAACGGGTTTACTCAATATGTGGATATTACTCTTTAATTTTTATGTAATGTGCATGTAACTTAATCTTGCTCATTCTCCATGATCCATGACCCCAAAATATAAGAAGACTGTCACTTTATTATATTCATTATAGCTGGTAAAAAAAGACCCCCACAAGGTAAAAGGATCAAAGAGACCCCATTTTTCCTGTCCAAGTTAAGGCATTCATCAAAGTGATCATAATTACAAGTATTATATATCAAAAAAGAAAAAAAAAGTCAAGATAAATCGGCATATTATAATAAAGATAATATGTTATAAACGAAAGGTAAGCCTAACCATTACTTTCCTTCTCTCTCTCTTTTTTTTTTTTTTTTTGCGGTAAAAGGTGTTGATGCGTTACCAAAATGTGCCGGTGGAGTAGGTGAGTTATTCTTGGTAAAGAGGTGAGTTTAAACTCTATGAAGGGAATGAAAAGGGTTCGTTGTATGATTGGTTAATGTAATATTAATGGTCAAAATTTAAATTTAAAATGGTCCAGAAAAGAAAGTTGCCCCCCACTGCTCGCCAGCATTCCGAAACGAATGATGAAAGTATATTTTGATTATGATGGATGT
>PYAF01001667.1:1414858-1464215 GCA_007407185.1 Glycine tomentella | reverse complement strand
CAAAACGAATGATGAAAGTAGCATTCCAAAACGAATGATGAAAGTATATTTTGATTATGATGGATGTGAAATTTTTCGTTAAATATATTTTTATGTCATTTAAATATATTTATTTAATTTTATAAAAAAAATGTCTATAAAAATATATTAAATGTGATTTGCGTCTTTCACAAAAATTTTCTTTTTTCCCCTCTTATTTATAGAAATAGAGATATATACGCATAACATATTTTCATAAATGAGAAATAACTAAAAAGGAAGCATTTTTTAGGGATTAAAAATGACTATATTACTTGAAGTAAACTATTGAAAGAATATATTACTTGTAAACACTTACATAATTTTCAAGTTGAGAGTTTTTTTTTATAGAAAAAAAAATAGAGCGATTATTAGAAATTGTTGAAAGTTATAAGTTATTTTATGAATTTAAAGTTTTATACAAGTGTCATGTAATTAAATTCAAGATTGTAGTCATGAGTTTAATACGTGTCTAAATTTGAAGAGTTAGTTGTTAAGTATCAAAATCTATAAATAGTAGTTCTTTTGTCAGAAGAATTGAATTTCATTTACTCATTTTTTTTAATGCTTAACACATATTCCGTATGATCACTAGCTATGAGGTTCGAATACGTAATCTCACCATCAATTTAATGAAATTTCTTTTGTTTTAGTCTTTTACTCTTCGGGTTTACAGGATAATTCCCTTGAATCGTTGAATAACTAGAGGTAATATATGCACGAGGCAAGGCCAGTGCCCAGTAGGAAAAGAAAAAAAAAAAAAAAGAGTGCCTTGTCTATTCAACAAAACAACCTAACCATGCATCCTTAAAAAAATAAAATCCTAACCAAATATTAATAAAATGTGTGAAAAGAAATTTTTGAATTTTAGGAGTGAATAAGAATAAGACTCGAAGCATGATAACTAGACATTTTACGTTTGAAAAAAAAGTTGTTGTACGGCAAAGGCTATGTCAGGCCTTGTTATTATGGTTAAATATAACAAATTACTGATTAGATGCCTATATACAGTAACATCACACAGTAACATCGATAGCAGACAACTTAATCGAAGAATTTATAGGAGTAGAAGTGTCTTTAGTTTTAATTTGACATTTTCTTATTTATTTTAGTTAAGCACTGTCAATTTTTAATTTGGCATCTAAAAGTTAGTCTCTGACTCTTTTTTTTTATTTCGATTAAACATTGTAAGTTTAACACTCTAAAAAATTTATGATAAAAGAATTTGATTTTGAATAGCATAAACTCATTTAAAATTATTGATATTTTTTTATAAAAATTATAAATGTTCACCTCAATTTGGACGAAGGGAGGAGAGACATAGAGAGAAGAAAAAAATATATAAAAAAAAAAAAGTGATATGTCATAAGATAGTAGGTGCTTTTTGATAATTTTCATTACATGTTACTTCGTGATTCCTTCTTTTAGTCATGTGTTTGTATGTAAGGTTGACTGAATTCATATTTAAGGTACGATAATATAGTTTTGTCCCTCTGACATGTCAAGTGACGAGGTGCATCCTTTTCCATGTCGTCACAATTGTCAAAGATGTTACAACTCGCAAGTTAGAGGGGACTTATCTTAAATTATATGTTTTCAAGGATAAGTTGAATTTGTACTTATTATATTAGTCGACCTCTTGGTGAGACTGTTCAAATAAAAATGAGTTGTTAGAGAGTAAAATGTATGTTTACCAGAATTGTTTTCTTCTTGTTATTGAAAATTATCCACCGCTAATTGATGAGTTTTAGCTTTTTGGACCAACCAAACTATGATGAAGATGAAGGTCAAGGTGAAACCGAGAAGGTAGTGCCCTACTCTGATCCTCATGTATCCCACTCCCAGCTTTGGCCATGTTGTCTAGTTATCTCCTATGTACTCTGTACTTTGTGATCTTATATTGTTTCATATCACACCATCAGTAACGCCTTTTACAGTTAACTAGTACACACTATCTTGATTGATCTCGTCTCGTAACTTACTACTTATAATAAGAAATGATCATACCGATAGAAGTGCTACAGGTTAAAATTAAAGTAATTAATAGATGGTCGTTTTCTTTTAATCTCTTAGATTCGATAGAATAAAAGGAATCCAATCCCACGTGTCTTGTCCAGCCATCTAGTGATGTCTTAAACTTTGGATGCCAACGAGTGGACGCTAATGCATGCTTAGTCTTTAATCTTTATGCTAAGTCAGTAACCCGCTTTTATATTCATCAATGAGTTGTATAATTATGGGTCATCATTACCTCAATTTGCATAACTTAATTGGCATTCTCATGGAAGGAGGAGGTGAATTTCCTAATAGAAATCCAGGGTAAAATGACTAAAATCTAAAAAGCTTTTATTATTTTGTGATGAGAACATAAAATAAATAGAAGCTTTATGCGATAACACATGTTCCCCTTTAAACAGAATGGGACCCATCCACAGTACGTAAGATAGTATGCTTCGCAAGGAATTAGGAATCTGATGGAGACGTGTTCTCTTGCTAGAGATAAACTTCCCTGCTGTTGGACGTTTTGTTTGGTATTCAAAAGTTCCTCTGACTGGGACAACTCAACTTGCCTAAAGCCTTATTTGTTATTTATTGTTAATGGTAGTATTATAATTACAAACACGCCTTACTAATTTATCAGACTATAACATTTCAATTTGTGAGTGATCGTATTCAAATTAGTTAAAATGCAAATTATCATAAGTTTAAATATGGGTATATAAGTATTTTTTAAGAGATGGTATATGAGTTTTTAACAGATAAGGATATGCGTGTAAAAAGTTGTTGTCCATGTAAGTATAAGTTTAAATAGGGTGTTTTTTTCATTGAACATATGAAAATAGATACCGTATACTATAAAAAAAAATAGTGTTTGGAAAAGCTTTTAAATTAGATTTTAACTTATTTGATTATATTAAAGACTTGTTTGATTAGATGAAAGGAGCTTATTTGATCATATTAAAGAAATGTATTTAATAACTTGTAACATATTGATTGCATTTTCTTAAAATGCTATTTCACACCAGATTTGAGCTTATGAACTATTAATTTTCTTTAAAAAAATGATACTTACAACAAAGTGTATAACAAATTTTACAACCATAAGGAAGAAAAAGAAGGAAAAAAGAGAGGACAAAGAAAATTTTAAAACTTAATAAATGATATGACAGAGAAAGAGAGATGGACACATAAAATAATATTATATAAATTATAATATATGTATTGTATCTCATTTTCCATATTTATGTGTTTGATTTCACATTTTACGTGATTTTTTGCATTCATGGTGTTTGATTTCACATTTCATGTTATATAAAGAATGTATTATTTAGGAATCGAACATAGGTAATTTTTTCACTAATTCATTGTGTCCTGTCAATTGAACCATATCCGTTGAGTCATCCTCAACAAGTTTACAAACACATTTATTCTCACCATCTTATTATAATTATTTTTTATATTTTCTTTTATGTCATTTTATACTCACAAGTTAATTATATTAAACATTTTTCATTTAATCAACTAATTTATTAGCCTTTTTAACTTTCATTTTTCAACTTTCAATTATTTTGCATTATTCATACAGATGCCTTAATTTATTTTTTTCAATACTGGAGTCAAATTTTTTAAGCAAAATATATATAAAAGAAAAGTTTCAAACGTAGTAGGCTTAAAGTTGCATTCAACCCATGTTACTATAACCGTTACTAACCAGGGAGCTACTGCTGCCCATCCAAGCATACTGATCCCCCCCCCAGCCACTAAACATTTCCCGGGCATTATGACAGCTAATTTTATTTGCAAACCTTTTTCCTTTTTTACCTTTCTGCTATTTTTTTATATTCCAAAAATTGATTTTCAGAATGTATTATGCCAATTGGTGACCTTCAGAATCAGTCCAACCTCCAACGAGCAAAAATAACATCCTGGTTAATGAACTATACATATTCTAGTGTGTATGAGCACCCAGTTAAAGATTGGACGAATTGTTTCGAAACTATTAGATTAAACTACTCATTTAGTCCTTAAACCCATGTAAAGTTTAGTTCCTATAAAAAAAACCTATACATTTTTGTCCCTAGACAAGTTTTTGTAGCAATTTATCACCACCCAAAAGGGTTTTTTAAGAGGAACCAGTTTCGCTCCAAAAGTGTGTTATTAACTTAACCCGTTTTTCAATTTCTCGCCGTGAGTAAATAGGATTCAAGCCATTTTATCTGAATGAGTGTTCTACAGCAAAAAATAAATCTAATAATTTTGTCGAATCATGGATTCATCCAGTGAACGAATTGAAACTGTTCCATAAGGATCCGATGCCGCAAATCTTAAATGTGTTTTTCATGTCCAATTTCTCAAGATAAAATATAAACTGTCTTATCTTCGTCTATTCGCCGATTGCATGATTCTCATCAATACAGCAAATCCAGATCGCGCTGGATGTTTTACAGGATTCAGCAGTTTCAAAATAAAATAAGCAAGCAGAGGACATCTCATATCACTTTATCATCTTCATCGTCGTTATCACTCAAATCTACAAGTTTGACCAGGGAAACCAGGCTCAATTGAGGTTGCTAGGTTGGAATAATAATGGGGCTCTACCATACATAAACAACTAAGCCACAAAGAATGATATCTGCATCGCCAAGAGAAGGATTACTCAGGCTGGACTAGCTTATGTATTGGAATCTAACTGCTAAAGAAGACAGATGACCACCAAGATCAATAGTCACAAAATATGAGGCCGTGGATCAGAAGGGAAAAGGGAAACAAGAAATCGGTGTATCATTTCAAAGCTGGTGAATGTGATCACAGCAGCTGGTGTTGTCCTCAGAAGGTTGGTGGCACAACCTCGGTAAAAACCCTGTACACCTTCTTGTTGAAAAACCTTTCTAATACAATCAATCACACCAGAGTACCGTTTCTCCGAATGATGCCCTTGTTCTTGCAATCTGGAACGTACAACCTGCAAACAGAACATATTTTTGTAACTTTCTGATGCTTGTCTGCCCAAAGAACAGAAATACAAAAACATATATATATATATATATATATATTCATAAAATTCCACCCCAATTATCAGGTGCATGGCTTTGTAGTTTCAAAGTTGGCAATGAAGGACAAAAGTGAAAGCTCAAAATATTCAAGAAATAGCACAATATAATATTATTCTTGGAAGCTTTAAACACTGAAAATAGATTCTAATCATTTTTCAGTCATATGATGGGAAAGGTAACTCATTGACAAGACTAGGAGACTAGAGGTATTAGTGGACAAATATCCTGAACAAAACTACCTCAATCATTCAGCAACATACCTCATGAGGATATGTCAATGTGGATGCAAAAATTTTGGAAACTGATGATGCAATTGCAACATCACGTGCACCAAGTTTATCCATTGCTGCATCATCTGATACAAAATAGTAAAAACATTGATTAATTGCCAAAACTTTCAAGAGTTCACACAAAAGCTGTAGGCAGGAAATTACCTTGATTTGCCAAATAAAATTTTATTGTCTCATAAGTAGGAAATTGGATGGCAACATGACTGATACCAGCCAGAGCAGGTACAAGGCCACTGTTTATGGTATAAAAAAAATTCAAATGTCATTAAATCATTGATTATAATTCCAAACCTGTTGCATTTATGTTAAGAAACACCAACCTGTACAGCCCTCGAATGCCCTCCTCATGAGCAATTCTCCTCAATGCAGATAGTGTGCCCCTATATGGCACAACACCAGGTCTTATTCCCTGGGTCTGCATAAAATAGGCAGCAAACTTATAGCACAGAAATGCACTGATAATAACTAATAAAGCAGAAGAAGCCTTGTAGTTCTATACTTATATTGTCCCTATGGTTTCAACACAATAATATATGGAAGATGAAGTTCATCAATATTAATGAGGAAAGTTTGTGCAGTGATCAATGCAATGCAATGCTAATGTTCATAAACCCTTTCTCCTAAATGGGCAACACGGTCAGCCTACAGCAATAACATTTTAAGTAGCTTGTTCTATGTTTTCACTCTTTTCTCCTCATGCTTTGGTATAGTTCCCCCATGGGTTTTGGTACAGTCCCCCCATGTTTTTGTTTCTTTTGCTTTGTTCTTAATAATATTTTGGCTGGTTGAGGACAGTGGGGAATAGGGTGTCAACATAGCTGGGATGCATATCCATCCCTATCCATGACTGCATCTAGCCATTTTTCAAAGAAAGTAAAATGTGTTCATTCTTTTCCTGATCCACAACATAGGGGCTGTGTAATGAATCATGATATCATCTTGCATGGAGGTCATGCAGAAAGGCAAACAATGTCAAATTTATTGTGCCTGCATTTTTTTATTACCATAGACCGGCAATGCTTTATGGAGCGGAATGCTGACCAGCACATAGGCAACATGAGCATAAAATAGAGGTAGCAGAAATGAAGATGTTAAGATGGATGTGCGGATATACGAAGATGGATAAGATAAGAAATGAGGATATTCGACGAAAAGTATCAGTGGTACCAGTATGTGAAAAGATGAGGGAGCATAGATTGAGATGGTTTGGGCATGTTATGAGACGGCCATTAGATGCTCCTGTCAGAACAAGAGTCTGTTACCAAGAGCTAGATACAAAGAGAGGTAGAGGTCGACCAAAACTTACCTGGAAAAAGGTAATTAAACAAGACCTAATGGAGTGGGATATAGATTGGCGGACGATATGTCTTAGGACGGAGTGGAGAAAAGCTATAAGTCTGGTGGAGGGTTAAACCCTTTAGTAGTCTATGTTCCAGTTGTTTCCTTGTTTTAATTCTTTTCTTCTTCTTTTTTTTTCTCCTCTCACCATTCTTTTATTTTAACTTTGTTTCTCTTTTGTTCTATTTTCGATTTATCATTGGGTTCATCTACCACCAACCCCAATTAATTTGGGTTAAAGGTGTTGTTGATGTTGATGTTGATGTTGATGCCAGAAAAAGCTGTAAAATATCAAATTCCATGATACTAATGGTAAATAAGACAATCAAACGAGCTTTTTACCCTCCAATAAATTTCTATTTGCATATATCACTAAAACTTATTTGGCTAATGCATTATGCCAAGTTTATGTGATAGGCAGATAGCATAATCAAATATATCAGCATAAATTGGAGAAACATACTTGGAGTCTGGTCTTGACAACCCAAAGGGGATTTGTAAACATGGTAGTTGCAGCTCCAGCACCAGAAGCAGCTATCACATTAGCTCCAATAGGAAGATGATGGCTATCTGCATACATAACACAGCTATTATAATTCGTACATATACATAATGAGGGGACAAAATACAGCAAGTTGGCAACATAAAAAAGGTCAATAAGTAGATTAATTAATTTCATCACAAACAGAATCATGCTTCCAACAATCCCTTATTTGGATCAATAGAAAATAATCACTAATGGACTAACCATCAGAATGAAGAAGGCTCTTAAGCTGCTCATATGCACTAAAATAAACCTGCAGATTCATAAATTCATACAATTAAAACACTAACTAAAACAACATTACAGTTTTCTGCTTATTTGCTATTAAAAATAATTGTGGATGTGCTACAGATAGAGATTTTTACTGCTCAATAAAACAAAATTATTCAATAATTAGCTAAATTGATTATGCAACACAGAAATGCAAAAGGCATAAGCTTATGAGAAATAGTGTGTTAAAACTTATCATCTAAACTAGAGTGCAGCTATGAATAAAATTCAAATTTTAACACATTTCTTCTTATTTGCATAAGCAGAGTGCAGCTATGTAACTTATCATCTGAACCAGCCATAAAAATGGAGGTTGGTTGATTTGTTATCAAGGGCACAGTGATGTTGCCCACCAATGTATTTCCACAAAAAAAATCAAGTGAACCAACCAAAATCAAATCTATGTCAACATACAAACCATAAAATGCTCATATTCTTAACTCAATGCAGCAAGTATTAATGTTTCTCGTGATTGACTTCATACACAACCATTTCAGATATATAACATGAACCCTCATTTATGTCAACTTTCCACAGGAGCACGGTACGCATTAATTATTGTAGATATATTTCATTAACAAATTGATGGCTAGAATTTAGAAATGTATTTACAAATTTCGCCATTTTGAACATGAAGGTGATGAATTTGTCAAGATTCTATTTCTTGTTTACTCCATCAAGAAAATAATAGATTCAAACCGAACAAAGACAGGGAGCAAATTCTCACCGCCCAATTTGGAAGCAAAGCCAGCACAGTGGGCGCAAGCCCACGGTACATGCCACGTAACCCCTCCTTGTGAAATATTTGTTCCAAACTAGCAACTATTATGCTTCCTGTTGACAAAGAAACACCCATCAGCCAAATTTTTCAATATTCAATTTCAGTAGTCCAACAAATAACAAACTTTCCCAATGTTGTTATATCCTTCATACAATAAAAGTATTGACAAGTTCAAATCTGAAAACGATGGCACCAATTCTTTTAGAATGACAAGGTTAAAATAAATCAAACAAAAAAATTACACCTTTAACACTTCCATGCGCGAGATGCGGGACACCATGAACCTGAAACCTAGTTTTGATGACATCAAGAGGACACACAAATGTAGCAGCAATAACCCCTGCATAAAAATAAAAAAAACAACGAATCCAATTCAGCGGGATGGATAATTGAAAAAGGAAATTTCGATTGGAAAAAGGAGAATTGAGGGATACCGGCGGAAGCACCGGCGGCGGCATTGCAGAGGAGGCCCTTGGAATTGATATTAGGAGCGGCGTGGGTGTCAGCAGTCATGGCTGGCGGAATCGACGGAGAAAGCGGCGAAAACGAAAAAAGAATCCTCTCTGGAGAGGGCGATGGCGGAGTAACAGGGTGGTCGCATGGCCTAAGAGAGAGACACAGTCTCGCTCGCTTTTTCGATTGATCGAGACTGATAGGCTTGTGGGATTAGACTAGGGTTTGGATTCGATCAGATCCAAGAAGGCCAGTCAAAACGCCTCATTTCATTGCCTAAACATGCTTCGTGTATTCCTCCTCCACCACAACTGACCAAACAACAACTAATGCAATCGCTGCTCTTTCTCTCTCTATCTGTAGTTCGCTTCTTACACTGGGTCCCGCGAATAAGAAGTAACCCAATGTTTATTTATGGTATATAGTTATCGTTATCAATTTCATTTTGTCATCCCTAATCCCATAAAGGTACGGGGAGATAAACCAAGAATCCCAATAAAGGTAGGGGAAAAAAATCAAGAGAGATTTATTTTATTTTATATTTTTATCTTTTCTCTAATGTTTGGATATTTACAAATTTTAAAAAATTTATTACTTTCTTTTTATATTCTAAAAAGATAAAAAAATAAAGAGTTTATTATAATTGTTGTTTTAGCTCATGCATAATATAGAATGAATGTTTATTTTATACGACTAAAATTTATAATTTATAATAAATAAATAATTGTCAATATATAAGTTATTTTATGGTTAAAATATGTAACAAATAAATATTTTTAAGAAATGAATTATATTTAAAATTTATGGTAAATCATTTGTGTTGTTAGATATATTATTAATTTATTATTAATTTTTTGAAAAATAAATTCGAGATAAAAGTAAATATGTTGAAAAATTATAGATTGATATAAATACTAATTCAACTGAAATTAAAAGTATAAGAATATATATTATGTGTATATTAGTAGTATATTCAAAATTTGAAGATAATATATATATGTGTGTAATAAATCAAATTATATTGGTGTAACTTTGATAATTATTACATTATTTTTATAATTTAATATAAAATGTGATTTTTATTGATTCAAAATCATTTGGATTGAAAGTTCATTTCACACAGATCATATATATAAAAATTCATATTAATCCAAAATATTTATTACCTCTTTCATATAAATTAATATCAATATAATATAAACATTTCAAAATATATTTAAATATGAATTATTTGATTACCTTATTGATGTTGTTCAATTTCGACAAATTTTGACATAAATGATGTTGATAATACATAGGTATGATTGTTGGAATATTTTTATTCTTTATTCTTTATGCAAAAGCTGAAAATTCACATATTTATAATCTAGCACAATTCACCAAAAGCTCTAGGATCTATAACATGTTTGTTTATTAAAGATTAGATAAAATACTTAGATCGGTAGTTGGTTGTTGATCTAAGCATTCTTTGACATTTGTTGTAAGATCTTTGTGGTTATCCATCACGATCACGAACAATGACATTATGGTTCTTCCTTAATCGGATTCTCTTTATTCCTTGATGGAACCTTCGTAACTCTTCAGATGGGAAGAAAATAAACTGTGTGATAACTCAATATATTGGGGACCATAGCCTTCTCATAGTGTGTTAACCTAATAGGGTTCACATTATCCCCTAATGAGTCAACACTAACATATGCTCATTTAAGTCCATATCATTTTATTTAGTTGTCTAACGGACTCACTTAATTTGACGATATAAAAAAAAACCCATTAATGATAATGATCAATAGTTAATATAGTTGTCTTATAATATTAACCCACATTAATTATTGGAATAGAAAATTCCAACAATCTTCCACTTGTGCTACATATTATAACAATTGTATAAAAATTTCTTAGGCGCACATCCGTACGCTATTTACCTTTAGACTTCCGCCTTAAGAACCTGGTCCATCTCATGTATCAATAATGGGATCAGTACGACTTTCATCACTGTAACAAATGTGACTAATCCCCAATGACCATTGCATCAATACATTCAATGACATAGGTCAATATGAATAAGCAACATCGCAATTACATGCAATATGATCTCAATCATGTATATTTCCAATTGGTCAAACTTAAGTCTTTAACGAGGTTAATCTTAAATCCTTGAGTACAATTTAAATATTGTACTTAAATAAACAAGTTTCATAATAAATTTGTAAACTCTAATCTTTTTTTATGCAGAAAATCAAATGCAAGAAATCTGAATCCAAACATATAACATAAAAACTCTCACTAAACCAAGGCAACAACTAAAACAACACCATACGAACAACATATATGCTCATGTTTTAGTGTCATCCATTAATTAGTGGGTCAACTAACATATTGTCTTTTCCTATAAGTTCTATAAATATCTTTATTTTTCTCAATTCATTATTTAACAACCATAAACTTTATGTCAATAACCTCTGACCTGGTTGAACTCATGTTGTTGTTGCAGTATAACACTACTGAGTTATTATTACAATAAATACTTAATGGTCTGTTAATGTTTGTAATAATAGGCAAGCCAATGACAAAATTTAACAGTCATATCATATGGTTCAATGCCTCAAAACAATATATTAACTCCACCATCATGCTTAAAGATATATCTTAATTAGAGTCAGAATACATTATGATCTTTAAACTTATAGACTTCTGATATGTAAGCATGTAGTTTCTTGTTCTCTTCAAATAGCGCATTACGTGTTTTTCTATTTTCTAGTGTCGCATACCATGATTACTCACATATCTCCCTATGACTCTCACTAAGAAAAAGTTATTTAGGATGAAAACAAACTTAAGCATACATAAGACTCCCTAAAGTTAAAGCACAATGAATCATTTGCATTTATTCTTTTTCAAAATTACTAATGCGACACTATTTAAGACTAACTTGTCTCCTTTACCAACATGTATATCTTCTAATTTATTATCTTTCATATTAAATATATCTAAAACTATATTATGATTAGAAAGTGGTCATCAACATATATAATATCAAAAGAACCATTTTACTCCCATTGAAATTTTGGTATATGCAATCATCAATCAAAATTGTCTCAAAATCATAAGAGGTAATAACTTGATTAAATTTGTAATACCATTGACGGGAAGCCTATTTAAAGTCATAGATGGATTCTTTTAGTTTGCACATCATGAACTTTGAATCACCTTAACAAAGTTTTCTAGTTGCAAAATCCATGTGGGAATAATAAACCTTCAAATTATTTTCAATTATGCCGAAAGTTTTCTAGTTGTAATTGTTTCTAGTTTTCAAAATCAACTTTGAAAAACTTGAAAACATCTAGAAACCAAGACTTCTCATCAATTAAAGAAAAAGTAGTCGTCTATGAAAATTATAAAATACATTTGTCCATTCCATGAATCCACAGGGAAGGGACCACAACTATCTGTATGAATTATTTCTAAGGTATTTTTAGCTCTTTCGGCACCTAAATTCATTTTATTTGTTTGTTTGTTTTCCCTTAATACACTCAATACAGACTTAAAATTCTAACAAATGCAAGGGTCTAAGAATTTCCTCTATCACAAGCTTCAGAGTTCTCTGTACAGAGATGTGCCTAAGTGCCTATGCCCTAAAATGCCAGAATTCCCATTTGATTTATGTTTTGTACCGTGCGAATCATTCACAACATTTAATTATAAGAACACTCAATATTAATTAAAGACCCATAACCAACATCATTTGAATCACAAGAGATATTAACTTTATTATTTTCAAATGAACAAGAATAATTGGATTTATCCAAAATAGAAATAGAAATTGAATTTCGTCTAATAGACAGTACAACATATGTCTCAACCAAATTTAAGTAACAAGTCTTTAAAAGCTCATTTTTTTTTTAAATTATGATATTAATACGAAATTGTTGTTCTTAAAGTGATATATTTTTCTTTAAATTAACATTCACTTTGAATTGATTAATTTAATTTACAGTATAACAAATCATTTATTTCATATTTATATATTTTTTTCTTATGCATAAAAATATTTTAACTTTTCTTCTTTTCCTTTCTCTTCGTTAATTTTTTTTCCTATGCTAAACTAGAAAAAAAAGTAGATGGGGATGCTATTTTTAGGTTAGAAACAAATTCAACGTTTATCCTTTTAAAAAAAGTACTTATTAAATATTACTAAGCCCCCTTACTTTTATTTAAAAATTGTTTTGCGTACTGCTCTTACCTTTTGCTAACAAATAAAATATATACTATTAATCGAAATAAAGTTGTGGCACGATAAAAGCAACTTTATTTTAATTAAACGATTTTGTTTGACTTTTTAAGAATAGTTTTGATAGATAATTTAACCTGATTTTTACTGGTTAGTATTTTTAGGATATTAATTAAAAATTTAAAATATATATTATAAATATCTGTCCTTATTACAAATTTTTTCTTTTTAATTTTTTTATAATGACCTGATAACATAACCCAATAACACTCATTCATTTATCATTTTCTTTACAGTGACTATTTAATATTTAGGGTCAAACTAACTTGGTGTGCGAGGCATATGTCATTATGTCAACGTTATCTTTCTGAAAGACATTAAAAAGGAATCACATGTTTTGATGGCAGACACTGGGAAATTTTGCTTCAAGATTGCGAGTTGCGACTTGTTGAGAGATAAACTCGTGGTCACTGATTTTGTCAATAATATGATGTGATTTGTTTGACATTTTAACGCACACTCATTCGTCACCCCAGTATGTAGTGAGATAAAGGTGGGCATATTTTTTCAGAAATTTAAATCAAAATATGATATTTGTTTGGATTTTTTAGAAGAAAAATTGGTTTGGATTCAAAAATTAAACTATATTTTTTTTAAAAAATCATTTAAATTTTTGTGAACCAACTTAAAAATTGACTTTAGGTTCAAAATGGGTTTTAAAACTTGTTGAGATTCATAATTAAATTTGAAATGCAATCCATTTATAATCTAATTTCATAATTGATTTAAAAAGCATTTTTGAACCTCATAAGGAATTTTGAATGTGGTTTTAGTTTTTCCCCCAAGTTTTTTTTTCTTTTTAAAAATTACTTTAAAAAATCCAATTATTTAATTGGAGTATTTTAACAACCTAAGTCTCCAACAATAATTGAAATAAATAGTAGTCTGTTTATATTTACTTAATCAAGTGATTCAAAATTCACATTTTGATTAATTTTTTATTATGAAATAATAAATTATGATATTAAATATAAAATAAATAGTATTGAGATAAAAATACAATATAGTTAGTTATGAATTCCGTGTGATTTTTTTAATCAAGTTTTTTTGTAATGAACGAACCCAACATAAGTTGAGAAAAAGTCAAAAAACTAAACTTGAATGCAGTTAAAATGAATTTTTCCAAATTCCAATTAAAGTCGGGTTGGAGTTGAAGGGATAATATAGGAATTTAGTCCTGATGTGTACAAGCAGGCTGACTGAGTGATAACCCTAATCAGGTTAGGGCAATCCTATTCCCATGACGCAGCAGATTGAACCTTGTCCCGGAAATCTTATTCCCTGCATAGCAAACGTCAAACTCCTACCAAGGTGCTCCTTTTGTTATTACCATTCTTAATCTTAATTCCAAGTTTCCAACAACTCTTAATAGTTACAAATCTTGGCACGAACTGGGTTTGTGTTGTGTAGACAATGTTCTCTCACTCTTCTTAAGATTCATCGTTATGTGTTTATTTATTTTTCTTTATCTGATTAGGATGACTCTTGTCTCTGCAACCAACTTCTGTTTCTGCTTTTGAACTTCCACTAATCTCGCCTTTTCGCACCACTGATCAATTGCTATTATTTTATTATCAACCATAATTACAATTATAACTGTACAAGGGCACATATCTTACAAATGCTCATACCTTGAACAATGTATATGTGCACTGCTTACGATTCTGTTTCAACTATTCATGAACCTTGATAGTGACATACGTCATCCTGTGTTACATTGTAGATAAACAAAATGGGTTTAGGCAATGGTACTGAACGCCTCAGAACAATTTGGACACCTGAGATGGATCGATATTTCATTAATCTTATGTTAGAGCAGGTTGCCCAGGGCCGTAAATTCGAGGATCATTTGTTTAGCAAAAGAGCGTGGAAGCATATGTCTTCAAAGTTCAATGCTAAGTTCAATTTTCAGTATGAAAAAGATGTTCTCAAGAACCGCCACAAAACGTTACGGAATTTGTACAGGGGCATTAAGAACCTTCTTGCCCAACCGGGGTTTAGCTGGGACGAAAAGCGAAATATGGTTATTGCTGATAATCATGTTTGGGATGAATATCTCAAGGTATCAAAATTTGAAATTATTTTAAACTGTTTCAACCTTATCGAAAGGAGTTCAATAGTTTATCTTCTGCATAATAATGCAGGTAGATGTGAATGTGCGGTCATACAGAGTAAAAAGCATTCCCTATTTCAAAGATTTGTGTACTGTTTATGGACATGTGATGGAAGGAAAAGGTAGCTCTTCTTGTTAAACACTAATTTGTATATGTAATGCTTGATGCTTAGCAGGTCTAACTTATGTTTCAACATCTAATAAATATGAATTTCCAGGTGATACTGCACCAGAAGAATCATCTAATTCAGGCGAATATGGAGCAATCGTACCCTTTCTATCTAAGGATGTCTGTGAGGATGCTGATGAGCTTCTTTGTGATGTTAGGGCTGATGAAGACTGTGGAATCTCTACCGTGGAAAATGCAACTGATGACTGTGAGCAAAGGGCGTCAAAGAAAACAGCATCCTCTTCTGGTACCCGGACCCGGACTTTTTGGCAGCCACCAATGGATCGTTACTTCATTAACTCGATGCTTGCCCATCTGCACAAAGGGAACCAATTTGATGGGGTCTTCAGCAAACAAGCATGGGTGGAGATGATTTCATCATTCAATGAAAAATTTGGCTTTGAGTATAGTTTAGAGATTCTTAAGAATAGGTACAAAACTCTGAGAAGGCAATACAATTTAATTAAAAGTCTCCTTCAGTTGGATGGGTTTGACTGGGATGAAACACGCCAGATGGTTATTGCCGATGATTGTGTCTGGCAAGATTATATAAAGGTGCGTATCAATTGAATCTCCTGGGAAATTAAACCTCTTTGGACGTCTACAATTAGAAGTATGAATTGGTTATATTTCCAATTAGAGTGTCTGTTTCCACCTGAGTTCCATTTGATAATAATTTATGGAATTTGGATTGAATACTCTGGAAAATGGTTTGCCAAGGACACAGCTGTTATTTTTTTATTCTTGGAAATCATTTATTTTTTCGTGAAAAAAATTGTATCTGCTCATTCTTTTTTATTTCCATGGTCTCTTGTAATGAGTTTAGTGATAGGCTGTCAGCCTTCCCCTGCAAGTTAAAACAGCAAAAACTACATATTTCATAGATTCCGCAAAGCCTAAGGGTGTTCCTGGTAGTAGAGGTGTAAAACAGAGAGGTGTAGGAAGGTTCTAATTTTCATTTGGTGATCATTGCTTATGGAAGATGAACAAGAGGATCAATAAAAAAAATTGTTATTCTTCCTGCCAAGACTTTCCTTCTTCAGTGCTTTGTACAAGGTAAAATAGCATGGAATGAGAAAGTCAGATTAGGGTCATCTCTTGACTATTCTTAGAATTTGGGCTTAGGGCCTTATTCAACCCCACAAAACTAGCTTGTAAGGTGAGGAATACCCAAGCTTTATATGGACTACACTTGTTATATCTTTACTTAATGTGGGATCTCAACTCACTGAGAAGCAGCATCTTAGTGGCTTCACCTTACAATACTTTACTCAGCTATTTTGGTTTGCCCTCTGTAGGTAGCCCTTTTCGAGACATTGGCAAGCAACTTTAATAGGCCACAATTAAAGCAGGCTAGGGTGACTGCAACGATAAGGTGGGTTTCCAACAATTATAATGTGTCAAGAGAGAGATACACTTGTGCACGGGTGGATGGAAGGGGGGATCAAATCTCTGTATTTAGTCCAACATTTTTGAAAAAGTGTTTATTTCTGTCTTAACATGACAAACAAGAGATTTTTCAGATCCTAAAATGTTTTAATTTAATTACCGTAGTATCCTCATTGGCAAAGCTTTTGAGCAAACACAGGCTGAACAAGTTAATCGCATATAATTTCTATATTGTGTTTGAACTCTTTACATTGCATTTTCATTTAATTTTCTAGATTGAAAATGAAAACGAATGTTACTTGCTTCACTTGCTTTATTTCGTGTACTTAAAAAGGCATGCAATGATTTTATTTTCTAACCACCTTGCCATTTTCATCCTTATCAAGCATGCCCTTGGAAATTTCAATGCTAATGATATTTTAATCCTCTTGTTTTACAAGGTTTAAATTATTGGATGCGGTTATGCAGGTTCATCCTGATGCACGACAATATATGACCCGACCTTTGCCATACTATAAAGATTTGTGTGTCATATTTGATCCAAATTTTGATGAAAACGAATCTTCTCTGCTTCAAGATAAGCTTCAAAATGCAGTTGATTTTCAGACCGAGTGTCCTCAGACATCTAAAACTGGTCAGTCTCCAATTACACCCAATTCCAATGAAGAACAATTTAGCAGTGTCAATGAGTTAGCAAATATATGTCAGAAGCAAAAGCGTCAACTAGAGAAGGGTTCTAATTCTACTAGTCCTAAAAAATCAAGGAATGATGAACAAGGCATGGCTGTTGCTCTCCGGGAGATGGCAGCTGTAGTTTCAACTGTGTCCGCAAAAAAGAACGATACCTCAATATCAATAGAGAATGTCATAGAAGCAGTGCAAGCATTGCCTGATATGGATGATGAGCTGGTTTTGGATGCTTGCGATTTCTTGGAGGATGAAAGAAAAGCTAAAACATTTCTTGCATTGGATGCCAAGCTTAGGAAGAAATGGTTGATTAGGAAACTTCGCATAGAGATGTAGCCTATGCCCACTTTCATTTTTCATTAATTTCTTATTGGTTATTGGTTTTGATCCATATTATTTTAGAAAGCTGATTAGATTTATATATTTTTTTTTTTTTTGGTGGTGGGGGGTGGGGGATTCTAAGCAGATTAGTGCAACTGATCATTCTGAGAATGGAATTAATATTTTGGAAGGCACAGTAAACTTTTATATTCATCACGATGCTTAGCTAGTGACTTCACAAAATGCACATGTAACAATACTCAGGTTAGGTGAATGGAAAGTGTTTAAGAAATTTGCATCCTGCAATTGATTGATAATCTGACATGAACTAGGTATTTATTGTAGTGAAGTAGGGATAAACCCGATTACAAAGATGATCACTCACAAGACAAGGAAGTAGGAAACAAGGATAAAGCACTGCAGAGCTTTGAGGGTCTGCTCCTCCATGCTCATGGGCCCCAAACCAAAACTCATTCAATGACTCTCCCCTACCTTTCTCTTCCTATATCCTTGCTTACTGTTTCCTTTTTCTTCCTACCCTTCCTTGCTGCATCAGCAAGGTTTATCAACCCAAATCCTTCTTATGCCCTTGCAACGCTACTCGATACTTTATTCTACGCATATGGACCCGTCATTTTATACTTCCGGAAATGTTATTTTTATTTTTTTTATTACATTAGTTTTATACTCTCCTTTTTAGATAGTGATATTGGGAAAACGCAATCTAAGATGGTATTAACGTTTTGGGTACCGTTTCTTCTTGAGTAGGAAAAGCAATGTTAATGAGCCTTCATGCTCTCTAGTCTCTCAAAATTAAACTAAAGACAACCCGATAAAGAGAAAAAATGAATATACAATTTCTTCCTGTCAGTAACCTTATGAGTCACGACGCCAATCAGTCAAGGGAAGCAATCTTTTGCCACAAATTTCGTCATAAAATACTATTTTTACTAAATAAATTACGGATCTATTACTATTTCCCCCTCTCCTTTATTGTTAATACACTTCCCTCTTGATTTTGGTTTTCAAAAATATCCTAAAAAATACACTCCCATTAAGTTTTCTTAATCCATATTTCGAAACCCTACATCCTCTCTCCGACTTCAATATCCCCCTTCCTTTTATTCTAACTCCCATCATCAAAGTCACAATATGGCCATGGATGAAGGCAAGGGTAAGGGGATTCTCCTCATTCTATTATTGGAAGATGCTCCCAATGCATTGCATTCTCTAATGTTCGTAAGGACCTCACTATTCATTGTCAGATGTGATCACTTGCTTTTTGGGACCAATTTATGTGGATAATACAAGGTCACATTGTTGTTTTATATGTCGGCCTTGAGGTGTAGATTTACGTTCAGATACTGGTGCATTATGTGGGTAATTATTGGTATCATAAGATGCTAATAAAAGTGGCTTTACTGCTTGACTATGTTTTTCAATTGAGCTTGAATGCAAGAAATAGCTGTTGTTGGAGCTTTTCCAGGAAAAAAAATTCACGTGGGTATGTGGGTTTAATGGTTTTTCTTTATTTGGGACAAAGTTGGACTAGATACATGATTTGAGGAAGAAGGATTTTATTATAATCTATAAAGCAATTTCTGGAATGTAACTAAACAATTCTGAGATGCTGACTCGTAGCAATTTCTAAATTGCGAAACTTATGGGTGTGTGTAAAGGGGAATATATTTTTGGAAAGAAAAAAAATCAAAAGGAAAGTGTACATGTAACAAGGAAGAGTAGAAATAGAAAAAATATTTTTTTTGTCGTAATTACGGATTTTATGATTCTATACCCACTTCAAAATTTTACACCAACTTATATTCATAAAAAGAAAGTTGTGAAATTTCAGAAAATCCATTCGAACAATGCCTTGGGTGTGTGAAATGATCGAAAGAAGTTTGAAAAATCTATAAAACCAGGACGCGTTGAGACATTCTTTTTACTCTACAAAAATCGGAATAGCAATGAACATAATTGGAGTTAATATAGCCACTGTTGCCACACAACACCTGACTTAACTATACGGGATAGGATAAGCAAATTGCACACATGAACATTATTAGTACGATTTTCAAACAATCTAGTTATAACCCATAGCAAGAGTAAGGCAGTAAGCTACTACTATACTTACGAGTTAACAAAGAGACACAAAATCCATAAAGAGAATATATAAAAATTAAAAACTATAAAGAGTGCGTACGCAATTGATCTGAACTAATAAATAGCATTGTCTTGAATATACATTACATTTAATTCGTACATATAGATTAGTCAGAAACATTGATCCTATGACTACGAATCATTTTCAAGGTTGAAACTACTGTTTTTCTCTTTTTTTACCCATCGAATTGAAACTAGCAAGTAGCAACTGGTGTCCTTAATCGTCTCAATCAGAAGTCAGGATCAAGGATAGTAGACATCAAAAGTCCCTGTACAAATTTACTGTGCTGTGCTTTCTCTATTTGGTCTTTGTCAGATAAAGACGGTTGAACATCTCTGCAATAATGAAAAATATTAGGTAGATATATAAGAGAAAGACAAAAGTAGTTGCGTAAAATAAATATCTTAATAAATAGAATGTGAAACAAGTTCAAGTCAAAAGGAAGATAATGAATGCCATATTAAAAGGTACAAGTAATGAAAATAACCAATTCTCCTAACCTTAAAAAAAATGTAGTAAGAAACAAAAAAGGCCAGTGCTTATTTTGGTAATTGCATATGCAGCTATGTTTTTGGCTCAAACCATCATTAGCCTCAATGTACCTATATAGACTAGATGTAGGAAGATGTGGTCCAGACAAAGAACACACTTAAATTCCCCCCTGATTAAGTATATTATCATCACTACTGCAGAAGCTACAAAGTTAATTTCATTAATCTAAAAATTAGGAAAAAAAACAAATCCAACTGTTTTAGAGGGATGCTTCTAATGATTTCAGATGAAGCGCCTGTTTTGAATATTTGTAGATTATTGCTTCACAAAGTGAAAGGTGGTCTGAGAAAGTCAAGTTTTTAGCATTATTGGTCATCTAATAGTATGATTTATTGGTCTCGAAACTGACATTTTTTCATCCACAAACTCTTCAAAGATGGATCAAGCATGGGCATGATTAGTGATTTCTAAGATGATATTGGAAAATACATGAGTGTGATATGACAGATAGTTGACGTAGTGAATAGTGATACTTCATCATACCTTTCTAACACCTTATCATTTGAGTGTATTTCTTCAATGCTTACTTCATTTGAAGAATCTGGCTGCACATTTTCACATTCATCAACAGCCGATGTACCACATAAAAATGACAGCCATGGATCGCTTGCTGCCTTAGAGGTTGTTGGAGATAACCCAGTAGAAAAAGATTGCCAGTGTCCATCTCGTTCACCCTTTCTTGAAAAGGAAAGAGCTGGGTAGGGTTCATCTTTGTAGCATTTTGATTTGAGATGACTGTAATCTCCAGTAAAGGAAGTGCATAGTGGAATGAAAATGAAGGGCAAAGAACAGAAAAAAAGACTTTGGTAAAGAGGAGACAAAAAGCAGCAAACTGATACTACTATTTATTTTGAATAAACAAAAACATTTCTATCAGACAGCAAACCAGAAAGGATATCTTAAACAGGTTTGCATGTTCTGCTGCTATATGATGAACCATATTTGTCCCTATCCACAGGTTACAAACAGGACAAATCTGCATGTGCAAACAAAGATAGAGATAGCTGAGTGTAATTCAACAACCACAAGTATAAATAGTAGTGCAAATTATAAGTAAAGAAATACATCAATTGTAAAACAAAAGAGTATATACGCATCTGAATTTTAGGGTTAAAGCAAGTAGCCATTATAAACTTCGAAATCCACCAGCTGAACCCTCAACTTAGGAGGAATATTACAACAGATCATTATATCCCCCGTTCTAACAAATTTTTGTGAATTATGTGATAATCATGCAAAGTCTGTCTAATACACTTGTAACACCTCTAATAGTCCGCTTTAAATATACAAAATATTATAAAGCAATTAAACGTGTTGATATTTTTAAGTATGAACATTAAAGAAAATTCTCATGTAATGAAAAGCACATTATTGATCTCATGATTACCAGGTATTGTTTGACAGATCAGGTTTAATTTTCATAGTTTGCGGGTGGAGAGGGGTTGCATACGATTATGATGGATTTAAAAGTTCATGGTGGTTACTTGCAATCTCCCTAAAGTCCAACTGGCGTGCTTGTTTTTGCCTAATCTTATTTAAAATCAACCAACTAAAAAAGTAACAATATCAACTTTACATGGAAGCTCATTCTAGATGTGCCAAAGATCTAAACTAGATTCACATGGAGTAACCACATCAGGTTCTACAAGCTAAGATCTTGTCAGGAACCACATCTTTATGGAACTTCTGCATAGATCCAAGATATATAAAAATCCAATAAGAACATCATAACAAGGTTTCATTTTGCAAAATCACATCAATGGTCAACCCCAAGTTAAGATAAACAAGATATTAATCGTGAAATAAAAGCAATAATGAATATTTTCAGAGGCAATAAAATGCAGAAATGCAAAGGTCAATTTGAAAAGCTGTCTCGATTTGTTAAAATAAAATTTAATGTCTGTTGTCTGCACTGATGACAAGGAAGATATTGACTCAAATTACAAGTATCATAACCATTGCCGAAGATTAATCACAAGGTATTCTTTTGTTTAGTAAAAATGGTACTGTCTTTTTAGTCAAGATAGATGGTTTTTAGTCAATCAACTAACACCTGCCTTCTCTGTGAATGTTCTGTTCAAAACACGTGTTTTGTTCCTTGTATCATTTTTTTAAAGGGGTAACATAAAATCAACAAATCAATTCAGAACTATAAGGCTCACGATGGAACTGAAATATGTTTATCTGTATAAAAGACCACCAACATGGATAAATTATAGCCAGGCAGCAATAAAGAAGCAACGGCAAGGTAAAGGGTACGGAAAAGGTTTCTATGCAAAGCTAAAAAAACAATACGAAAGGGAAATAGATCAAAGTGAGAGATAAATGAGAAAAAAAAAAATACCCCCGACTTGGCTTCTATTGGATGGTCCAATTCAATATGGGAACATAGCTCAAGAAGATCAAAATCCTCAGCGCAAAAAGGGCATGGATAAGCCGTCCTCAACTCCTCGTCCCCATTGACCTCATCAAAATCGATGAAGAGCTCTGCTTGAACGACCAAACAAAAAAGGTTAAACATTTAGCCAAGACAAGACACCCCATGAAGGAAACGATGTATGAGAATAAGGAATGACCGAAGTGTGACTTGAGGCTGGATTGGTAGCTTCTGGAGGCAGTGGAGAGGCCAAAACTCAAAGTCTCGTCTTCCATTGACTTGAGCAAAGTACTGAGTAGAAAGGGGTATGGTATTTTCAACTACAAAACACGGTAAAGATGTCGTTGGAATCGTTGTTGTTTTTGTTGTGGACGGTGCCGGGTGGGAGTGGTATGTGCGTGTGTACTATTTATAATGTTACCGTCAGACTCAGAGAAATAGGACGAGGAAAATACCAGGGAGTTTCGGTTTCGGATTGTGCGTGGTTGTTGCGTTGGGGTTTGTGGGGATCCTTAGCATACACGAATTCTAGTTATTATACATTTACCAAAACACCCTCCATGGCCGTGCACCATTACCACAAATATTAATGTAGGCCTAAACCATTCAAAATGGTGCAGGCTTCCTCACTTGTATGACTATGAGTACTACTACCCAATAGGCTTCACGAACTTGAATGAATACTATTGGTCGTACAACTTTTGCTCTTGGCAAATATACTAAAGTGAAATACCTAATTTGCCCCTTATTTAAAAAATTTCCACACTGTCCTCTTCCCCCTTGTGAAACCCTCAACTTCCTCTTAAATACACAACAAAAACTCGATTCTATTTTTTCTTCTTTTGCTGGAAGCAGTGTATCTCCATAACTAAATCGAACATTTCTCAACATACTTAAAAAAACTCAATCATTTATGAACTGTGTTGGACTTTATTGATAAGATAATCAAATTAATTATTATAAGAATTACATTTATAATCGTAATCAAATCAATTCATGATATTATTTTGATTACAACTAAAAAGAGTAATTTGTGTCATCATTAATTTAAATTTAAATAAAAATAAATAAATTTATGTAACAATTAATTTTATTACTATTAATAAAGGTAACGTGTGTTGTAATTAATATAATTTGTACCAAAATTAATTCAAGTAAAAAATTAACTTAATTCTGCAATTAAAATTTTGTGAAAAATACCTAAAGCAAACACGTTCAGTTCTATTAAAAGGAGATGTAAAAAATTATACAATCATTTTAAATTTTATAGCCAAAAACACGTTTTCATTAAATATTTTATATATCGTACAAGGGAATCACATTCCCATTGTACAATCTATTTTTAACCCCCTTACACATTAAGTTTTTGTGGTTGTAAGTAAGTATTATGAATGCTATTTTATTATTTTTCAAAGTTCAGTTGTTGTAAATAAGTATTGAAATAAGTATTATGTAATGTTTTTATCAAGTATTATTTAACTCGAAAACAATTTTTTTTTAAGTTCAATTGTTAAAATTTTTGTTGTTCATTTATATTTTTAATTGTTAAACTAGTTATTATTCAACTTTTGCCTAATCAATAAAAAAATTTAAATTTTTAATATTTATTAGCAAAATTTTTAAATTATAAAAGTCAAATTAAATCGTAAAACATTAATTTAGTTTGATTCAAATTTTATAAATAATTTAAACCGAATTAAAACTGCATTGTATTTAATTTTTTTTATTTGATTTAACTAATTTTAAGTTAAAACTGTGATACAGAACACCACAAACACCCCTAGTTTTTTTTTCCTGAGAGACAACCATATTTTTATAAATGTTGTTGTAGGTTATGCCCCTAAATATGTTTTTGGAATAAGCTAGTCTTATATTTTCATAAAAAAGAAAAGTCAAGCGACATAAATAAAACAAACTACGATAAATAACAAGTAAAAAAAAGTTAGACCCGTACCCAATGATTTGTAAAATAAGTTTATTTAGACCAACCTCAACCTAATCTAGTCTACTTTGATCTTCAAAATGAATAATACTAATCTATGGAGTACGTGTGTAACGTAGGGTTAATTTATTATTTTTTGTTTATGAAAGTAATTTGTTACTGTTAAGGATAGAAAGAATGAGTAGTTGAAAGAGGCGCTGAAATTGCTGCTTAGAGCTTGCAGTTTTTTTTCTTTTTTTTTTCAATAATCCCTCCGATTTATGATGAGAAAGAGTTCTAATCCGGAACTCGCGTGGAACATTCTTTCTTCTCGAGTAAGGTTTGAATGAGATTAATTTACAAATACGACTCTTAAGATTCCTAAACCCAAAAACTTGTACGATTCTCGGCGTTGGTAGTTTCCCAGTTCCATAGCGTTCCAGGGAAAGAGAAAGAGTGGTTACCTGAAATTGAATTCAATGGCGACGAGAAATCGAACTCTAGAGTTCAGAAAACACAGAGACGCCGTGAAAAGCGTGCGCGCTCCTCTCTCCTCCTCAGCATCTGGTCCTGTCATCGAAATGGTTACAACGTCGCTTCTTCCTTCTAATCGTTCCTCCTATGCTCCTCTAAGCACCCAGGAACCTGGTCCATCCACTTCTAGGTTTTCCTTATCTCAATTCAATATTCCTTTCTGCGCTTTAATTTCATTTATACGCATAATAGCAATTACCTAAGTCCCCTAAACTAACTTTTTGAACGTTGTTGGACTTGATAGTTAGTACCTTTAAAATGTGAATTCTGAACTCAGCG
Organism: Glycine tomentella; assembly: GCA_007407185.1. Classification (NCBI taxonomy): domain Eukaryota; kingdom Viridiplantae; phylum Streptophyta; class Magnoliopsida; order Fabales; family Fabaceae; genus Glycine; species Glycine tomentella. The sequence continues at coordinate 1,438,670 of PYAF01001667.1, read as the reverse complement.
CAATTGTCAATGTTGTGTGTTAGGGATGCGTTTACTGTGGGGTTGCCGCCATCTTGGGTGGATGATTCTGAAGAAATAGCTACAAATATACATCGTGCTAGGGTTAGAATTTCTGAGTTAACCAAAGCTCATGCGAAGGCTTTGATGCCTTCCTTTGGGGATGGCAAAGAGGATCAGCGTCTTATTGAGACTCTCACCCAAGAAATTACTTCTCTCCTCAGAAAGTCTGAAGTGAGGCTCAAAAGACTTTCTGCTGCTGCTGGATCTTCTGAGGATTCTAATGTTAGAAAAAATGTTCAGGTAATTTTGTTATAAAAATGTTTTATACTATCAATTTATCATATGCTGTGCAAATTAATTTGTTTAGACTTTAACTTTTTTCAGTTGAGGTTGACTGTTTTTGACTTCTTGTTCTTAAGGTTGATATAGGTTCTTGCAAAATAATTTGTTCCGGGTGCAAGATAGAAAGTAATAGGTAGGTTAGTGAATAATCTTCAATCCAAATATGACTAACAAGCCGTATTGTTGAATTGTAGCTTTAGCCTCCCCCATCCTTTTAAAGCCCAATCGCCTCTTTTCTCATTTCTCCTTGTCTTTCATGTATTACTGAATGTAAGTTTATATCCTATCCTCATTTGGATTTTGTTGTTTAGGGGTGTGTTTGAGAGTTGGAAGGGAAAGGAATAGAAGGGAAAATGTAGGGTAAACCCTTATTTTTGTTTGGATGTTACTAATTCACAAGGCAAAAGAAATAGAGGGATAGTTAAATTAAAAAGATTGACAAATACAAATTTATTATCTCGCACCTGTATTTGTGAAGAAAAAAAATGTAAATTAACTTAATACTTTTTTGACCAACCCGTCCTCCAATTTAGGGGAAACCTGGAAAGTAAGGGAGGGTTTATTGAAAATCCCCATTCCCTTCCTTCTTCTAGAATACCCCCAAACAAGAGAATGGCTAATCATAAGCCTTTCCCTTCCCTCTCTTTCCCTCTTATAATCCCTCATCCAAATATACCATTAGTTTCATTACAATGATTTTATGCCATTTCTTTTGAAAAGTGGTTTGTAAACAGACAAGAATTTACTTCCATCTTGGTTACTTGCTTCAAATTTTAGGCAATTTATGATATGTCAGTTCTTGCTTTTATCTTGAGATTGGTATGACTAACTTCTTTGTATCTACTTTTGGCAGCGTTCCTATGCTACAGATCTTCAGAACCTGTCAATGGATCTCCGGCGAAAACAGTCAGCATATTTGAAACGTTTGCAGCAGCAACAAGAGGTTGCAACTTTTCATGTGTAGCTAATTTTCCACTACAAAATATTCCATATGCCTCCATTTTTGTTGGTCTGATTATCTATTTTCTAACTCATCAATCTACTTTTCTAGACTCATCGTTTCTTAACTTTTTTTCCCTTCTATTTTTAACACTCTTGGTATTCAAATGCTTGAACTTATGGTCATACTATCCTGATGTCCAACCCACAATCTCTGTGTGTGTGCAACAGTGGAACTACAGTTTTATTTTGTGTTATTATTTATGTTGCTTCATTAATGTCTATATTTGGGTGTAATCATGCAGGGTTATGATGGGATTGACTTGGAGATGAACTTTAATGGGAGCAAATTTGGATCCCATAATGATGAATTCAGTGATGTGGTATGCTTTTTTTGGCAACTAATTGTCTCTGACAGGGCCATATTATTTGAAGAAACCTTATGCTGTGTGTTGAAATTATGGGGGATGTAGGTATTGAGGGAGGAAAAGGAGAGAATAAAACCTATTTACATAATTTGTCTCTTAGGACAACTATTTCTATCCTTACAATGAAGCTGACAGTTTAAAAGGGGCATTAAATGCTATGAAATGTTTTACTTACATTCCTTTTCATCCTGGATGAAGTTTTATCCAAAGAAAGATAATGATATTTGGTATTTGATTAACTCCAGGGTTTTAGTGAAGAGCAAATGACCAAGTTAAAGAGAAGTGAGCAGTTCTCAGAGGAAAGGGAGAGGGAGATTGAGCAGGCAATTTTAAGGCATTTGGTTTTTGCTTGAACACAAAATTTTTTTCTGTACCTTGTCTGACTAAGTGAAAATTTGCTATAGGTTGTCAAATCAGTCCATGAACTTGCTCAAATCATGAAGGATCTCTCTGTCCTTGTGATAGACCAGGTGAATGCCCCACCCTTGTATAAGATAGATTTATAAAATGAAAGGTAACTAAGGAAGCTGGTATTCCTGCAGGGAACAATTGTGGATAGAATTGACTACAACATTCAGAGTGTTTCTACATCCGTTGAAGAGGGTCTTAAGCAGTTGCAAAAGGTTTTGTTTTCTCTCATGCTGCTTCTTACTTGCATAGAGACTTTGCTCAGTCTTTATGATTGCAAATTGGAGCACCTTTCTTGGAATTGTTTTGCTGTTGTTTAGCCTGTTATCATCATTTTAAACATGTACTTATGTACGACAGGCAGAGAGAAATCAGAAAAAAGGAGGGATGGTTATGTGTGCATCAACGCTTGTCATAATGTGCTTTGTCATGCTAGTTCTCTTGATACTCAAGGAGGTTCTCTTCTAGTCGTTACTGAGCATTTTGCTGGCCGGCATCATGTTAATTCTTCCGTTCAATGATAATCATGATGCCGGTATCATTGGCACTGTGATAATGCATTTCAGGTTTGGGGATTTGTTTTTGAAGTGCCATGGGCTAAAATGATTGGCTTCTTATTGAGAGGCAAATTGGGGATGGCACTGGACAGCATCCCTTCGTGCAAACATTGCTATTAGTTTTAACAAATCCTGTAAAGAGGGATTTTCAGTAAGTTCATCTTCCAGTGTCCAATTTTTCTAGGAAAAAAGAAAGTAGTGCTAGATAGAAAACAATTTCGTGTTCAAAGATAGATTCTGTATAAAGACGAAGCAGTAGGACAACTTGTTGTATTATACATCCGAGAGTCATCAAATGTTGATATTTTGTAAACTGTTTTTTTTTTCTTCCTGTTTATCATTCTCAATTCACACGCTTTACGCTCATTTTCTACCGTTGTTTATATTCCGCTTGAGAAAAAAAATCAAAATTGTATAGTGATTTATTCAGCCTTATTTTTAGCTGCCATTGGTGAGGTTTATCTTTTATCAGAGGATTTTACTGCAACAAAGTCGAACATTTTGATTTTGTTCATGGTGCAGCTTTTGTCCTTTCACCCTCCTTCCACCCTTGGTTCCACGTGCTTTGCAAACAGATCTGACCATAATTGTCTATTAATCTCAAAATTTAACAAGTATTATATGTTGCTGAAATTCAAATGGAAATGCTATTTGTACAAAAAAATTAATAAGTATTGTATAAATTGTTATACAAATAGCAAAAACTTAGATTCAAAATTTATTTGAATTAGAAATTAAATGACGATGGAATATGGAAGGGATATCTTATATATTTAATTAATTGCTAATTATTATTGAAGACACTTTCTCATTTTCTAGACAATTGAAGACATTCACTGGCCTATTAACCAGATGAGTCACTTTTTAATAGTTTTAAAAAATATTTTATGAAGGACGAGGAGTGTCATTAAATATAATAGTTACATCATATAAGTTTATTTGAATAAATAATTATTTTTGTCCTTTAATATGTAAAATATTGAAAAATTTATTTTCGAAAGATGAAAATTCAAATTTTAATTTCCGAAAGTGAAAAAAGTTTGACAAATATATTTATTCATTAACTTTTATTTGTTATCGTTAATAAAAGAATTTATTTGTCATATTAAAGGATGAATTTTTCAGCGCTTTACATATTTAGAAACAAAAATAACCATTTATTCAAAATATAATTTAATCTTCATCTTCTTCTCACTTTTAATCGTTACAAACATAACATTACAATAAACACTTAAAAAATAAGAAAGCAAAAAGTTAGAACAATATAATAATAAACATAATATTAATTAATAAACATAATCCGTCTGTTGGTTTGAAGTTATAATATGACTGTACTTTACCCAAAAATATGATATTCAAATAAAAATATACAATCATTAAGTTAATCCTTCAAAAAATTAGATCCAACTTAATTTTGTTATTACCTAATCCTTAAAAACAATAGAAATTTAAGAACAATAGAGATTATGTTTATTAATCAATATTATGCTTATTATTATGTTTGTTCTAACTTATGTTTGCTTTTCTATTTTTTAAGTGTTTATTGTAATATTATGCTTGGACCGATTAAAAAAAGGAAGAATGATAAAAATTAAATTATATTTTGGAAAAATCTTCATTTTTGTCTCTAAATATGTAGAACGCTGACAAATTTGTTCCTAAATGTATCACATAAACTCTTTTATTAACGGTAACGGACGGAAGTTAACATATGAATGAATTTGTTGTACTTTTTCACTTTCGAGGGCTAAAATTGGAAGTTTTATCTTTGAAAAAATTTGTAGGTACTTTATATATTCGGAGAAGAAAATAACTATTTACCTATTTCATTTTATCTTACAATAGAATAAAATAAAATTTATGCTATTATTAATTAATAAAGGAAATAGTAATACTATCTTATATCATTCATTACTCATTAAAGTATGTGAAAAAAAATTAAGACACAAGTATAATGCGTTTCTTGGATTTTTATTACAAGAATTATCTTTTATTTAATTAAAAATATTCCATTCAAATTTAAAATTTTCTGGCTCCACATTTTCCTTCTCTCCCTCAGCCGTCAAACTTAGAGATAGAGACCTACTAATAAACGAAAGCAACTTCAACATTAAGTAAACCAGCGGTCCAGATCTATCATCTCCAGCTTTCAGTAAATCAACGGTCAAGATCTATGGACCGTTGTATTTAAAAGTCTGAAAATGTTGGCGTTTCTTCACTTTCAAAATCGACCGTTGCTCCTTTCCTAGCTACTTCTACTTCTACTTCTTCCTACTCACACTCACTTTTCCCTTCTTCCTTCAATTCACGTCCTCATGGACCATTGACGATTTTCGTTTTCTCATCACTCTTTCCTTAATCGTTCAGACCTTCTGATTCTGTTTTCTATTTATAGTAACATGGTGAAAACGGCGTCGTCCCCTTCTTCCTCTCCGGTGACCATTACGGTGTCGTCCGGAGGACGACGCCGCAGCATGGGTATAACCAGTCCTGTTCCACGCGCCTCCGTCTCCGCCAACAACCCCGCTTCCCCTCTCAGGGTTTCCGGCGGCGCGTCGAAAGACGGCGGCGTCGAAGAAACCAACACCGAATACGTGTCGTACACAGTCCACATCCCTCCGACGCCGGACCGCAGGCCGCTAACAGCCTCGGAGGACGGTGGAAAGAACAGCACGAGCTTCATCTCCGGCACGATCTTCGCGGGAGGGTACAACTCCGGGACGCGCGGCCACGTCATGGAGTGCTCGATGGAGAGCGACGCGCAAGCGAAATCGACGTCGTTAACGGTTTGCGGAATGAAGGGCTGCAACGAGGAAGCCCTGAAGGGAAGGCTGTGTGGTGGTAGACCGTGCGAGTGCGGGTTCAAGATCTGCAGAGAGTGTTACTCGGAGTGTGGAGGAAAGTGCCCTGACTGCAAAGCGCCTTATATGTATGTGAGCGATGATGACGAGGAAGAAGAAGACGACGATGAGGGGTCTGAGGGTGAGGATCAGCCTCTGCCTTTGCCTTCCATGGCGGAGTTTAAGTTGGATAAGAGGCTTTCTGTTGTGAAATCGTTCAAGGCGCAGAACCATCCTCCTGATTTTGACCACACGAGGTGGCTATTTGAGACCAAGGGGACCTATGGCTATGGAAACGCTGTGTGGCCTAAAGATGGGTATGGTGCTAACGGGTTTGAACCCCCTCCGGAGTTTGGAGAGAAGGCGAGGAGACCCTTGACTAGGAAGGTTCGAGTTTCATCTGCTATTATCAGTCCTTATAGGTTAGTCACTTCAAACCTAAAACTTAACCTTTTCACCTTTTCTTTTCTGCATTCTTTCTTACTTTTTTTAACATTTTAAATTGCTGTAACAGTTTTGTTGTGATTATTCATATTGTGGATAAATGTGGCCGATGTGGTCAAAATTGTTGTCACATTGTTTTTTAGATGGGTTTGAAATTGGGATCAAATTTTGACTAATTTAAGAGACATAGTTATCTGTTTAAAATCTTGATTCTTTCACATGGTTTTATATGTCTGTTTTGGTAGATGCATAAACTAGTTTCTAATAATTCTAATTCTTTTGTTCAAGATTGCTTATTGTGCTGCGTCTTGCTGCCTTGGGTTTATTTCTTACGTGGAGGGTTAGACACCCCAACCATGAAGCGATTTGGCTGTGGGTGATGTCCATAACTTGCGAGCTATGGTTTGCATTTTCTTGGATTCTTGATCAGCTTCCTAAGCTCTGTCCAGTGAACAGAGTCACTGATCTCTCTGTTCTGAAAGAGCGGTTTGAGTCTCCGAACCTGCGAAACCCGAAAGGGAGGTCTGATCTACCAGGAATTGACGTGTTTGTTTCCACAGCAGACCCTGAAAAGGAACCTCCTCTTGTAACCGCCAACACCATTCTCTCGATCCTTGCAGTTGATTATCCAGTGGAGAAGGTTGCGTGTTACTTGTCTGATGATGGTGGAGCTCTGTTGACATTTGAAGCTCTTGCTGAGACTGCTAGCTTTGCTAGAATTTGGGTTCCTTTCTGTCGGAAGCATCACATAGAGCCGCGAAATCCTGAAACGTATTTTGCACAGAAGCGTGATTTTCTCAAGAACAAGGTCCGGTTGGACTTTGTTAGAGAGAGGAGACGGGTGAAGAGAGAATATGATGAGTTCAAAGTGAGGATAAATTCATTGCCTGAATCCATAAGGAGAAGGTCTGATGCTTACAATGCTCACGAGGAGTTGCGAACTAAGAAGAAACAAATGGAAGCAGGTTCCAATGTCTCTGAACCTATTAAGGTTCCTAAAGCTACATGGATGTCTGATGGTTCTCATTGGCCAGGAACTTGGGCATCAGGTGATCAAGACCACTCAAGAGGAGACCATGCTGGTATAATTCAGGTAACTTCTTCAATACTTCTCCATGTTATGTACGTGTGTAACAAAATAAAAGGTTTAAAGATGTGTTTAGGCATGTAAAATATCATGATCATGATTTTAGTTATATGTTTAATAAATGACTTGGTTTTATTTCTTACTACACATTTGTCAATGATGTGAGACTAAACTCAAATGACTGAGATTATTAAAACTTGTGACGTTTTTACGTAACATAAACATATTTTATTTAACCTTGGATTTTAACGTGGTGTTATTTTGAATTGTAGATAGGACACTAACACTGAGTTTTTCATGATGTTTGTGCAGGCAATTTTAGCTCCACCAAATGCGGAACCAGAATTTGGTGCAGAAGCTGATGGGGATAACTTGATTGACACAACAGATGTTGATATTAGGCTTCCCATGCTTGTTTATGTGTCTCGTGAGAAGAGGCCAGGATATGATCACAACAAGAAAGCAGGAGCAATGAATGCTCTTGTTCGGACAAGTGCCATCATGTCCAATGGACCATTCATTCTGAATCTTGACTGTGATCACTACATCTACAACTCCTTGGCTATGAGAGAAGGTATGTGCTTTATGCTTGACAGGGGTGGTGATAGAATATGCTATGTTCAGTTCCCTCAAAGGTTTGAGGGCATCGACCCAAGTGACAGATATGCAAACCACAACACAGTGTTCTTTGATGTGAGCATGAGAGCTCTTGATGGCTTACAAGGCCCCATGTACGTGGGAACGGGTTGCATATTCAGAAGAACAGCTCTTTATGGATTTAGTCCTCCAAGAGCCACAGAACACAAGGGCTGGTTAGGCAGGAGGAAAATCAAGTTGTTTCTGAGAAAGCCAAAGGTGTCAAAAAAGGAAGAGGATGAAGTTTGTGTGCCAATAAATGGTGATTACAATGACGATGATGCAGACATAGAGTCCTTGCTTCTTCCCAGAAGGTTCGGGAACTCTACTTCTCTTGCTGCATCCATTCCTGTGGCGGAATACCAGGGAAGGTTGCTTCAAGATTTGAAAGGAAAGGGAACACAAGGAAGGCCAGCAGGTTCTCTTGCTGTGCCTCGCGAGCCATTGGATGCAGCCACTGTTGCTGAGGCAATAAGTGTGATATCTTGTTTCTATGAGGATAAAACTGAATGGGGCAAACGAGTGGGGTGGATATATGGTTCAGTTACAGAAGATGTGGTCACTGGTTACAGAATGCACAATAGAGGGTGGAGATCAGTGTACTGTGTGACCAAAAGGGATGCTTTCAGAGGAACAGCTCCAATCAACTTGACAGACAGGCTCCACCAAGTGCTTCGATGGGCAACAGGTTCTGTTGAGATTTTCTTCTCAAGGAACAATGCATTGTTGGCAAGTCCTAGAATGAAGTTACTGCAGAGGGTGGCATATTTCAACGTGGGAATGTACCCTTTCACTTCAATGTTTCTGATTGTGTATTGCTTTCTACCAGCAGTGTCCCTATTTTCGGGGCAGTTTATAGTCCAGTCCCTCAGTGCAACCTTTCTAGTCTTCTTGCTTGGCATCACAATCACACTGTGCTTGCTTGCACTCCTCGAGATCAAGTGGTCAGGAATCACTCTACATGATTGGTGGCGAAATGAACAGTTCTGGTTGATTGGTGGAACAAGTGCACACCCTGCTGCTGTTTTACAAGGGTTGTTGAAGGTCATAGCAGGAGTGGACATATCATTCACTTTGACCTCAAAGTCAGCCACCCCAGAAGATGGAGATGATGAGTTTGCTGATCTTTATGAGGTGAAGTGGAGCTTTCTAATGGTCCCTCCAATCACTATTATGATGGTGAATTCCATTGCTATTGCTGTAGGGGTAGCCAGGACTTTGTACAGCCCATTTCCACAATGGAGCAGACTAGTAGGAGGGGTGTTTTTCAGCTTCTGGGTTTTATGCCATCTTTACCCCTTTGCAAAGGGCCTCATGGGAAGGAGAGGGAAGGTTCCTACCATCATCTATGTTTGGTCGGGATTGCTCTCCATTATTATCTCTTTGCTTTGGGTGTACATAAACCCTCCTTCAGGAAGAACACAAGATTACATGAATTTCCAATTCCCTTGAGTTTGAGGTAGATAGATGAGAAGTTCCTCTGCTTCATCTTGTAGTAGTAGTACTGTGCCTATGTTGTGCTATCACATTCAATTGTGATTATAACTTATCTGTTATGTGTGGGGGGCCACTCTCAATATACTGTTGTGTCCGAGAAAATATCATACTACTGTAAGTATCTGTGTAACTTTTCTGTTAATATCTCAAATGACTGAGATATTAAATTAGAATTAAACTGACAAAAAACTGAAATCGTTCAGGAAAATAGACAGAAAAGTTTTTATAAGCTAAAGCTTATTATAGCAAGCAAAGTAGAAATTATGGGTGTGCTTTCCAAAACTAGCAGCTTTTACAAATTAGCAAATTGAATTTATTTATAATAAATCGTTTTCTTAAAAATCATGAAAATAATTTTAAAATGTTATATTATAAAAGAATGGTGTCATTACAAAATAATTCGAAAAAGTAATATTCTAAATTTTATAACGCCGAAGAAAATAAATGTATTATCACTGTATCTAGCTTCCCACAGTAAATTGACAAAATTGTTGTGGATATTTTTTTGTTACTAGATTTCTCCTCCAGGTTTTTTTTTTTTTTGCATTACCATTAATATTTATAAGTTCATCTTTAGATACGCTAAAATAAATAATGTGAATTTGTTATGATTAAAATAAATAATATAATATAAAAATATATAATAATAAAAAATAAAATAATAACTTATGTAATAAAGCATAAAAAGTAAGATTAATATATATTTAAAGAACAAAAAGATAATAAAATACAATAAATTAGAAGTTAAAACACTACTTAAAATAAGATCTCACAAAATGCTACAAATAACATTTTTTTTTATCAAACATTACTAATTTGATGAATTAAGTTTCTCAACTAAGTAAAATAGAACTAGAAGTTAGTTGTGTAAAAAAAAAAGAGTTGAGGTTAGTAATTTTATAAAATCATTATAATTTCAGCTGAGTTTATCATTTAAGATAAAATCATTTAAATGAGAAATTTGATCAAGAAAGTGGTTTGTTAACCAAGAAATTTAATCGTGGCCACAAAAGAGAGAAGGTACGGTTTGAAAAATCATTGTAATGGTTATCGAAATTTATGCTCAAGCAAGCCAGCTCGCATAAGAACAAGATACCATCGACAGCTTACCAAATTAGAACTTTGATAAGTGTTATTTTTTTTCTTTTCGTGCTTAGTGTGCAATGATTGATGTAGTCTTTTTTACGCCTAATTGGTACAAAGACGTGTTGATCATTGGCCAAGACAAGACAAAACTGTGTTGTCAATTTGTCACATAAATATCGCCCTATGATATGACTGCTGAACAATGGGGAGTGGAAGTCAATACCGTAATCGTATGCAATCTAAGGAGATAGCGACCAATTTATCAAAATTCTAGGTCTCCATTCAGTGAAAACACTTGGCAGTTTCACCGCACTAAGCTAGTTTTATTTACCTACAACCCCGTTTACAACAAATGCATGAAAATAACTGATCCCAAGTTCCTCAACATGAATGACCTACCTTTACCCACAAAAATTTGGTGAGAAACGCCTTTTTTTAGCGTATATAAATACATTTTTTTCCATGCATATGAGACCATTCCAAAGTGGAAAGAGTCATGAATAAAATCAGAACCCAAGACCTTGAATAAAGTCATTTAGAAATCCATATTTGGTAGATGATCAAGGGAATAAATTATTACAACCAGACTGACCACGGCTCAGTGCGGTTAGCTGCCCTGTGTTCGGCCTCAACTAATGTCCCCTTCTTATGTTTATCTTCACACTCTATACCGTCCAAAACACCTAGATATCAAACCAAAAATTTGTATTTGTTTTAACCTTTTAATTTTTTTCAAAGATGTCAATGTCAAAAAAAACTGATCTTTCATCGTTTGCCTATAGCTTCAGCTCCATCCATAGACATGTCCTACACCTTTTATTAGTTAGTACATTATCCTAAACCCAACCCAACACGGAGACTTTATAGTTTATTCCCCACTTTAATTTACTACCCAATTATTATGTAGCAACAGCTAGCAAGGCTTAAAGCCAACGACAGCTCACATGCATAAATTTAGAACACTAATAACAGTATTTTAGACTATATAATTTGTGACAAGACTATGTATCGATAAAAAAAATCCTTTTAGCAGTTTACTGCCAGAAAATTTTTCGTAGTAAAGAATTTCTAAATGTTAAAATTCTTAAAACTTTTATCTGGTGAAAGAGGGGACAAAAATGCACTCAATTATTACCGATTAAAAGTACTGTGAGCGATGGCTCCTGCTTTGCAGTTTTCACACAGAAAAGTTGTTTAAGAAATCTAGAATTGGACCCCAAAACATCTCAGTTGAGGAAACGTTTAAAAAAGCAAGAACGACATCTGGACCCCTCATCCAATAGTAGCAGAAGTAACAATTGAACTTGATTTGCTGCACACTCCTAGCTATCACAATGTTTTATATATATTTTTATTTGAAAAATTGAACTATCGAACAATGTCAGGATTCCGTAATAGAACCCCCCACACCCGAGTTTCATTAATTGTAGGGAAGAAAGCAAATATCCAAATGATGGAAGAGAAAAAAGAACACAGATAATTGCCAGCGATGCAAAGGATAAAGCGAGAGTGACACGCAATGAAAAAGGAACGCATAGTTTGACAATATAGCTAAAAATGTTTCGCCTCTGCCACCGAACCATGGTTCCCTCAGAGTCCCCGCGAACACAATCCAGAGGCTCGTTGTCGTTGGATTCTGAACTTTCCTTTTGCCAACACATAAAATAAAAGTGAACACGATCAAATGCAAACCACTCTATCGTTATTCGTTAGATTTGCGAATGCAGTAAATGTCATTCAGACCCACAAGATATTTCCCAGAATCAAATCAACTACTCACTCGAACATCAGCCAGAACAGTACTAACAATAACTTTTACAAACCAGACACCTGAATCTAATTATGACGGCTTCAACATATATAACCAGCTAGTGTTCTTTAAATATTTATTTTTTCTTCTAACAAATAAATATAATAAACAAAATAAGTATACCTTAAGTTTAGTTTTATAATTATTTAATTCAACAATTTATTTTCAAATCAGGAATGACAGAAAAATAATAGAATACAAATGACATACAATTTTTTCTGAGAAAAGCATATAGGGAAGAAAGAAATACATGAATAATAATATCTAATAACTAATGAAAAATGACAGCAGAGGAGGAAAAAAAAAAAGCAGAAAGAAATTGAATGAATTGAAATGAGAGCGCAGGGAATGAATGTATGTATGTACCATGCAGCAACAATTAGTTAAGACGATGGGTGTGTATACAAGTCAAAGGGAGCCCATAGAGAATCCAGAGGGCAAGGCCGTTTGGAACTTAAACGGAGCCATGGCTTACCGCTACCGGACCAATGCAACAAACTAACCGGACCAGGGTGCAAGTCACGGCAACTACCCTTCACGTTATCCCCGCCCAAACCGTGCTGGTTCCATCGGTGCTCAATGGGTGCCACGTGTCCCGCGAACACCAGCAAAAACGGCGGCAGAGAACCAAGCTCATAGATCCTATCACTCTTCTGAATCTCCATCCAACGCTCAATTCTCTTCGTGTACCCTTCCTTCCTCCACTTCACCAGATCCATCACCATCACCCCCGTGTTGAAGTAGCACGACCTCCGCTGCGCGAACGTCCCCGACAACCTCGGCTCCGACCAGAACCCCGCCGTGAAATACTTGGTGAAGTTCGCGTGGCAGTACTCCGGCGCGCCGATGGCACGCGAGTCCAGACTCGCGCTCCATAGTTTCGCCACATCATCCACCACCACCAGATCGGAGTCCAAGTAAATCACCCTCTCCACGCAACTCTCCAGAAGGTCAACGAGGTAATTTCTCGCGTAATTGAGAGGCTGCTCCAGCGCCTGCCGCACGGAGGAGGAGATCAAGTGAGCCACGATGTTCGGATCGAAGTAATAGACGTTGAACTTCAGGTTTGGGAACGTGGACTCAACTAGGGTTTGGAGGTTGGTGTCGGAGACGAGGAAATGGAAGAAGATGTTCTCCGGACAGAGGGAGTTGTGGAGGATGGAGTGCACGGCGGCGATTGAGCCGCGGAGGTAGTCGACGTCGAGGGTTATGGCCACGTGGACCAAGGAAGGGTCGCAGACGGTGGTGGTTTCGCCGGAAACTGAAGCGCATTCGGCGGCATTGCGGAACGGAGGGGCTTTCCGGAAGGAAAATCGGTGGGAGGATCGAATGGCTTCGGATTGGAAGGAGGGGGAGAGAATAACAAGAACAGTCACGAACATTGCGGCGGAGAAAAACCCCGAGAATCTCGTTAACCGCAACATTTTATTCTTATGTTTACCCCCTCCTCCGTTAGGGTTTCCTTTCCCTTTCGAAACGGTATTTTTTGTGTTGCGTTTTGAGTGTGGATCAGAGTAGGGATGCCGTGAGGGCGAAGCGAATTGGCGGAGAGGAATCCATAGGGTTGGGTGCTAACGTGCGCACCCTGGCGCTTTCTAATCTTCTTCTTCTGTTTATGTTGTTGTTGAAACCATATTTTATTCCCCCTACTACTACTAATCTGTGTTGCTCTGTGACAATGTTGGAATCATATTTCTTTCCAGCTTCCACCACTGAAAGAACTGCACGGTTCCCAAACTATTACTGTTATTTGCAAGGGGCTCATTTTTAATCTGCTACTACTTTATTATTCATTACTGTAATTGGTAACGGAATTAAATTTAAATCCGGATATTAACATTTTTTATTTTCTTTAAAAGCTGCAACTTACAAATAACAGCTGTTCTTGTCTTTCCAAGTGCACATACCATTTTCAAACCCCGTGTCTTTTCCTCGCTGGAGTGGATTATACGAAAATCCATAAATAATAATAAAATAATTAAATTCTTATATTTTTAATAAAGATTTCAATATAAATTCAATGTTAATACGAATTTAAACATACATTTTAGTAATTATATTTAATAATTAGCTTCTTTATATAAATAGTTATACTTAACTTTCAAAAGTAAGACCCAAAATCTTTAAGGGATAGTTTAATTGTGTTCAAACGACGAAGAAATGATATAAACTTTTCAAAATTTGTGTGTAGAATATATATTTTTCTCTACTTTAATTTAATTATTTTTCTCATTTTTTTTATAATTTTTTTTCCTCTCACACAACCAAACCATCCCTAAAATCATTAGGCCATGTTTATTAAAACATTGATGTATGTTAAATAGACAAATAACATTTTGTTGCTCTCGCATTCACTGCCTAGGAAAATAAGAAATTACTTTGAAATGAAAAATACGCATCAGAACTTCTAACGGGATTCAAATAGACCCAGTTATAGAGTAATCCTTAAAACAAATTTTTCCTTAATATTCTAAATTTTAATACAACTCATAAAGAATCAAATCCATCAACCTTACTAAATTACTATGCTGCTAAATCTACAGGGCTACCAAGCATCCTAAACTCTACCATCTTTCTTATTCTCAGTTCCTGGCAAAGGATGTTTAGAGCATCTTTAAGGGATTTTTGAATTCAATGATCTCTATACATCATATTTATTACTATTTATATTCAAGAGTTTTTCATACTAAAAGGATGAATTTTAGAAGAAAAAAAATTCCAATAATTTCACTTTTTCAAAAAATAGTTTTTTTTTTCTTTTTTGTGCAATTAAAATCCATAAATCCAAATTGAATTTTACCACTAAAACAAAAAAATGACAAATATACTTATATTTTAGGTGATTTCATATAAAAGTGATTCAAAAATTTAAAATAAATTTTTCCACTAAAAATACTCTTAGGCAATATGTGGACGATTGGTTTGAGAACTTTGCACGAATGTAGAAAAAGGACATACCCACATTTCGAGAAAAAGAGGTAAAAGCTAAGAATCAAATTGTGAGTTTAGAAGTTAAAGTCTCTTTTAGGAGATCTTTTATCTCACTTTTGTGAAAACTAGTATCGTATAAGTAACAATCATGAATTGTGAGTCAATGTTTCATTCTCTTCTCAGAAACTAGATAAAATTTTACGGTAGATAGATGAGTTGTCCTCCAAATTAAATGCAAAAATTTACTCTATAAATCAGATTACAAAATAATAGGTATTTGACAATATACAAATGCACCCCTTTATCACATGTGGAGTTTACTATAATAGTATAATACTATCATGCATCTTCAATATCATCATGACTCATGTATTTAACTCTCACCCATACAAAGATGTTGCCAACTCCTTGTTATTATAATATTAATTTATGCAACGTGAATATCATCAACTCATTATAATTGAGTAATTAATCAGATTTTTTTTTGTCAATGAAACTATGGACAGATAATGAAAATACCCTTCATCTTTTAAAACTATCAATTTCACCCAATTTTCTATTAAAATATGGATAAATTAAATTCAAGTTTCTAAACTATTTGACAAATTTTCCATTAAAAATTGAGTTGAATTGAAATCATCAGTTGATTTCTGTGTTTGAAAATTAATGAATTTAAAGTAAATGGTCTGGATATCAGAATGGAAAATTTTTTATCCAACCCAACCATATTAAAACATGAAAAATACTTCATGTTTAATGAGATTATATTCATACATTGTTAGTGTAATATTTTTTACATTGTCAGCCAATTAAAGAAAAATAAACATGGCTTTTAAAATGACTATTTCAACTTACAAGAATACAATCTTTCTATACATGGCAATAACTAGATTTTTTATACACTATTAGTATTTCAATTAAATTCGTATTTAATCATTCTTGATCTTTAATTTTGTTTACTTATTTAGTTATTTTCAACATCTAACCTTTGAGACAAAATATTTTTTATTTATATAGTTTTTATATTTTCTATTTTTTTTATATTCTTAAATATTTAGCTCAATATCATAACTTGATAAGTTGTTACGAAGTCTAATTATAGCATTTGAAGTAGGAGGCCCAACCCAATCCAATCCAAATATTCACGACAAATGATATATTTACTCTTTTTTTTCCTAAGTACATTGTCCTTCTCTATTTTAATTGAATTATGACTTAAATGACCTTTTTTTTAACCTTAGGACACTTCCAATATTAAAAACTTATATGTATTTTTTATTGATTTTTGATGGATCCTCTTTTAAAATATGGTTGCTTATATAAGATGTTCAACTTAATTTTAAACAATCAAAGAGAGAGAGAAAAAGTAAAAAAGATATTAGATAAGAAATTTCTCATAAGATACTGTGTATTGGTTATCAACTTTTTTTTTTTTTTTTTTCTCTCGCACTGACGCATACTATGTGAATTGGACTGGACTACACATGCTGAACAATAGTTGGAATTTGGAATGATTCAATCAGATTGTGAATTGTAATATGCATTCTGCTGCACATATTCCTACAATCATAGCATCCAAGCTACACATACGGTAACGTCATGATGCAACGACGTCATTAATTACAATCCAGGTCTAACTAGGAAGGGAAGAATCCAGGTACGTAGTTGATGCAATGCAACTTTATTAAAAAAATTAAAAGCAAAAACCCAAGTAATATAAAATTAGAAAAACAAAATGGAAAAGATGGAAAGATTGGAACATGAAGCGTGGGGGAGAAGGAGAGAAGTTGAGCCAAACTTAGCTTAACGGATTTTTTTTATTTATTCTCAATTATAAAAATATAACTTCATTTTCCTTTTTTTCTTTATTATTTGTAATGGTTTAGAAATCATGGATATCTCTATCAGAGAGAGGTGGTCTTTATTATTTGTATAAAAAATAGTAAAAACAGCTTCTCTTTTACTATTTGTATACAAATGCTTAAATTATACTGTAACGAAAATAAAGTGACATTTTTATAATTAAAAATAAAAGCTAAAAAAATTCTCAGAAGGTGGTAACCATTGTTGTTGTGGCATGTTTGGGTGTTTGATCTCTTGGCAGCAACTGTCCCTGCGCAATAATCAAGGACTTGTACATATGTATGATCATCTTCTGGTGGTACTCCTTTGGCGGTGGGGCCCTATCGAAGCCACCCTTGGAGGTGGACGCGGCGTCTCCGCCGTAGCCGACGGCGGAGGCACCCATGGAGTTAGCCATACCCAGCATCATCCTCACGTAGGCGTCTCTCACCCACAGCACCAACTTCTTTGGGGAGGAGATTTTGAGAATTCTCATCTTAGGAGCCATCTTTATGCGCCATCTCCTCCTTCTTTGGCACCCTCCAAGTTGAACCGTTTCCTTCTTTCGCCGATCCGACACGTGTAATCTTTGGTATCCCCTAATGCTCCTTCTCCAGTACTTCTTCAAACCCATTGAGATACCTTCCATTTTCCTCTCTCTTGCTCTGCCTCGCTCAAACACACACAAAAAAAGTATGAAAACGAAAGGGATCGGAAGAAGATGAGGTAGTAGGGTGGGTGAGAATGTGAGGTGGGGAGGTAATGAAGTTTGGTACATGTTGATGCTCTTTATATATATATTTGGTAGACACTATAATAGTTAGATATCTTCAAAGAAAAAGAAATAAAAGAGGAAAGGAAAATCATACATGTGAGAAATAATACTACATTGTAATTGAAAAGAAAAAAAAAATAAAGATAAAAGAATGTAAAATGGAATAATGGATAATGTCAACGTTCAAAATTTTATGTACCTAAAGAGAAATTATTAGATTGTTTTAACTACCACCTATTCATATTCTTAATTAACATTTACAAAACATATGTTTAAGTTTTAATTTATAAAAAAGACAGTTTGCAAGTTTGAGTTAGGCTTGTCTTCTTGGAGTGAAACAAATATAGGTAGTGTTTGAAACTGAGAATGTCTTTTGAGTCGGAAATTTTCTGTGTCTTATATGCTGGAATATCATTTTCTTCTCTTAAATTTTGCTGAGAAAAAAATAATTCATAGAAATATAAAGATAAATATATCACTACATATATGATCATTTTTCACTTTAAAACACGTATAGTACTATTTGAAAGAGAGAGAAAATCAAATTAAATGTTCGACTATATCCGTATTAATTGGCACATTAATTTTTCTCACGAACGTCACTTTCCAGTTTCCATAACGAATTAAACAGAGTAGGCTTAAGTCGCACCAGTATCCTGTTGGACTAATATATTTCTTTTTTCGGTACTAGGATCATAATTAAATCCATGATCCTGCTGACAACTATCCATGCGTAATGCGTTCATGGTAGTATCACTTTCGTGGGAAAAAGCTATTTAGTAAAATGTTTACGTCACGTAACATTTAATAATAATATTAACAATAACAATATTATTATTATTATTATTATTATTATTATTATTATATTTCTCTACCTTTTATTTTTGTCAGTACTCCTCATTACCCAATATAAAATAGGTGAGTCACAGCTAAATAACGTAAGTGGGAAGGAATGAGCACACAGGAAAAGAATGACAGTTCAAGACTAGTTATACTTTAAGTTAATGTATAATTGGTTTTGTAAGTAATATATGCATTAATAATGAAAAAAAATTGTACTGTCATTTTTTCATTATTGAGGAAATATTTTGTATTATTTAATAATAAATTATCATTTTATAATAAATCTGTTACAATGATAAGTTATTTTAATAAGACTTTAATAATAACTTAAGGTCGTATCAACATGTAACATAGTTATTAAATGTTTTTAATTATTTTAAAATTATTAAATAATATTGTATGTTTCAAAATAATGAATATTTTTATTGAGTTATTTATAAGTAAAACGCATTCATTTGCAATTTCTTGACTGAAAATATTCACGCATTTCCTGTAAAAAGAGAAATAGTGAGAGAAAATCAGAAAATAGACTCTGGAATGGAGAACAAGGGGTGGGGTACGTAGCTTCTTAAAGTTGACTTTTGAAGTGTAATACAAGTTGTCTTCATGAATGAAGTCCGCGAGCAATAGTTGTTGTCTCCTCCGTCTTTCTGCTAGTTGGTGGTTGAGAAGATGAGAATTGCCCCCATATCTTGTGTTACGGTGCAGTGTTGGGCTTTTTTTTTTTTTTTATAAGCTTGCTTAATTAGTCGATTTGCATTCGGATAAGAAAATTAAATATATGTTTAAAATATATTTTAATAATTTTTTAAAAACCCATTCGTTTTGAATTCGGGAAAACTTTTTTTTTTTAAATACATTTTTTATTAAAAATATTGACATAATTTTTACTTGAATAGACCTTAAGAAGAAAACCAAAAACCCAACTTTCAACGACTTAATGCCCTGCGCAGCATATAAATGCGGTCGGCATGTATGTGAAGAGATCAATTAATATCAGCGAAGTTGCGTTTCAAATGGGTAACTATCTGCTAACCAGATTAGTAAGTTTCAAATAAATGACTTTCTCCCTAAATTCCTATATTTGTTTGTTAAGGAGCACACTTATTTTCGTTTCTCATTGAATTCAATAATTATACCGCTAACACATTAATAAATTAAAGTGAGATTTCAATTAAATAAGAGGATTCAGGTTTTCAATAATAAATATACAAATGTATTAAGTATTTAGAAATTAAGTTTTATTATTCATAATAATTGTATTTGACTTAAATAAAATTATATTTAATAGAAAATATATGTGATAAAAAAAATCCAATTAAACAAATGTAACTATTAGCTATAGAAATCATACTAATTTTACGAATTAATATAAAATTGTTATATATGTCGGCAAATACAGTAATTTAGTACTCCTAAAATAGTAAGCAGTAATTTCCAATTGTTATTATTTACTATTTCTTAGCTTGAGTTACTATATTTATTAGACATACTTCCAGCACTGGCGGTTATTAATTGAGTTGACATTGACCGAGACTCTCGTGTATGCATAGTAATACAACTTAATAGCACCATACTGTTATGCAAAAAAGAAATAATCTTATATACTATAAGTTATTCATCAGGTATTAGAGTTTTAATATTACAGTGTTAGTCTAATAGTATGTTTGAATATAAGTTATAAATATTTTTGAGAGTTTTTTTTTTATTAAAACATAGAGTTTTTTCAATATAAAAATTTCATAAAATGCTTCTAATTTTATATCCAAATATACTCTAACAAATTTTAATTTGGGTTAGTTAGCAAGAATATTAGTTATATGTGTTGGGTGTCTCGGACCCTCAAATATCAAATTGCGGAAGCGGAAATAAATTAGAAGGGAACGAGAGAGACAATCAATCTGTTTTAATTACGTGAGAAAACCTTCCTCAATGTGGAAAAAAAAAAAACTCACGAGACCTAGTCCAATATCAAAATCCATTATAACAATAATCGGTTATAAAGAATTAAAAACACACCAATGTGGTGGTACACTCAACCTCTCCAACAATGGTGGTCATTTAAACGAAACCTAGAGTGTTTTGCTCCAACTCTCTAAGAATCTCTCAAATGCAGAACACGCAGACTTGCTAAAATATGCCACTCAAGACTGTTACTTGAGGTTCTCAATTTTCTGTGTGTCTTGCCTCCACCCTTACTCATCTATTTATAGGATGAATTGAGTTTACAATGAGTTGGGTTTAAGCCATCAAATATTATTTGATTTAGTCAATCAAATAAAAAACAGAAACTATCAATCAAATAAAAATGAAAAATATTAATCAATTAAAAATGGAAATTATCCAACAATATAAAGCTAAAATCCTTTTGTATATATACTTATAGAGTGATTTAATTTTCTTTTTTATTCATTTCCTTCAACTCAATAACAATGATAGAGGCATAGTCATACAATTTTTTGCCCATTTTGTTTTTTACTTTAACGATGTTCATTTTCTGCTTCACTTTCTTTGACTTTATATCTATCACAATTCACGAAACTTACCAAATCTCTTTAATGTAAACTCACTTACCAAAAATATTGATAGGACAAAAATCATTTGAAGATGATTTGGTCAATTACGACTAGAGACGAACTTTATGTGCTTGATGCTTGCTAGACCTTTAAATAATTCCAAACATATATTTTTGTGAATGATGCAATTTTTTGGCCAGATTTTTATTTTAGCATTATATTTGTGACAAAACTTGCCAACTCATTTCAATGTATTCGTTGCTTCATGCTTTTGATTCAAGATATCAATACTTCAAAAGATGATTGAGTTAGTTGGAGCTAGTCATAGGCGGGCTTTATGTACTCCATACTCCCTAAACCCTCAACATTTCTAAATTTTCCTCACATTTCCTCTAAAACAAAACTAGCTATTGCGAATTTCTTAAACTAAACAGAAGAGGCGCCCCTACTTATTGTATAATTCTAAATCGACTAGATTCTTCACTTATTCCTTGCTCATGGACACATGGGCTCCTTATGTGTTACATTTGTTCATGAGCATCTTTGCCCAACAAAAAAAAACATCTGTTCATGAGCATACATAATTTTTTTACCATGGTTGACGAGTTTCAAATAATATCACATATTCATTCTCTTTTCTCATTGATTGAAGAAACTCAAATTAACACTAAAATAAAATGCATAAAAATAGATAATGATCCAAAGTTCTTTCTGACAAAATTCTACAAGATAGAGAGCATCATATTTTGTTTTAATACATTATCCACCAAACATCACGTGAGGAAATCCCACAACAAATGGAAAAGTTAGAAAAAAAGTAAAATCCCATTTTCAATGAGACTAAGTCTTATATTTCAATCGCATGTCCTAAAAATATTTTAAATTTTTGTTGTCTCTCGTGTAATTTTCTTAGTCTCAAAATTGACACCAAAGGTTTTTCCTACTACAAGACCTTCACATTCCATCTGTGGACTTAGACTTCCTATCACTTCCCACGCCTAATGATGCCTCATAACTAGAATGAGCATTCTCAACCTCTTTTCTTGACTTGGGAAACGCATAGAGTCAAACGACCTGTCACATGCCTCTAAGATTACCATAACATTATCCACCTACTATCTCCTATCATCTATCATGTATCATTGTTCATCCTTTTGTTTCCTGTTCAAAACTCATACCTAAGCAGTAAGCACAAATATTTCACCTGACCGATGCTCAAGTTATTTTGACATGATTACTAGGTGCAAGCTATGGAGGTTGAAATTAGCTACTGGAGTAAAGCTAGAATTGGGAGTTCACCTATTAACACGAAGGCAAGGAAACATTAATATGCAAATTAGTATATAGACTAAAGTGTCGGTGTATTAATTGGCAATACTAATGTTATTGGGTACCTTCTCAGTACTGAAGGCCAAGATGAGTATTATGACAAATTTTTTAGCATATGCCACCAGTCAACCCTAGCTTTTACGAGTAAATAAAGCATTTCTCCAAGAAAAAATTGCACGGGAAAGTGTAAATAAACTTTGTTAGCTCTAAAAGAAGATCTAACCTTTAGTTTTAATGATAACAAACAAAGAAAAGACTTTGATAATGACCAATAATCTTCTTGTACTTCAAATATTTGGTCTATTCATTTGATTTAGAAGCAACTTGGTGTGTCCCACTTCACTTCGTTTGTCAGCATACTCAAAGTTTCACCTGCAACATCCTTCGTCTTATAAGAAGACCTTCAAGATTTCAAAGCATCTCGAAAATGTAAATGTAGCCTTGGAGTGTCTCCAGCTTGAGCTTTTTCTATGAAGTAACCAAATCTCCAACCACTCTTTGTAGTTTCAATTTGTGAAAGCCTAACATCTATGTGGGGTTGATGGCTTGATTTGAACTAGCTAGTGAGTAATTCCAAATCTCAATTACAAACAAGAAAAATGGTGGGTAATATCATTTTCAAGTAGCAAACTAGTATCAAGAACAGGATGAAAATAGGCAAGTTTGTCACTGGGTTTCTCCAAGTGCAGATGTCAAACCATTTACAAACAATTATAACTCCTGAAAGGAGTGATATTATGCAATGAAAATAATTGATTTTTTTTCTTCCTTAGACTCAAGTCACTCAACATATGGTGATCCTCGTCAAGCATATGCTCAATTGCTTTATACATATATAAACGATGGCTCAACTGAGGATATATTAGTTGCCATAGTTAATATGCATGGCTTGGTGATGGAGCCAATCTGTTAGGGAGGCCCAAAAATGTCTTGAAACCCAAATGACTATTTTTCTTTTTAAAGGAGAAACCCAAGAATGACTTAAAGTTATATAGTATATGATTGGAATATTAGGGTATTATTTTATATATATATATATATATATATATATATATATATCAATATCGTCAATTCATCATCATCATCATCAACAGCACCTTTAACCCAAATTAATTGGGGTCGGTGGTAGATGAATCCAATGATAAATCGAAAATAGAGCAAAAGAGAGAAACAGAGTTAAAATAAAAGAATGGTGAGAGGAGAAGAGAAAAGAAGATGAAAAGAATTAAAACAGGGAACAACTGGAACATAGAACTACTAAAGGGTTTAACCCTCCATCAGACTTATAACTTTTCTCCACTCTGTCCTAAGACATACCATCCGCCAATCTAAATCCCACTCCATTAGGTCTTGTTTAACTACCTTTCCCCAGGTAAGTTTTGGTCGACCTCTACCTCTCTTTGTATCTAGCTCTTGGTAACATACTCTTGTTCTAACAGGAGCATCTAATGGTCGTCTCATAACATGCCCAAACCATCTCAATCTATGCTCCCTCATCTTTT
>PYAF01001667.1:1385514-1401986 GCA_007407185.1 Glycine tomentella | reverse complement strand
TTAAGAGTATAACTAATTTTATTTTCCAACAATAAACATCTAATGTTGAAATTTTATTGTAATTACATACATTTGAGACTTAGCGCGATTAAATTTTATATTATGATTGTTGTTTAAAATTAATTTTTTAATAGTAATTTTTAAGTGTTCGGGGGCGGGGCGGGGGCGGGGAAAACCGACCCCCGTCGGGGGCGGGGGCAATTTTTTTAGCCCCGCCGGTTTTGGAGGCGGGGGCGGGGGTGGTTTTGAGGGGCGGGGGCGGGGGTGGTATAAGTAAAAACCGCCCCCGACCCGCCCCGTTGCCATGTCTAGTTATTTTGATTTTTATAATAAGTAGCGTAAAAGGGTCTTGTTCGTATCAGGATTTACGTGTCTCAACGTATTTGATGTGTGTCTCTCTCAGTGCATGCATGAGCTCTATCTCCGGGGTGGGATGGATACCTAAAAAGGAACTTGGATACTCAAGATTTTGACATTCAAGTCAGTATATGAGCCAAGAACAGAATAGGAATAAAATGTTATTTACCTTTCTCTTCTCCTCTATTAATAACAGGGTCAATCTCGAAAGTGGTAATGAAATGATGATACTCAATAAGTACACTACAAGGTTGTGGATGTTGATTATTTGCCAGTACGGTACAGTTCTTATTATAAGAAATAAGGACCGGAGGTCATAGTTAATTAATATATACCACCGCATTGTAAAGGGTATAAATTAATATTTGCATAATTAAAAGAAATGGTATTTTAATTTTTCTAAGCTTTAGATTGGGTAAGATAAGTCCGCAGCGGAATTAAATAAAAATATGGCGAATCCAATTCTGAAGAAGTTAATGTGCCTATAAATATGGCAGCATACACAGCAAGAGTGTCATTGGTAAACAAAAGAAGCTAGCATGTCTGATCATCATCACGTAGTTCAGACCTCGCCACCGAAGCTATTTGGTTTCCCACTAACAGAGCAGAAGGAATTTATTAACGAGGGCAGAAAATTCAGATGCCACTACTGCAAACGAGTATTCGGGAACTCGCAGGCCTTAGGGGGCCATCAAAACGCCCACAAGAAAGAGCGTCAGAGGGCGAGGCGTTTCCAAATCCATACTCATAGACGCGCCATTGCAGCAGCATCTTCTGCTTCTGTTCTCACCTCACATGCAACCATAAGATCAGTACCCTCCATTCACTTACGAGGACGCCCTCCTACTCCTACTTCTATTCTACCCATCTTCGATCCTCATCGTCAACCCAATAACCCTAAGCACTTCCCTTCACCTCCCATTTTCATTCCTTCTTCTTCCAACTACCACCCTACTAATTATACTCCATGCTTTCCTTTTCAGCTTTATGCCTCACCCACTCATGTACTGCAATCCTCTGCTGAGAAGGAAGTTGATGTCCATCTCAAATTATAACGCTCACATTTATTATTACTTTGCTCCAAATCCTTCATCTCCTTTTTCTCGCCCCTAATTAAGATTATGAACTTGTTTTTACCGATTCTTGGATCGGAGAGTAGGAGCTAAACACTGCAGTGGTAAACCCCCCTTATATTTCATTTTACTATAGGCATAACTTGCATGTCAATCAGATCAGCAAAAAAAATGAAAAATTATTTCCTTCTAATTTTTGCACTGGGATTGATTCTTACGCAACAATACTCACATTATGTTTATATCTAATGCTTATGAGAAGGTTTTAAAACATGATCCGCAGCAATAATCTTATTCAGAACATAATAAATTTTGAATTTTTTCAGTGACGGTAAGGCAAACAGAATTGTGACCATAGTTGCATTTGAAAAATTCTTAGGTGCACCTGGAATAAGACGTTTTTCTTACTCTGATCTATTCATTGTTCGCCATGTCAATATTGTGGATCATTGTTATTTCCTACATTAATGACAATTTTTAATTTTTCTTGGTAGATTAATGACAATTTTTATTTTTTCTAGGTAGATTGTTGACATGGCGAACAATGAATGGATCAGAGCAAGAAAATATCTTACTCCAAATGCACCTAAGAATTTCTCGTCGCATTTATCTATAATCATAGTGGTGTAAAAGATGAATGGCAAAATGAAATGATTTTTTTGGTCCATGGAAGTAAACCTAAAGAGTATTTCATTGTAGAGATGGCTTATTACGGCCCGGTACTCGTTTGGGCCTTACAGTGTATGAACTTTGTGTGTCGTCTCAAACAATTAAAAGGATGGCCCAACAGTAATCAAGAAGACACAAACATTTGCTCGAGGCCCTCAAGAAAACTGGCACACAATGGAGAATGTACGCATCCGTCCAGCTTATCCTGCACATAGCCACATACGTGTTCTATTCTATAAGCGTTGTTTACAGAACAGTTTGGCTTTATTCACCATTTTCGTTAGTTCCTTCACGTTGAAGTCATAGAAAATAACGCAAACCAAAAAATAAAATAAACTAATTACTTAGCTAGACTTATCCTCGATGTACTTACAATCCCCCCTCCCTTTTCCAAATTACTACTTGAAACTAGGATTTTCACTGAATCATTATTGTTGGTAACGAGTCTCTTGAGTGTTGATGACTGATGACATCTTTTCCTCAAAATAATCATACAATTGGGATTTGAGGACCACGTCAAATCTGGTGGACACCGGAAATGACGTCGTATCGTAACGAATCATCACACATGGTAACACCAACAAAAGGGACAAAGTCATTCATTGGTTTTACTGCAACACAAGTATCCCAACACTTACACTGCAACATTCATAGGTGGTCATTTTTCTCTCTCTCTCTTAAATTTGAATACACCCAAAAAAAAAGTGTTAAAAAAAGGAGAGCTCCTTGTTTCTTTATTCACGGAAAGTACGTTCCAGATTCCGAGCACAAAGCCACTTTTCAAAGATCAGAACATTGCACATTCTTTGCCATAGCACACGATTCCGTGCCTTCACTATATTTTTATCCTCGTCTCAATATACCCTTTCAACTCAAACTCTTTCTCGAAAGTTCCAAACCCTAACGTAACCTCTCACCACCGCTTCTCCAATAAAAGCCATTGCACTCTCTTTCCCTTCCGAGACGGGACATGGAGAGTTACGGGTCGGGTCATGGTTCGGGTCACTGTCCGTACGGAGGTGGACGGAAGATGGAGGTTGTGAGCGGCAAAAGCCACGGTTGGAGTTCTACTAAATCACCGGATTCAACTCAGGCGAGTGAAATGCGGTGGAGATTCGGCGATCCAGAAGCGAAGAGGAAGAAAAGGATAGCGAAGTACAAGGTTTACGGCGTAGAAGGAAAGGTTAACGCTACGCTCAGGAAAGGTCTTCGATGGATCAAGAAAAAGTGTTCTCAGATCGCCCATGGCTACTAGTAGAAATACTCAGAAGCTAGCCACGTCAAATGCTGACGTGTCAGTATCTAGATGTTGGGATGCTACTCCTCATATCATATCACATGCAAAGGTTGTTTTTTTCCCCCACAAATCTTTGTTTATTTATCCTTTCACTCAAACCACTTTATGCATCAATGCATTGATAGAGGATTTCTAATTTCTATCTTGTTGTTTGTATG
Organism: Glycine tomentella; assembly: GCA_007407185.1. Taxonomy (NCBI): domain Eukaryota; kingdom Viridiplantae; phylum Streptophyta; class Magnoliopsida; order Fabales; family Fabaceae; genus Glycine; species Glycine tomentella. The sequence goes on along the minus strand of PYAF01001667.1, from coordinate 1,398,432 downwards.
ATCACTAGGGGCTTCCATGAAATATGAGCCATTAATAGAGAGTTCTATTTCTAATCGGAATTTTGATGTGAATGTTGTTCCTATCTTATAAAGTTCCATTTACTTTTACAAAAATATTCGCAAATCTTGTAATGTACGGATTCGTTGTTAATGTCCTGTCCTATGAAAGATACAGATGAGGTTTAATTGACTGACTTTTTTTGGTTTGGGGTAGAGAAGCCTAGGAGAGAGAGGATTAGATAATTAGAACTTAGAAGGCAAGTTTTTTTTTTTTTTTATTTGGTTAGAAATAAAACTATAAAAAAGAGGGGGAAAAAAAAAGAATGAAACTAGAAGGAGAAAACTTCTTTTGAGTAGACAATGTAAACAATGGAAGTATAAAGAATTTGTCTATTACTATTATTTAGGTTTAGTTTAATTTTTTCTCAATATTTTTTGATAAATTTTATCCTTAACTTGTTTTTGACATATTTTTTCTCACTTTTCAAAATGTCAGCAAAATTTATTTCTTCTTCCATTCCATAATAATTTGTGTAAACAGAAAAAAATATCTCAAAATAATTATTATTTTAATTTTTAACGTTATATTAATATTTTTTAATTATGTCTCAAATAATACTAATAATACGAGCTAAAAAAAATTAATATTATCAATGTTAATTTTGTAATATTATTGTTCTCTTTTTAATCATTTATTATTTTTATTTCATGTAAAATAACCTAGAACACAATAAATATAATTATGTTGACGTGATATTTTTATTATTATATTATCATATTAATATTTTTGTTAAATATAAGATGAAATTATTTCTTATTATTATTTTATAATTTTATAATAAATTTGTATAGTGCAATGGTAACTTTTTTTAAAAAATGTTGTGTGATGGTAGCTAAAGCATACTTATTTTTTATTTATTATTTATTACATATTGTCTTTTAAGGGATCAATTCTTGCTAAATTTAACCCAACAAATATTCCTCAATCAGCTATAATTATTTTAATGAATTATTTTTATTATTTTTATTATTCTTTTGTCAAAAAAATAGTTATTAGTTTAAAAAATGTCCCATTTCAAAATATATTGGGTCGGTTCTGATTTCTGCTCAGGCCCGTAGTTTATGTGTGTTATTGGGCTGTTTGCTTATTGGGTTAACACCGATCGAGCTTATGATCATGTCTGTTCGTTAATCCTCTAACAAGTAGTATTTGCCGTTTCAAGCCAATTTTTTTCTTTTTCTTTCAAGAGTAGTTCTACCATTAATAAACGTGGGTAACAATTTTTATATATTTAATTTTTTCTTTGCTTTTTTTTTTTTAATTACACACTTAGCAAACTTTTTTTTATTTCACGTCATATATATATATATATATATATTTATATATATATAAATATAAAGACATATTTTATGAGAAAAATATCTTATATGAAAATGAGATTATTGAATTTAAACTATAAAATTAAACATGAATGATGAAAATTTAATGTCATATGATATCCTTTGAAAAGTCATGTGATTTTTTTATCTTAAATCTTAATTTTTTTTATGTATAATTATACTATCTAGATTTAATTATCTTATTTTCATATAAGATACATTCATTTTATATATGATATAATATGTCATTTTATATATATATATATATATATATATATATATATATTACTCTTTCTTGTTATTATTTTATCTTTTTTTTAAGATTGTTATGTGAAAATAAAAAAATGTAATAAATGTCAACGCATAATATTTGTCTTGCACTCATCGGAGTTTGTTAAGGGTGTTCCCCTAAACAAATACACAGGTATATTGCAAGAGCAATGGGGTCGAATTTCGTCCTTCCCACCCTTAGACTGTCTTTAACCTGTTTGTATGATTATTGGGAACGAAAATTGACATCCACTTTCATATTCATTTTAGTCAAGCGTTGAGATATGCTAATTGCTATCTCTGCACATTGATAAGTACGCATAAATATTTTGTGTTATAATTAAAATAGTCGAATTTAGATTTTCGAAAATTTTATTTTTCATCTTTTTAAATTCAAAATCATTATTTTAATCCTATAATCAATCTACTATGTAATAGGTATAGAATATAACATAAATTTTTACTATAAAGTCATTGTATTTTAAAAATCAAATATTATAAGACGTATGCTGGAAAAAAGATAATATTATTCACTGTGGAACTAAATGATAAATCTAAAATGACGGATCATGTATATGATTATAAAATACTAAATAATAATAAATCAGAGTTATGATTATGTATACCTTGTTAGATCATTCCTGAATGAAGAAAAGTTGGAGAAGATGAGGGAATAAGATGCTAAAGTTTTCTTCTCTATTGTCTATTTAGATATTGACAGCCTTCAGCGGTGAGAGCATCATGACTCTTGGGACTACTCTATTGCCTATTTAGATATTGATAACCTTCAGCGATAAGAGCATTGTGGCTCTTGGGATTTAACCTCAGTATATATAGGCTAGAGGGGGGACCTAACAACGCTTACACTGCTGTCCAACTAGGTCCAATATCAAAAGATGTATAAGTCCAACTCAACATGATCACAATGGGTCAATCAAATAATAAAAATTGGAATATCTATTAACCCAATTAATTTAAAATACAAAACTTATTAATTAATATTGCTCACATAAAGAAAAATTTCTAACATTCTCCCACTTGGACTATATTAATTAATTTAATATTATTTTAAAAATTATTTTATTTCTAAAATGACTCTATTGGGTTAATATCTAAAATTCATATTAAGTGGCCATAATATTGAAAAACAATATTCCAATTCCAGCATCTCAACAATTCAATCCAACATAAACCCATCATACATGGCGATCAATATACTGAAAATATATCATAGCATATGATCTTTCATGCTCAACAATATAACAAACTAATTCTTATCGGTCTCAACAACGTGAAATTACATTATTACACTAAAGAGAATGAAAACATACGTAATATTGTATTGTTTTGTTGACCCAGACAATCAATCATATTTTTGCAAATTTGTCATGTCAAGTTTATTGAAAATCATAAAAATCCCATGTAACAAAACGTTCCGAGTTTCACTCTCTTGACTTTCGTTGGCGTTTCTACCTCGGAGCAAAAATAGTCAACCAAATATCATACACGACCGAATTGTATAATCCATCTACGTGCCCAACGAGTTTCAGAATTTGCAAATTCCAAGACGTGGTGATCCCACGCCAAACGTTGTCTTTGTTGCGCTGCAAATGGAACACTCCTCCGCCACGCTGAGCAAACCCCATGTCGGCGGCCCCGGCGCAAATTAGGAAAGTCGCCGACAAGGGATGTGAGGTCGTTCTTGGTGACTTTGATGGGGAGCATGTTTTCCTCGCAGAAGCACTATATATTACTCATATTGGAAGAGTCTGAATCAAGGTGCATGGAAATGACGCGCTTTCTTAGCAGAATGATGGAGTTTTGAGGGAAGAACAATTAATTTGACAACCTGGTTGAGATTGGGGACGAACTGGATGTGTGTGGTGCACTTACAATTTTCAATTATTTTTTATTTAATTAAAACAATAAAAGTAACATGATAATAAGCAGAAATGAGATTGGTTGTACGTATAAAAGTGTTTTACTTATATATAAAATATTTTCGGATGAAATTAAGAAGACGAGGATTAGATTGATAGTTAATGTTTCATCTATTCAACAAAACAAAAAAAACTTAATGTTTCAACTAAAAAAATTATAATTAATATAAATGTTAAGGCATTAACATAAAAAAGATCATCAATCTAAAATAAAATTAAATAAAAATAATCAAACTAAATAAGAACAAGAAAAAAAAAGTGAAAGCTGCACAAACCCATGCCATGACATGCATTTCCTTCCCCATTAAAGTTTATTTCATTTAAGAGTCACCTAAAAGAAACAGATAAATTGCCACACTGCACTTCATTCATCGATCTCCCTAAGACCATATATAAAACCTCCATATAAAAGAAAATATTTTCTTGACCCCTCTACCTTTGAGGCATGTTTAGATGTTCCTCATCAAGCAAAAATAGTATCAATCTTGACGCCTTCATCAGCCTTCCCCATCAACAACAAGAACAAATTAAATGAAGAGAACCAAAAAAACAAAAAGGGACATAATATCCAAACTCAAATCACCTATATTCTTTCTTATTGATGTCTAATTAATATTCTTGTCCCTTAATTAAAAATCTGATTTTTTGTAATTAGATAGGGAACAAGAGAAGCAACACCAAATGCATGCATGCACATTATACAAGTGATTTGAGTATTGAATATATCCATTAATAATCACCAACCCAATGACCTTTGGCTTCTCTCGACGTAACGACGATCCACGGAATCCAAACGTTGCAGCTTCATTTCTTGGTAGAACTGAGCAATGAAATCCTCAGCCTTGGCATCAATCATCCGATCCCCATCTCCATCAACGTGGGAGTCCTCCACAATCACCTCTTGCTTATACTCATTTTCCTCATCATTTTGAACAAGCTCGCTCAACCCAACGGCTGAAGCGTAACAGCTAATAGGTGGGGAAGGCGAATAAGGCTCCTGCTCACCCGCCACAAAATCAGAAACATAACCGCCACAATCATTTTTATATTCAGAAGATGGCGAATCAGGTGATGAGCGTGGAGATCGGGTGCTTTGAAGGTGCAATGGCCTCATGGAACCCACAAACCTCCCCCAAGTGCTCTTGGACCCGTCATCAATATCGTCATTATTATTATTTACCTGAAGTGCCATGGTTGGTTTTGCGGAACGCCCTCGCATCTTGAAGAGTGCAACCCTAAGAAATGCCATGCCACCACCGCTCTTCTTCTTTGGGGACTCGGACGCATGTTGTTGAAGGGGTTTTGATTGTTGTTCTGTTTTTATTATGTTTGGGATGTTGATGACAGCGCATTCAGGATGGGTTTCCATAATCCAGGACAATCAATCAATGAATGAAGGAGTTTTAGGTGGTTTTGTTACCCCCTGCGGGGAGAAAGAACTGAGGAAATTAAGAATATTGGTCATAACAAGTTTATATTTATATATTAGAGAAAAAAAACTCCTTAAAGAGGGCCAAGAGGGCCAGCGCGACACTGCATTGGTGTAAGGTCTTGATTGTTACTCGATCTTATTTTTAGAGAAATTCTTGTTTTTCTATCAAATGCAAGGGTTTGTAACTGTATGGTGTGCATTATTTGGGAAGTTAAATACCCAAAATATTATTATTATTATTATTAAAGACAACCATTTGCACATTTTCAAATTATTTGTTTGGTAATAGAAAATTTGAAACAGAGGCCTGTACAAATGAACAAATGATATAGACTGAAACTAAAATAAAGGTCAGTCACACGGGTAGAGTGGTAATTGGAGCCCAGAAGAGAATTAACTATAGAATGTAAGTATATGAAGGGCGATATTTGAGGTGAATGATTTGCATACAAATGGTGAAACAGCATGTCTTTTCAAAGACAAAATCATCTCATCTAATAACTATAGTTTATTAATTTGGATTACATTCTGATGCCCTCTCGTGAACAAGACTTTTCTTCTTATTGATTGTTCAAATTCATTCTTTATAAATTTGATGCATGGTAGATAAATTAGCTAACGTAAACATTAATATACTACATTTTCTAGATCTTATTTTTTATTTTTCAATATTTTTAAAATTAAAATTTTAAATTACTAAGTAAAATAATTCATTCATTAATTAAGAAGACATGATTATTTTCCGAATACATGTGCCATTTAGAGAATAATGTTAATAATTTAAATAATTGTTTATTTAGTAAAAATAATTTTTAAAATAAAAACACAATATTATTTAAAATTGATAATGTTTCAATAAAAATTAAGTGGATTAGATTTATTATTAAATGAAAATATATATTAAAGAAAATTGTCCCCAATAATTTAATAAGCGAAAATGATATTGTTTATCTTTAAAAAAATTATATTAGTGTTGGGTTTTTTTATATTTAAAACAAGTTTAAAAAACATTATATTTTGCATGTGTATTATATATTCGTTAATGTACTAAAAATGTGAATTAATACCATACATATTGATCATAATATGTAGTCAAACTTTCCATTGGTTAATTATAAAATTAATAATAAAGACTGATAATAAAATTTAATTTAATGATATATCATTTGTGTATTTATTTAAATAGAATATATTATTAAATTTAAAATAAAACATTTTTAATTAACTTAAATTTAAACTTTTAAAACTAAATAATTTTTATTTAGCCAAATGAATAAATTTTTCAATTAATATATTTTTATTTTCCCTTCAAGTTGCATACACCACTCTTGCTGTGAAAAAAATATAGTAATAAAGGTTTTGTATATTTATATCATTCATACTTATCTAAATAGATTAACTTATTAATTTTTTAAAAATCAAACAAACTTAAAATTTAATTTTTGTTTCATCTAATTTTTTTACGCGAGTTTTGATCAAAATTATTAAGCATCACAACAACATTGATTTTTAAATTGATGCCAAAATTTTCTTGAAAATAGCATCAACAATTCAAACAGTAGCTGCTCTGACTTTCATAGGCTATCAAATTATATGTGTTGCTCATAATATAACTAGGATAATAAGATTGTATGTTAGCAATCAGATTTTTCATCAATTACCTCTTTGTATTTTGCCTTTCATTCTGAAAGAGATATAAGATGTCTTCCTCTATAAAAAAAACCCTCACCTTACCCAAACTTCATTATCTAAATATAATATAGCATAGGGAGCATAACGTAATTTAAAATCATGAATTTCGGCCGATGCAGGCATGCGGCCTTTCATAACACGAGTTACAGTGGTGTTGCATTGTGCATGCCCCAATTGACAATTGTAATATCATGGTGATCTCACTAAAAGTGGAAATGAGTATGGATCTGACCTACAAAAGTCCCTATCCCAATCTCCTAACTAAATTAATTAATCAAGTTAGTTGGAACTAAGGATAGCCCATTGTTTTTTTAAGGCAAAAGCTATATATAAGAACAGTTGAGGATTGACAGTTTTGGCTTTTATGGTAATTGTATTACAACAGTTATCATATGAAGTCTCATAAAAAAGAGCATGAAAAATATATATTAATAGTTGAGGTTACACAAGATGTGCACACAAAAAATGACAATTAAAGATTCTGTTTTATTATCATGATGATTTATTAATTAGTTATGTATGACTCATTAGAAAAGGTTCATCACAATATAATTAGTTGTGTAATTAGGTTCAGAGTAAAGTAAAGTAGAGGGGAACGAAAGTTTTAAAATTTTAAATAAAAATAAGTTAGAAAAGAGATTAAAAAAATAGATTTATAAAAAAATCATTATTTTATTTTAATGATTTTTCTTCAATTAAATAGCATTGTTATTTGTGTTTTTTCTATCACCCAAAGAAATCATTCGTGTCAATTGGGAAGCTAAATAAATAAATAATATTTAAACATACAAAGTGTTGTGACGTTCAAAGTTCAATTAAATTTTTGAATAATAAAAAAGAATTTAATTAAATATAGGTGTCATCCAATTAAAGACTCACATGTGTATATTAAAATTCTTAATTTTAAGAAATATTTTAAAAATTGTTAATTTTAAGAAATATTTTAAAATTGTTAATTTTAATAAATATTTTAAAATTGTACTTACAATAGTTTTTAATTGACTTGCAGTATGTAAAAAAAATTCAAATTAAAATCACAAATGGAATAATTATATGATTTTTTTTTAAAAAAAAATAGGGATTGATTGGCATGCTTCTTGGAGGTGTAATCGCATCAACTTTATTTTTTAATCTTTGATTCTAGGTTCATATTGCTTGTAACATGTTTTTTTTTTTTTTTCCAATTTTGCTCATATTGTGTGTCAATCCAACTCCTTGAACATCAAAATCAATATGCATTTTTTTAACCTTTCTCATCCTTGCTTCTTGTTTATTACATACATTTTTTAAAGAATGAAAAAATGGGATAACATAGGTGTGTGAGAAAAGCTGGGAATGAAATGGTAAGAATTTTAAACAATGAAATGGGGTCATTCTACAAAATTTCCAGTCCTAAACTACACATGTGAATGTATTAAAGACCAAATTAAGTGTGTTCCAATGGGCTTAAGACACTTATTTTCAAGTACTTTGTTTCTTTAGCAAACATCAAAACTGAATCCATCATTTGGAGGAATATGCATCGACAACATAGACAAATTTAAAATTTAAATTGACCCTACAGCCTAATTTATCAGAACATAACAATCAGGTCAGGCATAAACATAGCATAATTACTCCAGATTCAAAATAAAAAAGACTCAATATAAAAAAAAAAAGGAAAGGCAAGAATGTGGGAGAAAAGCTACCAAACCATAATCATTTCATTTGTCAATCAAAACATGTGTTGTTTCATTCCAAGATGGTTGATTGAAGGTGGTAATTGAACAAAGTCATATTGATTTTTCTACATGATTAAATCCAACCAATCTAGAAATGATGCTCAACACATTCCTATTTTGTGTTTTCCTAGAAATTTTTATCCGACACCATTAGCTTTTGCAAAGCGGCATGAAGAGTCAAAACGAATTAAAAAACGTGAATGGAACAAGAAAGAAGAATTCTTGAAAGAAAATAATTCTTCATGTGCAGTCATACGTAAAAGTAGAAAAAATAGAAGAGAGAAGCCAGAAGGCTGAATGAATGGAGAAGTTGGGTTGGGTGCCTACGTTTAAGGGAAGGAAAAAAAACTGAACTGCATGGTTGAAAGAGAGTGGACAATTGAAGAAGTTAGGTTGGGTGAAAATGTTTAACGGAAAGAAAAAAAATTGAATTGCATGATTGAAATTAACTTGTAAGAGAGTAAACAGTTGTGTCGGTTACTACTTCAGTTGGGTGCCTACTTCATCATTTTTTACTCTTAAATTTTCTTTCGTTTTATTTTTATTTTTTCAAGAGATGTTAACTAATCCTTTATGATAACTATTCCTATTTTTTTAGATTTCAATAAAAAAAATGTTCAAGGCAGTTGTTAGATTTGAGTCTGATGATTAAAAATAATTTTTTTATTATTAAAATACGTAATTATTAAATAAAATATATTAAGTAGCAGTATTGTTTTAATATATAAAAATATCTTACTTTTAATTAATAAATAAATCTGTTAAAAAAAGATACAATTAATCTCATTAACTAGTTATTTACTCTTTTTTTATTAAAAAAAAAGTGAAACTCTACTAAATTTTCATTCATCCACATTTATCTATCAAATGAGTTTGAACTCATTAGTTATTTATTTCTCTCCTTCTTTATATTTGATTAATAAGCACAACTAATTATGCAAGAATCAAACACGTACATTTGTGTGTTTACATTCTACCCGAAGACAAAATGGTTCCATGTCCATAGTTAAACATCCCAAAAAGGGAAAGAAAAAATGGAAGAGAAGAGAACATATATATGGTCCTTAACTTGAAGAGAGAAACCAATCAACCATAGCATTTTGTTTGTCACTATCAATCTCTCCAAGGCTCTGAAGAAGATCCTTCTCCCAGTCTTCATCTTCCCACAGCCAAGTGAGGAGGTTTTGATCCAAGCCCGAAGCCATGGAAGAGGAAGAATGCAACTGATCATCATCCCCACTAGACATCACTATGTTGGTACACGTGTCATCATCACATTTTTCATTCCCAGCCACATTAATATTATCATTGCTCTCCCTTTGTTCATGATCAGAAATGGTCCAAACCCCACTTGCTTCCCGCCAGCAACAATTGTCCATGATATCATCAAAATTAGACACTACCTCTCCCCCGTTAATAAATTCCTCATCACACGGTCCCCATATGTCGTCATTTATTATTTCTTCTTCCTCACCTTCTTCAACACCTACGTTTTGTTCTTCTTCTTCTTGAGTAGTATTAATATTATTTTCATGTTGATGGGTTATTGTACTAGCAGTCGAAGACCCATCAACTTGTTCCTCCGTTAACATTATATTGGTGGACCAGTATTTCTCGGTCTCAAGTGGCGGCGTTGGAGGGAGAGGAACTGCTACTTCGTTATTAATATGAGTAGTGTGAATTTGTTGTTGTTTGTTCTTCTTCATGGCCCAGCGGCTGGTCCTACCACGTTTGCGCCTAGGAGGTAGGGTGATGATGTCGTTAGTAGACGAAGTTGTCCCACGAAATGTGTAATTTTTTCTGCTCAAGTGAGAGTTCCAGTAGTTTTTTATCTCGTTGTCTGTTCTTCCGGGCAAGTGACTCGCTATCAACGACCATCTGAATGAAGTTACCAACTCATAAACTACTATATCATCATGTCCGTTTCTTTTTATTCTTTATCCTTTTGCTTTTTGTGAGGTTCACGTGGAAATTAAAACAATAATAATATAAAGAATATAAAGTTATTAATACTCCATTTTTTTACATGATTATAATACTCCATTAGGAAGCCGTCTTAATTACTCCACTATACTCCATATGTAAGAGTACAAAATAAAAGTTCACTTATATATTAGGAGTAAAGTTATATTGCATTTAAAAATTTATAATAAATAAATATTTGTAACATATAAATTGTGTTTTTTTCTCAATTATAAGCAAATTTATATATTTTCATCTCAAAAATAAATAAATTTAAACTTATTTTAGTATGTTTGATAGGACAATCTTTAAATTATCCTTCATTTAATTAAAATTTTATTTTTAATTTTTTTATTATTGATATAAGTTCGAATGAATAATAATTTGAAAAGAAAACTTATTTTTAAGTGAGATTTAGATAATATTAATTAATTTTTTAATAAGTGTGAAGTCATTTTCTTCTACTTATAATCTAGACCAAGAGGAGTATTTAAAATTTACAATAAACGACTTATATTATGGTAGCAGATTATTTTTAATTAATAATTATTGAAAAATTCTTTAATAATAATTGGAATTTAATTTAGAAAAAAGATGGTAAAACAAGAGTAAATTGAAAGAGAAAAACGGTTAAGCGAATCAAGTATTCGAATGAACATAAAAGTAAAGAAGAATGATTTGAGATAGTTGCAAGAAAAAATGAGTTACTGCTAATCAAATTGAATTTAAAATTAAAATTAAGACATATATTTAAAAAATAAAAAAGGTAAAAAATAAAAATAAATAAATATTCAATACATAAGATTAAAATAAGACATGTGGCTCCATAAGAACGGAAATAACTCAAACTTATGCTCTCGTTAAAAGATGGTGATTCAAATTTATAACTCGGAAGTAGATTTGTAAAATCATCAGAATTTTTTTTAAAATTAAATATTTAATATATTTTTAAATAATGTATCATAAAATAAAAAACACATAGTTATGTTAAAGTATGTGAAAATTTATATCACTTGAATTTATCATGAAATAGATAAAACTTAGATAGAAAATACATTTTATATTATTCTTCAACTAAACCTAAAATTTAAAATTAATTTATATAGTGCAATTGTCAAAATGTATAAAAAAAGTGCACAGATATTCAGTAAAATTAAATTATTTTTTCACGATATTTTATTTATGAATATAACATAATGTGGTGATAAAATAAAATTTAAATATTTATATAAAAATATTTTATAGTAATACTTACAGTCTTTATAAAGAAAAAAAACATTTTCTCCATAGAAAATTAGTACTACTACTATATTAATGCGTAAGAAAAGTTTGGAAAAGAACGGCAGCGGCAATATTTAAGTTTGGGCAGAAGATATCATTAAAGACCTCGGCATTATTAGGTTGTTTGTCCCGGCATTGTTTTGCTTTTCATGTCACTGACGTCGGAAAGAGTTATATATATTATTCTCTTTTAAATATTAAATAATATATTAAAAATTGGCTTAGTTAATTATTATCATAAATTTTCATCAATAATAAAAATGTTTTAAAAAGTAATATACTATTAAATATTATTTCTTTATATAAATATTAAGTACATGATATATATATATATATATGTTACAGATAAAAGATATCAGGATAAAGGAAAAAGGAATCTGCTAAATCAATTCAAATACTTGAAAATCAATCATATCTCATCAATCAGGTACGTAATTCCGGCAACCATATCTGGTCATTATCTCCTATTATTCCGTCTGTAAATAGGTCATTTATGAGCTGAGGTCCAAGGCCCATCATTCAATATAAATACAACCCTCCAGACATTCTCAAGGGACACTTTTCTGACTCTCTCTTCCCATTCACACGGCACACACAGCACCCCAACTGCTCCCATGTCGGTGTGATCTTCTCTTCGGTCGCTGGTCTTACCACCATAGATCAGCAGGGGAGAGTCCGATCCTATAGCAACACCTCCGACGACACTCGTCGGACATTTCCGTTCCTCCGGAATGAAACATTGGCGCCGTCTGTGGGGACGATAAATTTCGAATCCCACCAACTCTCAATGGCTAATACCAGAAGACACCAGCTCGCCAGACGTGAAGAACCACCCAGGAATCCGAATTCGGAGAATGGGGTGGAAGAGGGTGCATTATCCCACACCGATTCCTCCCGTACGAGATCAGCAGCGCATGTGCCGGCCAATACACCACCGGCAGCACAAGACGATCCAGAGACCTCCCAACGTTTTATCCAAAACGCCTTACAATCTTTGTTGGCCCGGATGGAGAATCTGGAGAAACGGTATGAGCTTCAGCAGCAAGAAGACAGGCAGCACCTCATCGCCCAGTTGGAAGAACGCAGTAACAAGAGAAGAGAGGAAGAACGTCGGCAAAATACCGACCACCAGGAGCATAATGCAAGAAGACAAAGGCCCGAAACACCGACCCGAGCTGCCGAGACCGGCAATAGGGAACCGACGTACCATTCCGCCCAGGAGCGAAGATCACATCCTCAG
>PYAF01001667.1:1371740-1385414 GCA_007407185.1 Glycine tomentella | reverse complement strand
ATCAATTACCTCGGCTCGGACCCCCACATATAAGGTCGGCCCAATACGAGATCGGCATCCTCCACACGAGGTCGGCCCTACACGAGGTCGGCATTACTCATACAAGGTCGGTTCTACACGAGGTTGACATCACTCAAACGAGGTCGGCTCCACACTTGGTCGGCCCAATACGAGGTCGGCCTTATACGAAGTCGAAACTTAGCGCTTCACAAGGTCCGAGGTCCGACATCAAACGGTCATCTCGGCCATTACGACTCCGAAGTAGTTCGCTCATCTCGGCCATTACAACTCCGAAGTAATTCACTCATCTCGGTCATTGCAACTCAAGTGATTCATTCACCTCGATTACAACAATCAACAAGATTCATGCACCTCGACCACAATGACCAACAAAAACGATTCATTCGTCCGCCTCAGAAAAGCAAGTAATTAATGCAGCTCGGCAGATTAGAGTGCTAATCAACCGAGCTGGGGGGCATCTGTTACAGATAAAAGATATCAGGATAAAGGAAAAAGGAATCTGCTAAATCAATTCAAATACTTGAAAATCAATCATATCTCATCAATCAGGTACGTAATTCCGGCAACCATATCTGGTCATTATCTCCTATTATTCCGTCTGTAAATAGGTCATTTATGAGCTGAGGTCCAAGGCCCATCATTCAATATAAATACAACCCTCCAGACATTCTCAAGGGACACTTTTCTGACTCTCTCTTCCCATTCACACGGCACACACAGCACCCCAACTGCTCCCGTGTCGGTGTGATCTTCTCTTCGGTCGCTGGTCTTACCACCATAGATCAGCAGGGGAGAGTCCGATCCTATAACAACACCTCCGGCGACACTCGTCGGACATTTCCGTTCCTCCGGAACGAAACAATATATATATATATATATATATATATATATATATATATGTTGTCTAAAGGCTCGATCTGTGTTATTGCGTCTTACTTTTATTTTAAGAATACATTGAAACTAAAAAAACAGAAATCTCTTTTCTCTTTAAACTTTTATTACAAGAATTGCTATTAAAAGTCTTTCTCCTGTCTATTCTCTTTCTCTTTTCAACTAAAAATCAACACAATGCATTAATCGGTTTATTTAACAAAGTTACTTTTGAATAAAATTTGTCTAAATATATTGAGCAAATGAAAATTAAACCATTCATTGAAAAAACCCAATATGTATCCGTTTGAGGTGCTTTTATGCATAAGTTACAATATTAATTTAAAAGCAAAAGTTTTATGAATTGTAATCTTTATAAAGTTGTTACTTTATGCTTCATTTTCTTTCTTTTAATCTTTAGAAATAGTATTAATGATGCTACGTTAGTCACTGATCGTAGCTTTCAACGCATCCGATACACAACCTCGAAGCATCTGCTTAATTTCTGCTTACTATTTTTTTTGCTGTGTAAACATTGGCAAACTGATTAACTTATTATTTTCTTTTTTAAAAGTTTTTAAATTATGAAAGTAAATCACCTTGAATCTCAGAAGTGAACATCAAATTGATGAATCTCGACACTAACCTGTTGCCAAAGGAAGCATGCAACTTCAGAATGATACTTTCCTCCTCAACAGAAATGTTCCCTCTTTTGAGATCAGCTCTCAGATAGTTAATCCACCTTAGCCTGCAACTCTTCCCACATCTCAACAATCCTTCAGAGTTCAGAAGCAAAAATTCAAAATGCCAGTAAGAGAAAAAGCCAATCAATGGCACTAATTAGACCTTCAACTATAAAACTTAATTATAGTTGGAAGGTCACACTCAACAAAAAGTTAGTAGTAGTGTTACCCAGCTAAGCAAAATTAAATGTGTACATAATAATAATAATGGTATATACTAATTACTTGGTACCTGCATTTTTCGGCAATGATCTCCATGAACCTTCTCCATTGGCCTGAATGTACTTGGTCAAAATATCATCTTCCTCCTCTGTCCACCTTCCCTTCTTCAATCCCACTTTCTCACAACAAGGAGCCCTTACCATATCCGAGAAGTGCAATTTGTACACTGTATCTATCTATACGCCAGTATATAAATAAGTATGGTACAATGCAGGCAAGGCAACAAATTAATCAAAGTAGCTAGCCAGTTTTGAAAAACTGCAACTTCTGTCTTAATTTGACTACGAACTGTGGTGGTGGCAGAAGGGGGTGTGTGTGCATGTTTGACTTGATTTATTTTTGTGAGCCACGTTGTGCTTGGTGCTTGCAGGCATAGGAGCAAAGGTTTCAATTTGCAGCGCAAGTTATTAATAGGGGGTAAGGGGGAAGAGGAAAAGAGAAAGGGGCATTGGGGCTACAATGATGGAAATGTATCAGTGGTGGTAGAGCGTGCCACGTTGACTGTGTCTGTATGCTACAGTCGTGGCTTTCTCACCGTCGAGGGACATGAGCATTTTGATGCATCTAATTCTAATCTATGCTATATACATTCATTTATTTAATTAGTATAGCCCCTCCTGCATTTACTTCCTTCTTGATCTACCGTGGTACTATATTCTGACTTTTGTTGTCCATCCATTTATCATCGCTGTCATTTTTAAGTCTATGGTACATGTATCATTTAAGTGTGCTACTAAAAGCATTTAAGGTGTCAAATATGACAGTAAAATATGAAAGTGGTGAGTTAATGTTGGCAGTTAAGTAGTATGAAGCATGGATTTAAATCCCCGTCTCACTTGAGTCTCAGTTCTGGTCCACTAATAAAATGTTGACACGTTATTAACAATGTCATGTGTTTTTTTTTTTTTTTAATTTCACAAATTGCCATGTTGACATATCATTAATGATGTTAATTACATTCTATTGGCGGGACAAGAATTATGGCCTAAAACTGAGACGAGTGATTTAAATCTATGAAACAAGGAATAAAATTTGGGAATTTTATTTTTTAAATTTTTATCAAATTTAAGCACTAGATTGACAACAAATATGTACCAATAACGATTGACATTCAAATTTGATAATCCTTGAATATAAAATAAATTATATTGAGAGAAAAATATTAACGTGCACTCAAGATTCTTGATAAAAATTATTGATAGATTTTGAAAAAAAAATGACAACAAGTTCTAAATTTAGGAAATATTTGTTTAAGTAATTTTCATCAAATTCAACCACAATGTGGGGTTGGTTTAGGAGGGAGAGCTAATATTTCCAACCTCAAATCTAATTTTGCGTCTACAAAGCACGCAAAACTCAAATTTAACCCTGACATTGTTCAAAGCAATTTTTTCCTGTAAGATTAGACTAGGAGTGGACACACGAGTATCCAGAAATTTAAATTTAACGACCATATTGTTACTTCCACTTAAAAATAAAGCTTGCAATTTTATTTATTTTGAGAGAATAAAAAATATAACTTTAAAATTGGGCAACTAAGATATACACATACTTCAAATTTAAGAAACTAAAATATATACTAAGCCTTTTTTTTTTATAGCTTGGTCAGTTTTTATGCATATCACATAGAATTGGATTTCAATGCTTCGTAGTTACGGAATGAGGCGGATGAATCACATCGATTTAATTTATTTTATTACATAATAAATTAATATATGAAATTAAATTTTATTAATTTTAACAGTATGGATTTGCAATTGTACACTCTACAACTTCTTTTCAAACTATGTTTTCCATGAATGGTGCTTTGTTTCATGAGAGAATGAGCTTATAGTTTTGCTCAATGGAAGGGATCAACTAGTGTACGTGGATATAATGGGGAAAGTTGAGAGAGAATCTATATAATTTCGGTGAGTGGAACTTGAGCGTTTGTTTGTATGATTTTTTATATTAGTAAATATTAATTATTAATTTTTATTAAAATTTGAATTTATAATTTTTTTTATCATTAAGTAAATTTTATAACTCTTATATTATATTTGTATGTACGACTAGGATGATACTGGATGAAAATGACCTCGTATCGTATGTGTTAAACATGCATCTCTGCTTGGAAGTGAAGAAGAAGAAAATTGCTCGAGAGAAAGAAATGTGAGGGAGAATAGCAAAAGCTACTGGGATTTAAGAAGGGAATTGCATGAATAAGCTCCGTGTAAGTTATAACCTATAAAAAGTTTCTTCTTCTAACTTAATTAAAAGTAACTTTTTAATTTTATTATATGAAAATAAGTTTATTATTTTTTTAGAATTTTTTACTATAGTGTTTGGCTTGGATTTTCCTTTTAAAGATTGGATAAACTTAAAAAAATTGGACCAAACACTCTCAAAGGAATATCTTCATTGAATATCATAATTTTCAAACTATGTGAAAGAAAAATAAAGGTGTTCGATAAAATGAAATAAAGCATATTTACTATGTTGTATTTTCATCAAATTCAACATAATATTTTTTTTTAGATCTTTCATTCTCTAGAGAATCTTAAAAGTTTTTTTTCCCTTTAAATCCTATTTTTTAAAAACTAATTATATAATTATTATTGTTATTATATATGACATACTTTAAAATGATTTATTTTTCATTTATAAATAACTGGTGGAAAGTACGATCATTATCACTAAAAAAATCAATGGTTATTATTGATTAAAAAAAACTAAGTAAGGTAGTATCAATTTTTTTATTAAAAAAAACAGCGTGATTTACGTGGTCGTAGTTGTACAGATCTTGCTAACGTTGATATTTTTTTTTTTAAAAAATATTATTGAAGTTGATTTTATTTCTTCTATCAAAGTTTTTTTTCCCGTTTTTACATTAATTAAATGTTAGAATATACTTTTAATATTTTATTTTACTTTTTAGATATATTTTAGTCTTCTGTTTTTTAAGAGATTGATTTTAATTCATAAAATTTTAGATATTTTTATTTTGATCTTTCTTCCAACTTGAAAATAATGGTGTTATTGTTCTATATTTTGCGGCAGTTTTTTATAGAGAAAAATGATGATTTGTGATTTAATAACTTTTTAAAAAATTATTTTAAAATAATTTAAATAATAATTTGTGAGTGAACAACAATATAAAACTATTTTATATTATTAGTGCATCATCACTAAAGTTTTTTTTAAGGGGTATTTTGTGACAATTATTAAACATACTTTGCAACTATTTTAAATTGCTAGTAACATAAACAACCAAAATGATTAAAATCTGAAAATTAAAAGATCAAAATAAATCAAATTTTAAAATTAAACAAACAAAATCGAAACTAATAATTTTTATTAAAATTGTATCCCATTATGATATGTAAAAGTCCTCCAAAATTAATTGTGAAAGTTTCCAATGTAATTAATGTTGACCACTTGATTATATTATATGACAAAAATTTCAAGTATCATATTCACAGCAAAATAAAATGAAAAACAGTGTTAGAGTTATAAGATTGATTGAGTGGTTAAAAAAATGAGAGGAGAAAGAATTCGTGGGTTCAAATCTCTCTTATTGACAAAAACTATAAAATTAATTAATATTGACTTTTAAAAAAATGAAAAATAATGTCAAACGCATGAAAATCATATTGAAAATTTATTACTATTATTTTTAACCAACATTAACTAGTAGTAATATATACTATGTATGATGTGTTATATTAATAACATAAAAAATTAATTAAAGTATACTTTTTTTACATTGTCATTTAATAATTTATTATCATATAATTTAAAACTATTAATTTTATATCTAAGATTCGTAATTAATAGACAATATATTATCAATGTTAATATGTGTAAAATGAGTGCTTTGAGTATATTCTTTCAGATACAAATTTTCATTTGTTTTTTACTTCAAAATCAAAAGAAGAAAAAAAGACATAGAAGGGTGTGAAGAAAAAAAGATAAAAGATAGAAGAACGAAATGTTTTGGTGAGGAAAGAGATATGGGGTTGGGATGAGAAATAAAAAAGTGATGGAGAGGGAGAGGGAGGTGTAAATTTAAAAATAAAAGAACAAGAGTGATGTAAAGAGGAAAAATGCAGGTGAGAATAGTTGGGCCCGTTTACAGCCTTTCATTGGAATTTGGACAAAAAAGAAGCAAAACGGCCTAATTGCAATATGGTGATTTTCCTTTCTACGGGAGTTCCAAGGCGTTAGGAACGGAACGAGAAGTGTGGCGTAAATGGGAAATCCGACGTGGAGAGCCAAGATTGGTTGGAACAAGCAAAGGGTCGCTGTGATTGGCTAGTTTCGAAACGAACACGTTGCAAAGCCAAAGCGTATTTTCGACTCCAGAGTCAAGCCTTGGCGGAATCACTTTCAGGTCCGCCACTGTAAAAGCACCACCCACAATACAAGAACCCAACCCAAGCGATTCGATTCAATAATCAATAACACAACACGTACATTCCATTCCTCGTCCCAAACCCTAATCCCCTATTTCGATTCCAATTCCAACGAGATCCCAAGGAACACATCAGAGCCCTAAAATTAAAATTCCGTTTAGGAGAGATCCAAGTCTCTTCATGGCGCCTCGAGGAGCCACGCTGTTGTTCCTTCTATGCGCTCTCTGCTATTCTCTCATCGCCATTGCTGGGTATCCTCCCCCTCTCTTCCTCTCTCTTCTTTTAACAACAATGCACACTTGATTTGTTTTGCATTGCACTTTTCTTATATATATGTGTATTTTCGTTTGAACGTGTTGCAGAAAGAGCTATTACGATATACTTCAACTTTCTAAGGGTGCATCTGACGAGCAGATAAAGAGAGCGTATAGGAAGCTAGCATTGAAGTACCATCCTGATAAGAACCCGGGCAATGAAGAGGCTAATAAGAAATTTGCTGAGATTAGCAATGGTATAAGTTATATTACATCTTTGGTTGATTTGATTTCAATGACCTGCTCTGTTATTACTTTTTATGTTGGGTTTTTGTAATTTTGTTGTGGTTGCTTTTGATTGTTGTTACTATCAGCGTATGAAGTGTTGTCGGATAGCGAGAAGAGGAATATTTACGATAGGTATGGTGAAGAGGGTTTGAAGCAGCATGCTGCTAGTGGAGGCAGAGGTGGTGGAATGAACTTCCAAGATATTTTCAGCACGTAAGTCATTAACTATAGCTTTTGCTGTATTAGTTCTTAATCTATCACCATCGCGACATGGCTTTCTTGTGATAATACGTAATAATTACCCATGGATTAGTATATGTAACGCATCAAGATACAAAGAGTAAAGGCATGGGGCCAAAAAAAGACAACTAAGGAAGGCTATATAGGTTTTCTATATAATCATGCTAACATACTGTAATCAGAACATTCATATGGTTTTATTGATTTATGACGCAAATCTCAATCTAGCCATTGATTTTGTGGGCTAAGATTATGCAGCCACGAATAGGAAGACTGCTGTCTTTTAGAATTTAGACGTGTGTTTATTATGCTATACTTGGGTGTTGTGTGTTTTATTTTAGAGCATGGGGTCCTGTGTTTTGTTTAATGAATGACACTGTGAAACATAAATTGTTTTAGTTTCTTCGGTGGGGGACCAATGGAGGAAGAAGAGAAAATTGTAAAAGGAGATGACTTGGTTGTTGATTTGGATGCAACACTTGAAGATTTGTACATGGGAGGTACCTTGAAGGTGAGGTCACATCTAGTTACTGTTTTGAGTGTGCACATTAATTCTATATATTGGATGTGTTTGTGTACCACATTCCATTTTTGAATTTCTGCTACATTTT
This sequence comes from Glycine tomentella, assembly GCA_007407185.1. Lineage (NCBI taxonomy): Eukaryota > Viridiplantae > Streptophyta > Magnoliopsida > Fabales > Fabaceae > Glycine > Glycine tomentella. The sequence continues at coordinate 1,377,771 of PYAF01001667.1, read as the reverse complement.
ATTCTAAGAATATGAATGGACATGGAAGAGGTTCAAGATTATCAATATGGTTTTCATGTAAGACATGGTAACGGCAAAGTACACTTTTATTTGCTACATCAGTCAGTAGAAAATTAGAAATAAAATGAAAAGCAATTAGAAGTTGAGAGGGAACTTACATCAAGCCCAGCCTCATGCATCTAATAGTCATGTCATGTGACATATTCCACATACACATGACATGTGATATTCCTGGAGGTTTTTCTTAATTTCCTTGTTGGATCTATCTTAGACACCTATGGTCTGTATTATTATTCATTGAGGAAGCACAACCTCTAGTTAGGCATAGTTTTAAACTGTCACAATAGATGTCATTTATTGGAGAAATTTTATCCATTACTCAATGACGACTTCATTTTGCATCAGTGACTTGGAATATGGAATTTCAGAGTTATTTGGTGATTGTTTCTCTTTTTATGACCATTGCATTGCAATTTTCAGGTTTGGAGGGAAAAGAATGTACTAAAGCCTGCACCTGGGAAAAGACGCTGTAACTGTAGAAATGAGGTTTATCACAAGCAAATTGGGCCTGGGATGTTTCAACAGATGACAGAGCAGGTAAACAGCACATCTGAGAATGTTGATTGGAAACAATTTTTTCTTTACTCTTGTCATTTTTTAAGAGGCCTATACTGCAAACATACAGATTTCATGTTTCATGACATTTAGTTGTGCAATTGTGAAATGTTTACCTGTTGTTCATGTGTTTGGGAGAGGGGGTTGTGCAGGTTTCTTTTAATCCTGTTGTTGCCATATGTAGAAAATTTCACTCCTATTTCTGAATCCTGTACAGGTCTGTGAGCAATGTCCTAACGTCAAATATGTAAGGGAGGGGTATTTCATCACTGTTGATATTGAGAAAGGCATGCAAGATGGGCAGGTAACCTTTTAAAGTTTATATTTAGACTTTAAGTATGCATGATATCATGTCTTATTACCTAAGCACTATACTATAAAATATATCTAATCATGTCATTCATGTGTACTACATCTAAATTTTAAAGACAAAGGGCTCTGTTTTATGATTCCAATTTTTGTTCTGTTGGAATATTTGAGATTCAACATTTTAGTGTGAATTGCACAGTAATTTATAAATTCTCTGTTTTGATTCACTTGAACTGAAGATAATTTATTGTAATCATTCTAAATTATACCTATTTGTACATTTAATTTGTGTATTAACATTAAAAAATGAGAAAACAAAATTCACCAATTATAGTCTCTGTTCACTAAAAAAAAGAAAAAATGAGGCAAACATATTCACTAAATTGTACCAATGGCCATATGCGTATTCAAGTTATTTTTGGTTTTCAAACTATATACACGCTCACCTAATCCTGACTGTATCAATAGTAGGCAATTAATGGTTCCAAATTATTTGGTAGATGCGTTTGTTGCTATTTTTGAGTGCCTATATATCATAGAACTCAGTGCTAGGGTAAAAGTTGTTGAAAATGTAAGTTTGGATAAACAACACCAGCAACCACAACCTTTTTCCACTAGGTTTAACTACTTGAACCAATTGACATTGTTATGCATGAGAGAAAGCGTGGGACAAAAGAAATGAGAAGGCCGAGTTTCAATTTTAAGGGTGTGCCTAATTAAGCTGAAAATTAGTGAACAAATCCAAAAAAGGATTTTCTGTCTATTAAGCACCAATGAGTGAAAAGCAAAAGCTTTTTATGTCACTCCACTTTCTCTACCTCTCTATTTTCCACTTCTACTGACCTTACACTATAAAGGAATGGTAACAATATACTCTTCTCCAATTCTCTACTCTGCAAATCTTATGTTGCAATTAAATAATGTATATGAATCGTGATAGAGGGAAGCTTGCTGATTTTTTTTCAAATTTAAAACTGAGACAATTTAAGTCGTATTGAGTTATAAGTTACTGTCCTTTCACAGGAGGTGCTATTCTATGAGGATGGAGAGCCCATAATTGATGGAGAATCTGGAGATTTAAGGGTTTGTAACTTGTCACTTTCATTATCCATGTTATTATGTATGCAGATGCTGACATTTCATATGTTTGAACAGTTTCGTATCCGAACTGCACCTCATGACGTCTTCAGAAGAGAAGGCAATGACTTGCACTCTACTGTCACTATAACTCTGGTAAGTATTGCTCTTGTTGATATGCATATCAATTGCTTGAGTTGTCCTGTGCCTTTGCTAGTTTTGGACATGTTGAAAGTAATACCTACTGTTTGACTAGTTAGAACGGCAGAATTGGAAAAAAAAAACATCTTTGTTGATTTTCCAAACCATTAACTGCTCTTTCTGATATTGGCATCCTTAATCTTCTTCAGGTTCAAGCCCTTGTTGGTTTTCAGAAGACCATTAAACACCTAGATGAGCATCTGGTGGACATAAGCACAAAGGTGAGTATGAAATATCCTTGCTTCAGATCTCAATTGGTGTCGATGTGTGCGTGTGTGAGGAACACAGTTGACAGACTTTTTTTTTTTAACCGTCAGGAAATCACAAAGCCAAAGCAGGTGAGGAAGTTCAAAGGGGAGGGTATGCCATTGCATATGAGCAACAAAAAAGGAGATCTTTACGTCACTTTTGAGGTTCTATTTCCCACGTCTCTAACGGAGGAGCAGAAAACAAAGATAAAAGCAATTCTTGGTTAGAATACGAACAAGATAGGTGTTATTTCGCTTATTTCGCTCATTATGTCCTCAATGTAAACATGATTAGGTGGTTATAGTAAACGCATACCTTGGGCTTCTCGTCCATTCCCCTTTTTTTGTTAGTTGACAAATAGATACCTTTTTCCCCCGTTCGTAATTTTTCGTCCATTGAATTCAGTTGCCTTCTTGGCAGTGCTATTTTGATACAAGGAAAATAAAACTCGCTGAAAAGAAAAAGAAAAAGAAAATGCTTCCATTGTTTTGTACCGTGCCTGACATCGTTCATCTTGTGAACTAAGATTAGATTGCTGTAAAACTTAATGTCGTCTTACTGAAGTTGATGCATTTGTAGCTGCGTAACTAGATTAGAATGCAGATGGACCATAACCATTGAGCATACGTTTGTACCTGCACTCGACGGCTATTAAACTTTCATTTCAATATTTAAGGTTGATAAGCTCACGCAATTTGTTTGTTCTTGCAAGCTTTTCATTCTGATGGGCACGTGACTCGTTTATGTCGGAATGCATCCACTCATTTACGACGATTTCCTTATTCAACAGCTTCAATTTCGAAGCTGCTTTTGAATTCGTTCAATGATGGGATGCAATATAGATTGATTACTCAAACCATATGAGTTTGATAGTGATTTCTAGAAAGTAACTCAAAAGTTTCGAAGCCCATTTATTCTATCATGCACTTTCCCAAATCAATTTTAAAAGTCACAGCCCCTTTTTCGTTTGTGTATAAAAATAAATAAACTCATAGGTTAAGATAACATTAAATGAGCTTACTAGTCTTAGAATAAAAATCTACTTTCGATGTTTAAGTCTTATCCTATTTATGAGATGAGATGAGGATAAAATAATTACTAACAAATAAGGCTCGAATGTTACCGTCACCCCCATAATGAAAGACGCGATCTGATAGTTCTTGGTTTGTGAAACATTCTCATTATGTTTTTAATAAAATATTCAAGTTAATTATCTGTTAATCAATATTTTTAAGATAATTAAAATGGATAAATAAGAAATAAATTTTATAATTTTTATATAAGCAGTTGGTTTTGATTTAAATACATTAATAATGAAAATATTTTTTTACAGTATCAACAAATTATAGATTCATATATTGAGACGGAGTATAGGGTGGTCCAGTTATGTAAGTGATTTATGGTGGTCAAGTTTTATCTACCGTTGGATTCATCTGATCCTCACGTGAGATGTACTGTAAGTCCTCCACACTAAATAAATTCCTTCACAACACTTTCTCTCTCTAGGCTCTACCTTCCACTGGTTCTCTAGTGTTTTCCTTCTTCGATCTCCTCCTCCTCTCCCGCCGAGGTCACCTCACAACCTTTCTCCGATCTAATCTGTCACCACCGACAGCTCCGCCGCCAACTTCTCCCTTGACACCATTCCTCACCCACCCCGACCTCTTATCCACCCTCACGTTTCTCTCGTTCTTTCCTTTACAACTGACTTCACTTCCTCCTCTTTGCGGCGACTCTTCCTCTCACTGTCGCCGTCTCCGTCGGCCACTGTGGCACCAACTTCATTGTTGCGATTTCAAAACCCTAACCGTTAAATGATGACTTGGGAAAGAGTAGCTAACTCAAACCAGAACTGGTGTGAGAAACCGCGTTTCAACTTTGGTGGTTCACCACATAGTTGAGTTTTCATTTAAATAAAAGCTAATAATCAATTAGCATGCGTCCCCCATTCAAAAGTTAGAAGCTGTTGGAGAATTATTCATTGAAAAAATTATCATCTAATAAAATTCTAGATGCATTATATTGAATTATTAAAAAATCTTTAACAAATATTACATACATGTTTTTATTATGATAGTTATTTATATTTAATTTTTTAGTCATTAGCCTTTTCTTTATATTTCGTCATTCAGATCACTTCTTAGAAATTATTCTTTCTATATGAGAAAGAAACTTAATTTGATATATTGAAAATCATAATCCTAAAAAATTATTTGGGTATTTGAATTTTGACCAACCAAGAAAGAATCTGGTTCACTTTGCAGCAATTGTATCGTTCTATTTTTTTTAATCGAAAACGGTAATTTTAGGCTTGTTTGAACCTGATGAAATTTGGGTTTGGTAATCTCTGGACATTTTTCAGTTTTTGTTGAATCTGTGATTTTGGGTTGGGTTGTCGGCGCTAGAGACAGGAAAAAATCTGAAACGTTGCCACCGGAAATCATCTCCAGTGGCAGTAACGGTGGTCAGAGGGTTATGGGGAGGAAGTTGGGAAGAAGGAAAGATGATCTAGTGCAGAGGGTCTATATTAAAAATGTATAACTTAGATTAATGTATAACTGATAATTGATGCATAATGGAACGCTTATAAGTGTGGTCCACTCTATCCTAGTCTTCATATTATTGAAAGAGAAAAATAATCATGCACTCAAGTTGTAAAAATAATCATTTAATTATAATTTATCAAGGTTTTTAATTTTTAAAATATTATTTTAAAATAATTCAAACGATAATTTATAATAAACAATAATATAAAATTATTTTATTTTGTTAATATATAAATATTAACTCATTATAATATTTTAATAATATTTCTAAATTAAACTAAATATTTTTTATTATAAAAAACTTTATTTTCCCCTTCCTTTGCTTACCTTAAACACACCTTATGTTGTACTATTAAAAACTAGTCACAGCCGCTGTCGCCTGTCAGTTATGTTTGGGTTGACTATTGATTTGATTCTGACCGGTGTTCCTTAACTGGATAAACTAACTTCTTCGTATAAACGTTCATACTTCATAATTTAAAATGAATTATTATATCAATAATTATTGCTTGGACTTTCGTAAAATTATTACTTTTGCTTTATTTGACCATGTAGCAACATTGATGATTATAAAATTATTTATTTGCTTTGACTTTCGTAAATTTTTTTAAAGATTTTTATTGGTAAGTATAAAAAAATTGGTGAGAAAAAATGATTAGGATTTATTTTTTCTTACTTGACTCATTCCGAACCTCTTTATCTATTTTAAAATTATTGTATAATAATTAAAGATAGTATTAAATAACTCCAATTACAAGTATCAATGAAAATTAAATCTAAGCAAAAGGAAATGGTCCTTCAAAGAATGACAGCTACATTCAAATTTCTTTAAGACACTCATATTTAATATTTGACAATGTTCAACTAAAATTTATTTTATTAAATTACTAATAGAAATCCAAAAAAATGACATAAATAATCAGTAAAATAAATTTATTTAAACAAATTAACCTTTATCACAATACTCAAAATATTATTATAATTCTATTTATTTTATTTGCTATATGAGCCTTAAAAGCATTCTAGTTTCTCTC
>PYAF01001667.1:1353406-1371640 GCA_007407185.1 Glycine tomentella | reverse complement strand
AAATGTACTTTATTATTTAATACTCTTTTTAGTTTTTATTATAAGAACCAAATTATTATATTTGTTCTTTTTTAAGTGTCATTTAAGATTTTGGTATAAAAGTTAGTTACCACATGTTGTTTAGTTACAATACATATTTTTTATATGTAAGAATTGAACACATTGTAAAAAATTTATAACACTCACATGTTTAACTGAATTAAATAATCTTGTATAAATGTATATTAGTTGTTTTCATTTTTACTTTTGTGATAAATATATAAATTATTAAAAATTAAGTGAAAAGTAAAGATATAATTGAAACAATATTATTTTAAAAATTGAAAATGACAGAAACAAATTCTATTTAATAATTTCGACACTTGGATTAAAAAGGAAGCGGAGGGATTAGTATTGATGTAAACGCAGTACTTGATCGAGGAAAGTGGTGGCGTGTAGCTGGATATTGTGGCGAGTAGCAGCAAAGATACGGTAAGCGAGGTGCGTGAGGGTGACAATCTCCCCAAAAAGATAGGAACAGAGAGCAGGATCTGTAACAAGTTTGGAGCTTCAGGGACACGTCAGTGATTGTAGCCATCTACACTTTATACGACGTGGCACTTCTCTGGATAACAAAACCACACCCACGTGCGAATAAATAAAATCACTTATTTTATTTCCTTGCAAAAAACTGCGAAATTGGAACAGCCCTGAGATTAGCAAATACCATTTCCTATATTTGGCAAACAATCCGTTTTTGTTCCAACCTTTGATTTTGATTCTGTTCAACACAAATCTAAGGGAAACCACCACCCACCCACCCAGGAACCTGAAGAATCTTTGGGTTCCGCCATTCCAGCCTCTCATTGTCTTTTCTTCTTAATTTCTCTGCACATACATACATACATACATACAAATCATAACAATGGATGCTCTGTGTTTACACAGTAGCATTTGTGGGATAGCTCCGTCTCCGTCCATTCTCATTACTGCAACTGCACGCGCCAATGTTTACGCGTCACACTCTCAGGTGAAAGCGGTGGGGAGCTCCTCCTTGTTTTCCAGATTCTCTTTTAGATACCCTTTGAAGTCCTTTTGGCCACGACCAACGGGGAATGCCACCGGCTACAACGACGCCGTTTTGGCAGAGAATGCAACGGCCGAGACAGAACAACCAGAAGGAGAAGGAGAGGGACAAAATGGGAACTGGGTTTTTAAGATTTTTCATATAAGGTCTGTTTGGAGAGGGGAACAGAGGAGCAATGACAACGATGAAGAGGAAGCTGTAACCAATGATCAAACGGATGAAGAGGAAGAAGAGTGTGATGATTGCAGGGTTGATTATGATGATGACGAAGAAGAAGAAGAAGAAAATGAAGAAGTTTCGTTCGATAGAGACTCGTTTTCAAGAAGGCTTCGGAGGGTGTCATTGTCTGAAGCTAGATTATATGCGCGCATATCCCACTTGGGCAATTTGGCATACTGTATTCCCAAAATCAAAGTATTTCATCATTTCCTTCTTTTTGATCTTTTTTTTTAGCCATGCAACATCTTACTAGAAATGAATGAATCAGATTCCAGAGAATTGTTTGAAATTTTGAATAATATCTTTGAATCTCATTCTCTAAATGTTTCGTCAATTCGCTAATAGATACCATATAAATATGTTTTTCAAAAACCCTTCAAGGTTTAATGTAGATGAAGCACTAATTTGCATTTTTTGTAATCAAAACTAGGAATATGGTTTTCCAAGAATTGTCAATTTATGATAATTTATGTCGTGTCTTTGTTGATTTAGCCAGGGAAACTCTTCAAACACTATGGTCTGCGTTTTGTAACTTCATCCATAGAGAAAAAGGAATTAGCTATGGCAGCTGAGAAAAATCAGATATCTCAAAAAGAAGAAACTACTGAGAAGGATGTGGAAGAAACAAAAGAGGAAAAGAATAATGGTGGATACATGATAAGTGCATCTGCTGCATACGAGATTGCTGCTTCTGCTGCCTCTTATCTCCATGCTCAGACAAGGAGCATACTTTCATTCACATCTTCTGATGCTGTGGAAGGTGAAGGCTCAATTGAAGCAATCAATGAAAGCTTTAACGGCGATAAGATGACAAACACGGAGGAGGCAAATTTGAAGGCAACTACGGATTCGGTAACAGCAGTTGTTGCTGCAAATGAGCAAGTAAAGCAGGCTTTTGCGGATGATTTGAACTCAATAAGCTCTTCACCCTGTGAATGGTTCGTATGTGATGATGACCAGACCTCTACAAGATATTTTGTGATCCAGGTAGGGCATATTTATTCGGGACATGTTTTTATTTTGCCATGTGAAATACATTTAATTGCATTATTGTATGAACACTTGCATATGATATGATAGAAGCATGATTTTTTTTTTTTTTTTAATTTTGAAGACTTAGTTGTTAATTTGTTAATGGGAATAATTCAAGTCCATGGCCTCTCCGTATCTTCTTTCTCTCTTAATCACCAGGCCAACCTTATAACTTCTAGAAGCATGAATGCATGATTATTAAAATTACCGATAGCTAGTAATGTCATTTAGCAGTAAAGATTTGTATGTGATTCACTGCCAATTTTGGATTTATATTTAATGTGGACTTTCCAAATAATTAGTATTGTTTTATATGCAGGGCTCCGAGTCGTTTGCATCCTGGCAAGCAAATCTACTATTTGAGCCAGTTCAATTTGAGGTAACTATCAATATTGCAATTTGCAAGCTGAGTTTTTTTTCTCATTATAGGCACAAATTTTGTTCTGTTTACAGAAATAAAGAACCTTGAAGTTTTTTTAATCTTCACCCTTATTGAATGGAGATAATGAGATACGTGTTATTTTTCTTCTTCTTAGGGGTTAGACGTCCATGTACATAGAGGTATATACGAGGCTGCAAAAGGGACATATCAACAGATGTTGCCAGAAATTCGTGCTCACCTAAAATCTCATGGTTCACGTGCAACTTTCCGTTTCACTGGTCATTCTCTTGGGGGGAGCTTGGCATTACTTGTAAATCTTATGGTAGCGATAAGGAAGGAAGTACTATTCTCCTCTCTGCTTCCTGTCATAACCTTTGGGGCACCATCCATCATGTGTGGAGGTGACACTCTACTTGACATGCTTGGATTGCCACGGAGCCATGTTCAGGCAATCACATTGCACAGAGATATAGTACCACGATTATTTTCTTGCCAGTACCCTAGCCATCTTGCAGAACTACTAAAGGCTGTTAATGGTAACTTCCGCAATCATCCTTGCCTTAATAACCAGGTAAACTTCCACTTTTAAACCATTTTGATAGTTACTAATCAACATAATTAAGCACTTATTTAATAAGCTTATGAATTTAATTTATACCACGTTATCCTATTCATAGAGTAAATTTCTATTGAATGTCTGTATAAAAATTAGTTAAACGCATAATTTAGTCCCTATAGCTAGAGGTCAAATTAAGAATGCGTTACATGTATATGAATCAAATTAAGAATGTATAACGGATTATTGGTCAACATAGGATCGTTAGAGACAATGTCATGTTAGTAGGGACCAAATCGATAACTTTTGCATGTATAGGGACTGATTTAATAATTTTTTACATATTGAGACTAGGTGACACATATACGGATTAAATTATGCGTTTAACCATAAAAAAAATTACACTAATAGTGCATATAGTGATTTCTTTTGTATTTTTAGCCTCATTCAATTCAATCAATTCTTGGTGAATCTTTTACTGCAGAAGCTATTATATGCACCAATGGGAGAACTGCTGATCCTCCAGCCAGATGAGAATTTTTCCCCAAGTCATCATCTCCTGCCATCAGGCAGTGGACTATATCTTTTGAGTGGTTCTTTATCAGAATCTAGTGACACATTAAAACAGATTTACAAAGCTCAAATGGCTTTCTTGAACACACCACACCCACTTGAGATATTAAGTGACCGATCTGCCTATGGATCTGGAGGAACCATTCAGAGAGATCATGACATGAATTCCTACTTAAAATGTGTGAGAACCGTGATTCGCCAAGAACTCAACCAGATTCGCAAAGCAAGGAGAGAGCAAAGGCAAAAGGTGTGGTGGCCTCTCGTGCTGCCACATGGAAGTGACACTGACATAGTTGGGGGGGTCCATGATTCAAAATCAGCCTTCCTTCTCTGGCATCATTCAGATAGGTAGAGAGTCATTGAAAATTTTTAGTAGGCTTGTTGGATCCCAACACATGCAATTGTTTGTAGTGCTCCTGTTTCCTGCACGGTTGTTGCTCGTGGGAGCATGTAACTTATAGTTAGCTTAAGATGAAAATATCAACATTCTTTTATTTTGTTTTTTTTTTTGTTGTGGGGCAATTGTATAGGGTGAGGGCACATTGTTGGTGGGACATTTAGACCATTCTTTATTCGTTGATTTCAAAATTCATTGTATATCTTTTGAATAGTAATTGTATAGAAAAATATTGCTCAAATATTGACAGACACAATTCTCATTGCTTGGCTGTACAACTTGTATTAAGGTGAAGTCTTTAACTATTTATTTCGGGTTCATGTATGTAAGTGTCACATGAAACTCGTGTGAGGACATCATGCCATCAATTATGATTTATGTATTTAGATGGGCATTTTCAAGCTTAATTTTGGGCTATTTAGATTTTACAAAGCTAGTTTTGATTAAAAATGGGTTTAAAGTGAAGTACTATGTGCATGTTTGGGTTATATATGAGGTTGCCCTTTAACTTACTTTTGCATAAGCAACTTCTTGTTTGAAGTGCATTGAAATCCTATTAATAAGATTCCAACAGAAATCTAAACATATCCGGTAGAAAACTTTTACTTCAAAATAAGTTTAGGCAAACTAAGTGTGAAGTTCCTAAACTAAAAGAGTAAACTGAATTTTGGATTGTTAAAACAGGAAATTACTTTTCTATAGTATAATCCCGTTTATAAAGACAAACTCACGTTTTGGGACCTGTCCGAAACATTCAATTAATCAGCAATAGATATGCATTAGAAAGGGATCTGGATCACTCACAACTCGTGTTCTACGTGAGTAACCCAAAAATGCGCTTGTTGAAGGCTGTGATTGTGTCATTTTGCTTTCCGACTTTATAATGAAATCGATCAATTATTTTAAATTTTTTCTATCATCTCTTTCATAAGAAGTTAAAATATAAATGCTTACAATTTAACATTAATGCAAGATTGGGAGAGAAGGAAAGAGGCTGCCAACTCCTGAAAAACGACGTAGATTGTGTCTTTATGCACATGCTGATGTTGATTCAAACATTCACACAATCAATGTCTGCAAAATGTGATGGCGCTCAGTCACAGACAAAACAATAGTCTCCCCTACACCACATGGTTACCCTTAAATCCAAGCAATCATATTATCCATTCAACAAAGCACTAAGGCTCTGAATCAGAACTCTCTTGACCTTTAAAACTTGATAACATCTCATGATCATCCGTCAGGATATGGTCCAATCGACTTTCCATATAACATGGTACCATTTTATTTTGAGACAACTGGAAACGGTCTACTTATAATTTAAGAGCAATCAGTGTCATCATACCAATCCTGGGGATGTTTTCAATTCTTCTTGATGTAAGGCAAATACCAAATACAGATGCTGTGATCAAGGTTAATCTTGCTTTTTTATTACATCACTCCATCAATCAACAGTATGCAAAACGGCTGGATATAAATTAATCTTTATCAGTACAGATTTGTCAATATCATGATTTCATTCGTTTACAGTACAAAACTAAAATATAATAAAATTTCAGCCCTTAACACAATCTAAAAAATTTCAGCCTCAAAAACTCGTGACCTTGTAAAAAAACAAAAACTAACACTGTTTAGTTCTTTTTTTTTTCCTTTTCAAACACCACTTTTAAATCTTATAAAATCTCTTTAGTTTTATCAAGTTTCTACTATATTTTTGTGCTTCTAAACTTTTAACGTTATTTCATATATCAAATTTATTATACTCTCAAATATCTAGATAGAAATTAATTTGTGGATTTTAAAAAGAAAAAAATGAATAGAAGATTATATTTATTCAGTTTTAAAATAAAGAATTTTAATTACCTAAAAAATATGAAAAATCAAAATCACATTTGTTGCGATAGATAATCCCTTAAATAAATATCAATACCTTAAAAGATTAGTCATTTCTTTTTGACAGAGGAATATCCTGCTTCACCAAAAAAATCACATGAAATCTAGATTAAATTAAAAAATAATTAGGCCTTTACAATTTCACTTCATTCGTTTCTTAGTCAAACAAGGTTGTTTTCTGATTGAATCAAATAAACCTTAAAAACACATTATTTTTTAAGTTAAATTAATCTGCAGGTTTCTAAATAATTTGTCATTTTTTATTAGGTTTGTGATTTTTTTTTTCAATTGAATTTTTAATTTATATTTATTTTTTAATTGGTTGACTGGGAACTACTTGTGCAGCCAATACAAGCCATGAGTTGAATCATTTATGTCATCCAATTGGTTAAAATCGATGCGATATTGATTTGCTGCATGAACCATAGGGATAATCACATATCCATATCAATTCGATAACTGGATGAATCTGTATCGAAAACTTTGAATGAATTGATTTAGATCGGTTAAAAAATTGAAAATTTGATGAACTTGGATCACATCTCAAATTTTACTTTTTGAAAATTTAATCTGATCTATAATCCTTCATGTGTTATTTTTTATTTTTTAACCAGTTTGAATTTTTTAACTCAATCTAATTTTATTGTATTTTTCATTTTAAGATTATTGATTAATTATTACTATAATTATAATATGATATAAGACATGATTTAATTTTTTAACTTGGAACGAAACATATTTCATATTAGACTGACTAATAATTAAAAAACAATCTGAGTTAAATGTACTAAATTTCATTTTATTAAATTCATTTTTCTAATTTTTTATAATAAAATATTTTTATTATTTAATAATAAATTCGATATCAAATTAAAAACTTAAATTAAGTAAAATTCGATGAAAATCAAGCCAAAGAAAATTGATCGAATCCAATAAAAAAAAAATACAGATTCAATTCTAGTGCGTATGTTGTTTTGACTGTTGACCATGTCTGGTTCGTACGATTTTTCTTTTTAAAAATGTCAGTCGGCGCCGTTCCACTAATACAAAAATTGAAAAAACAATACTAATAAAAAACGAAATAGAAGCAAAAAGGGGAAAATCGAAACGAAGTCTCGCAAAACACAGCCAACAACGCAAGTTCGCAACCCTAACGCGAAGCTCCTTGTCGCAGGTGCTCCCAAGGCCTCCGCCGTCTCCGTCGCGCCAGAGTCCAGACATAACGTCGTGAACAGTGAGCAACCTTATCTTTCGTTTTTTTTTATCATGCACTGCCTTGTGTTATTTTGGGTGTTTAACTTCCGAGTTTTCCTCATAAAGCATAGAAGTATGGAGGGTCATCGGTTTTTCAGGATGTCCATTGAACAGTGCACCCCAATTATAGCTCTGAAGTCAGAACTTATTGCCACTCATTTACTGATAGAATAGTTAGAGTTTTATGTTCTTGGGATTCATCCCATTGATATAATGGGCCGTGACTGGTTTTGTTTTATAAACCATTACATAGCTAACGTCTTCCTTATGACATAAGTCCGTCTTAGGTGGCGCTTCTGCTTCATTATTAGATTTGTAAAGTAATACTGAATTGCTACAGATAATCGAGAGTGAAAACCAATGGTCCCTCGTTGTTAATGGTTTATTGACGATAGTGACATAATCTGTCATATAATAATAGTGTTGTCATGTAATAGTTATCAGTTATCATGCTAATGCGAATGTAATGAAACATGTTTCAAATGAAGGCAAGTTGAACTCAAAGTGATTGCTAACCAGATTATTTTTTTCCATTTATCTTGAGAAAAGCAAGCCTCTTGATTGTAAGTGATGCTTGTCTTTTGAGTTACATGCATGCATCTAGCTTCTTTAGTTTTCTTTTTTTTTTTTTTTTGTTATGAGGAATCATAATCAGAAGCAGGTATATCTCCCATTGGCATCACAGCTCTACAGCTCTATTGGTTTAAGAAGCATACACTTTCTTTTTTTTGTTGTATTTAACTGGACCTTGGTACCCTGTAATTTGGTTCAGGCTCAATGTTCTATCTCAGTAAAATCGAACACAAATTGCCCCTGCCTCCTTCTCGTTTTGTTCTTCCTATTCGAGAAGCTATACACATGGAGCTTGAGAAACTTTTCTTAGATAAGGTTTTTTGTTGCTAGCATTTTTAATTTATATTGTGAACCGTATTTTGTAATTGACTTAATTTACATGGCTTCAATTTGGGTTTCTGTAATCATGTCAGGTTATAGCAAACTTGGGCCTCTGCATTTCTGTCTATGATATCAGATCCATTGATGGTGGGTTTATCTTCCCTGGTGATGGGGCTCCAACCTATACGGTATGAATTCATGGGTTGGTTTTGGACTTGTTGTCCTACATTTTTACTTCTGTTGGTCACATAGTTTGACTTTGTTTTTAACTTTCTTAGGAGAAAAATTGCCCACCAAAGTTTAATCCTTAAATTTTGATTAATGGGCACAAAAATGTTGATATGGTATTGGGTTATAATGTTATTTTCAGTATATTGGAACCTGCAAAATGATTGTATTAAGGTCATGTTTGGATAAACTTCTCACTAAATAATTATAGAAGAAAATAAGAAAGTAAAGTGAATTAAACTTTTATAAGTTAAAATCAACTTATGCACTTTAACTTTTATAGAAGTTCTCTCATCTATCTTCTCCATAAGTTAAGGTGCATAAGTTGATTTTGAGTTATGGAAGAAGTTTGATATTTCATTATACTTTTTATTTTCTTCTCTTATAAGTGCCCATTGAAAACTTTATCCAAACAGCCTGAATCACTGTTTTTGGTTTTGATTGCAGAAGTGATGAACTGATGATGTATGTGATTGTTTCTAAGCAATAACTACATTGTAATATTTCTGGCAGGTTGTGTTCAATTTGATTATGTTTCGTCCATTTGAGAAGGAGATCATTACTGCAAGGCTTCTTTCATCTGATGCTGATGGCTTACGATGTATGTCTCTGCTTCAGCTACTTGATTTAGTTCCTCAATAGTTCTCTATTTTAAGATGCATATTGCTGGAGAAGAATCATGTTTATGTGTATACTTCTGCTTCATATATCTGTTACATTTTACTCGCAGCACGATACTTTTAGATATAGATTAGGGAAGGGAATTGCTTTAAGATTTTTATAGTCAAGATACTTGCTTGAAAGTTGTTTTTGAGCCGCTCTTATTGATATGTAACATTCCTGATACAGGTCAGTATCAATTTAACCCATCTTGTTGACACTATGGAATTTTCTTTCATGATGTTTCTCTCTTAGATATCCAATTTCATTGTGTGTTCTCTGAGGAATATGACTCTAAAATTTTGATACTCTATCAAAATAAAAATTGTGATTAGTTGCTTGTGTAACATCCTGTTAAGTGAGTGACTGAGAGAGAGAGAGAGAGAGAGAAGGCTGCATCATTCAGGCTATTGGGTCCAAAATGTACTCCTCAGAAACTCTTTTCCTACTTTTCAAGTGTGTGTGGGGGGGGGGGGGGGGACACTGTTGAGTGTTTGAATTCTATGGCATAATGAACCCCTACTAGGTAGTGGTAAGTTGCCATGAGATGCAACGCCCATGAGGCTAAGCGTGACACTTGGAGGCTTGAGGGAATTGGGAGGCTTGCAAATAAAGCGGAAAAGAAGGAATGTTGAGCAACTCAGTTACTAAGAGAGGATGAGAGGTCATGATTAAGGGATTCCTGATGAGCTCTCCAGTGAGACTAAGAGGATATGAGGTAGGGAATTCCTTAACTACTTTCCTTTAGCAGAAAA
Organism: Glycine tomentella; assembly: GCA_007407185.1. NCBI lineage: Eukaryota > Viridiplantae > Streptophyta > Magnoliopsida > Fabales > Fabaceae > Glycine > Glycine tomentella. The sequence goes on along the minus strand of PYAF01001667.1, from coordinate 1,361,731 downwards.
CGTTGTCTTCTTTGATTTTGAAATAAATATATGAATAAATGTGTGTGTGAATTCTGGAATTTGTTATGAAGTCGTGTTTTGGGTATGTCTGATTCTTAGAATCATGGAGAATAAGATTGAAATAGGTTTCCTTTAATTATTTTGTTATTAATCGGGAATCTCTTTATACTATAGTTTATCTGAACTAAGGACCAATTTGATTATACTAGTTATTTGAGAATTGGGGGTTGTATTTAGCAGTCTCATAACTCTCTGAAGTGTTATACTACATACATATGAATACTTGTGGAAAATTCCTACTGTCACTTAAGAGGATTGGTGACCTGAGCATTCAGAATAATGCGTATGTAAATATCCCACAACAGTGGTTTTGGGGTCAAAGCTCCGTGCTGCTATGCGTGATTGATAATTATGAATTTAATTAAAGCTCAAATTGTATTCTAAAAGGAATAAAGACAAGAATAATGTGACTTTGCATGTTGAGTTGTTACCAAAGCTAGTTTTTGTGTTTCCATATCCGACTATCCATAGTGTGACACTGACAACCTATTATGTCCATCATGTGACACCACCATTCATTGTCTGCATCATTTAAAAAATTAACTGATTGTCAAATGTTGATATTTTTCAAGATAGTCCCTGCTTAATAATTGCTGAATCTGTGGTTGGCAGTAACCATTGGATTCTTTGATGATATTTATATTCCTGCAAGTCGTTTGCCCGACCCAAACCACTTTGTTGAGACTGAACAGAAAAAAAGGTGATGTGCCACTTTCTACATTTACTTTTTGGATTATCTTTGAACTTAATACATACAATCTTTTATTATTATTTTGTTGTTGAAAGCAGGGTATCCTCTGGCCAAGAGTCAACGACTAATCACTCGGGGTACTAAATTCTATTTAAGGAGCTAACTTCTTCCAACAAATATTATTTCATACAATCTTTTATTATTTTTACGTGATGTGTGTATCATTAAGTATGATTAACATTACGCTTATTTGCTTGCTGCTATCAAAATCACAGCAAGAAAGGTGTATGGTATTGGGATTATAACGAACAAGAATATCCTATTCAAGATACTGATGTGGTTAGCCTCCTTTCCTTTTTTATTAACTGTATGATTGGAAAACAAAGAGTATGCTAAATTTTGGTTACCAATAATGTGGCAGATCAAATTCCGAGTTACAAATGTGACTTATCCCCAAATTCCAGTTGAGCAACCGAAAGAATCAAAGCCATTTGCCCCTATGTTGATCTCTGTAAGTATTTTGTTGCTCACCTCTCCATTGTTCGCCTCTACTTTATTCATTACCTTGGTTCATGCATTTTTGTGGATACTTTAAACTAAGAAAGATGAAATATATGGCCAAACTCTACAACATACCGAGAGAGTGAAAGTATTTATTATAGTAGTGTTATAAAAGAAAAAAATATTAAGGTAGGAAATTTGATTATCTTGAAATTGGGTGTTGGGAGTTTTTTGTATTTTTTTAAAATATTTTTATTATGGCTTTTTGGATGGGATGTTTATTATAATTATAATTTTGGTTTAATCAAATTTTTTGCTTTTATTTTGATGACAATATTTAGGATGGTTTATTTTGTTTGTGATTTTAATAATTTGATTCAGATGGCTTTTGCAGCTTCATATATAACAAAAGGTTGTTATTACTTATTATAATGTATTGTTCATTTTGTTCCTTGATGCATAATTGATTATGAATTGTTAATATCTTCATTGTAAACTATTTTCTCTCATTTTTGTTCGAGTTTTACCTTCGAGGTACAAACATCTTGCTTTGCGGGGCATCTGTCTTGGTGGAGGATCATACCCTAGTCTTTAAGATTTTCTTTTCACATTGCTAACTTTATTATTTATCCCCATGTTTCTTTATCTTCTACCTTAGTTTCGTCTGCTATATCCATCATATTATTGCTAACACTTTTATTACGCAACACATAACTCTTGATTATGGATTAAAATCCTAGCAACATTTGGATTCAATTATAGCAACTATATTTGAACTTCTGGGCATATACGAATTGTTTTGGGAAGAAGATCGGTTGAAACCCTATTTAAGAAGCATTATTAAAATAAATGGTCGTGGCTAACTAGCATTGCATACTAATGGAATAGTGACTTATCATGATGTCTATTTTGTAGGGAGCGATGGATGATGATGGTCTAGGTCCTGTTTCTTGGTGGTTTGCAGATGAGGATGAGGATGAGGATGCGGATGAGTAAATGTGAGTCCAAAAATGGTGAATTTTTCGTCAAGTAATGATCTCATTCCTAGGTTTTGTTCAGTCTAGAAGGTTAGGCATAGAAGAAATTTGTTTGGTCGGATAGAAGAAATTAGTAGTTTGCTGATTTCTAGTTTAACAACTCATGTTACAACTCAGCAACAGTATACTTTTGTTCAATTCCTTTGCTTCGTAAAGTATTAAATTTAATGAAACCATTGTTTGGCTTTTTAATTTCAGCGTCCTGAATACCTACGGTGCAGGAAGAGAAAAGTGTTTATACATTTGCTTTCGAGATCCATAATTTAAACAGTCTTTCATAGATCAAGTGTATTGGATGTTGGTTCCTAAATATTGACATGGCATTTATTATATTTTCCATTGATAAATTAATCATTTAGTTCGTATACATTACACGAATTGATAGATTAGTTTCTATATAAAAATAGTTTTTATCTCTATATAAAATTAACATTATATTTTTGTTCTTGTTTGGGTCCGTTGCAACGTTAAATGAATGTTAATATGAGGGATATCCAAAAGTCGTTTTAGGGGATGGTATTTTTTTTTTTTTTTGTAAATACAAATATTTAGTCATAAAACTAAAATTCCTCTAAAAAAGAAGTCATAAAACTATTTTTTTATTTAAAAAAATTAAAATAGATTCTTAAATTTTAGTTTCTCAAAGTTATATTTCAAAAATAATCTTATTCGAAACTCGAAACACAGTTGATATCATGGGGATACCTTTTTCAATAAGAAATTGAGTTTAAACATGTCTTAATTTATTTTAAAAGATTATTGTTAAAGACTTCCTATTATCTTGCAAGTACAACAACATTCACACAAAACTCAACAATAGTTTCATTAATGAATTTTAAATTTTTTATTTAATGTTAAAAATTTATATTGTTAGATAATTCGAATATGGAAGAATTTTGTTAGACATATAATGATTGTTTGGATAACAATAGTTTAAAAAACAACTTGACATTCCAAAAACACTGAAGATTATTTTTTAAATCAAAATACAATAATTTTAATAAATTTTTAATTAATTTATATTATTTGGCATTGCCTTTGCATCTGACCAAACTCCTGTTAATAGTTTTTGTTCAAGTCCAATAATCATTTTACAAAACACGAAATCCAAAAATATAAATGTCTGTTTTTTTTATTATTATTATTTATTGATACTTCAAATGCTGCTTTGCTTTATCAGTAATCCATCATGGAGAAACGTAATGCTACAAGCTAGACTAGCTACCTAGTTAATTATATATAATTTATAAATGAAATACTTTACAATGTATACATATGGCATTCCATTGTTTCCCTATATAGATAGTATACACTAATGAGTGCGAGTCATGTTAAAATGTCAGCCTAACCTTTTATAACGTCCGTGTTCTGTCGTGCTCATTTCCCGAGGTAATGAGAAAAAAAAAAGACATTTTCGTTTCGTGGAGCCAAAAATTAATAATACGAGGAACTAGCCAACATTTTCATTTTCTTTTTATTTTTCAAATACTTATATAGACTAACGAAAAACAAAAAGAAAAACATCTGAATTGATTTGTAAAGGATAGTGAAAATATTTAAATTTATAAATTAAAATATTATATTTATATTTCACATTTGTATAATTTTCTGTATAAGAAAAAAATAGTTACGAAAAAAGAATAAAAAATATTATGTAAATAATATAACTCATACTTAAATTACATTTTACTATGATTTTGCTATCAATAAATTTTTAAACCTGTCGTAAGAAAATTAATTCTCTTATTTAATTTTACGTTTTTTTTTGTAAATTCTTATTTAATTTTAACTAAAAATATATATTTAAAATTCTATTCAAGTTTATTTCACCGCCAAAATAAATTGACAATTAATGATTACATTTTTCAGCTATAGAAAAATTATAAATTACCTTCAATAAATAGTTGAATTAATCATCAATTATATGTTTGAAATAATTATTTAACTAAATGTAGGAAACATGCTCGTCTTATTTGATGTCAGTTCCTTAACGGAAGCAATTATTATATTTATAAATTTATGCAATTCAGGATTCAACTTTCTTATTTGGTGCAAAGGAAATTAAACCAAAAATAAAATATAGAAGAGGTGTATACTTGCTTCACTTTCATCCGATTCTTAACGAGGACAAAAGGCCTTTGGCTTCATGTTAAGTTTCAACTTGTGGGATCACAGAGCCTATAATTGTACGATTACTTTTTTGTTCATACCTAAAATTTTCAAGTGGAAACGCCAACTATCAAGCAAACTATAGTACAAAAGTGTACTCAACTTACTGCATACGACTTTTTAAGGCACATATAGAAATTTAGAAAAGCTTTTAATTGCTTACTTTCCCTTCCGATTCTTACCATCTAATTTACATGGTACTCTTACTCTACACAATTATGATGTTTATGGCCCATACTCTTTTCCGTGGACTTTCAAGTTCAGGCACATCACAAATTACGTTCACATTGAAATCACATTACAATGCGTAACACCATATCCATAACGTTTGCTATAGATATATAGATAGACGAATAGGTCTATGAAAGCAATATTGGACAATGGCCATATCTTGAGATCCTATCCTACCCATAAAGAAATCAGATTCCATAGCATTGGTTATTTTCAGAACAATTCCTTAAACAAGTAATGTGTTTTTTCAAAAGTCGTTACCATTATTGATATTTAATATTAACGTAGAAAATTTTAATTGACTGTAGTTTACATATGTTGACATAAAAACCATTTTAGATGAGTTGTAAAGGTTGCAGCTTGCTGCAGACTCAGATCTCTATAAAACGTTTCATTATTTGTTTAGCTCATAATGAAATTCGACTCCTATGTCCCAAACAATAAGATAAAAACAATTCTTTTTGTACCTTTTCTTTTGTAATTATCTGCATTACATTATAGAATTAATTAATGAATAAAAATAAGTAAGGTGCAAATTTTTGTCAGATATTTCATCCAGCGCATTGTGCCACCAAGGTTTGACAAAGAGGCAAGAGAAAACCCTCTATAGTCCATCATTGTTTGGATGGAGAAGCCACATGATAATAGCACATGGTACCACTAACATTATAAGTGGGCATGACTTCCCCTATTGTCCCCTACATTCAAACATTAAGTGTTATTTTTTCCCCTCCCAAAACACCTCTTAGATATGTTTCTACTCATCTCAATTTCAACCCCAATTTTTCCAAAAAAAAAAAAAAAAAAAATTGTTTATAAGTATTGCTAAATGTCTTCCTCTTGGTCAAGTCCCCTCAAAATATTTAAAGGAGAAATTCTGAATACTTTAGATTCATTATTCATTTTATACAATCTAAATACAATGTACAAAAAGTAGTGGCGTCATTCCACGAGGTGGAATACATGTACTAGGTAATATATGATCCTAGACTCCCTAGTAAGTCTTTAGACTTAACAAGAATATAAGACTAAACCACACTCACGAGTATGGAGAGGATTCGAGAGTGCCACACTCTCACACATACACAAAAGGGGTGGAGAAAAGTCTTGCACAGATGCCCTCAAGCCTCTGACCACAGAATAAAGTACTAAAGAAATGGAGCCCTCGTGAGAAGCAACTTTTCTTTCGCCTCAAGAAATTGAATTATGCTTTCAATACGAATATGAATGGTTAATGAAAAGAATAAAATAATATTCTGTCAGAGTAGTAGTTAAAGATCACTAATTTGCCAATGGTGCTAGATGGAAGAATTTTGTTGTTTACACGAATAATAGAGATGTGCGAGGCATGTTTTCCTCTTTTCCACCAATGCGATTCGATGTGCAATTCTAACTTATAAATGAGAGAAATTTTATTTATACAACTTTTCTTTATAAGCAACAGTATTATACTATTTTAACAGCACCAGAGGTGCAAACATCAGATACAACTTCTTTTTTGTGAATGAGTGAGAAATAAGAAATGAGAAAAGTATGAAATAAAATTGGTGGTATATACTAAAGTCTACTAAAAAAAGTAGATATTATATAAATTGTACAAGTTTGTTATATGAATGTGATATCTTTATAAATAAATGCACGTTTTACTCTTCATTCTATGCAAAAAAGGAAATCCGTTCGGCGCAATCAAAAACTTCAAAATGGTACAGTATTAGCTGTACTAGCGTTGAGAAGTATACAATATATCCAGCTATATATTAATTTCATGTTTCAAAAATTCCACCAAACTCACATTTTAATCCCCACTCCTGGCCCCATTATTTAAATGTTTGCTTCGAGTGAGTTGGGAAGCACTTTTTAGTGCAGGTAGCTAACACGATGGAAGGTGGGAAGTTATTATTTAACATGGGCACAAGTTGAATTTGCATCCTCTAGTGGAAAAGAAGTGCATAATTGCTTAATTACTTATTCCCTTTTCTCCTCAGTGAAGGGTTTCAGAGTTAGATTCTTCTCATTGAAGGCAAGATGTAAAAAACATTCATAAAATATAGTACTACTAAATTACTAATGTTAATTAACCAATTATTTGGTGAATCAATTATCAATACAGAATTGGATGATTGTGGAAGACTCGAGGCATATTGATAATATCAAATAATTTACAATGCAGTTTTTGTGGTTTAAGGGTGAAAAAATGTAAACATAATCATAGAGTAAGGTGGAAAAATAAAGTGGCGCTCTTCAAGGAAAAAGGACGTCAAATCTTTTTCTTTTAGTTGTTTATTCATTCTTGCTAAGGAAAAAAGGCATCAAATCACTTGCAAGCAAGGAAAGGAAGAAAATTTCCGGTCTCCCCGATAAAGATCAATGAGACTATTGAATAATTATGGCTCTTTTCTTTAGGAAGCTTCTAAATTAGGATGCGATGAAACGAAGGAAAGGGAAAAAGGTAGTATCTATGAGATGGCCTTGGCCGTCACATTAATCGCTAACAAAAAATGGTTAAAAATTTAAGTGTACCGTATGCTGGTAGTCTTTCACATATAAAGTGAGAAACGGGACCAATGTACATTTGCATTCATATTCATAATTCAACATTCAATCTACCCGTTGACCCCCCAAAAAAAATTAAGCTTCACCAATCCTCCTTCATGTGTTTTGGAAATTCTCAATGCATGTAGTTTGTTTGTTTGCTTGTTTTCTCCTTTGACAGAAGGATTTTGACCTATTATTTTGTATTATTTTTGAAGAATGAAAGATCTACTATAAGATTTTTTTTTCTAATCTCACGTTTTAAGTTGCTTTCATATTTTGGATTCAAATCAGCATCTAGTCAGCCGGTGCATTCAAACTTTTATTTTATTTTATCTGGTAACAGTTGTATCAATTGTCCAAAGTGACAGCCAGGGAATCACTGTAGAAACACAATAATGCATCTTTTCGTGGGAGCAGAATTTCACAGGCTTTTTCATGAATCAGAAGCCACGCCTCAAATCATGTACCATTATTACTCTTGGGAGGTTGAAACCCACGTTCATTTCACACCCATCACCCTTCTTAATATTGTTCCAAGTAAAGAACTGAATAAATTTGCTTTGTTCTCTTTTATTACACTCTTTTACAGAACAGGTGGTACCAAACTACCAAATGCAACAACACCACCAACCTCCTCAGACTGCTAATACGTAGCTCTCACTCACTTCTTACACTTGGTTTTATAAGAAAAACATAGTAACTTACTCAACCAAAAAAAAGACAGTACGGAACATATGTACAAGAGCAAATAAAGTTAATGACATTTTCTATCTAATCCCTTTGCTTTCTCGTATTGAGTGCAGATTAGACCCTTCTTTGCTCTTTTGTTCTATCTGAATGTGTATAGACCTGAAGGCGAAGCAAAGAAAAATCTGACAAACCCTTTTTTCCCTGTTCACTTTAAAACTATCCACCACTACAATATGACCACGTTCACATACCTCAAAGTTATGCTCCACGACATAGACAGCCCCTCCCATCAAATAACAAGTGATTCTTCAAACTGTGTTTTTACCAACCCCCCCCCCCCCTACCCTGATCAAGTGCTAGCTGTTCATAAAAAAAAAGAACAAGCCATTGCCAATATGAGCATCAAGAAGA
>PYAF01001667.1:1329561-1353306 GCA_007407185.1 Glycine tomentella | reverse complement strand
GATTAGCCTGAGAAAAATAGAAAGCAAACAGATAAAGACAACGGGAAAAAGGAAATCAGTTTCAGACTCAGTTGCTGTTCCACGCTACTGGCACGGCAACAAAACAGTAAAAGCCTTTATTTTGCACTACCTAACAAAACACACATTAGTATACTTTTTTCCTATGTCCATTAGAGAAGCATAAGATCACCGTTAAACCAAAATCAGCATCACTTATTATACGAAATTATAGAGGCATTGAGAGGAAAGGTCTAAGCAAGGCAAAGCCAAAATCCAAAAAGTAGAGTCTTCATTCAGTACTGATAATCTGTACACATCTGATAGAGAGATAAAAATAAAAGGATGGCTAATGAAAGATAAAAAAGGAAAAGTTGACAAAATTTTCCGGCAGTCTAAATAATTTTTCTTTTTTTTTTCCGTTGCATAATTTGTACAACAAAAGTGAACGAACGAACCAGAGATTCCCTATGCCGGTACCATCTCCAACAGCCCCCCACCTAACATTTCCATTCGACCAACTTCAATTCAATTCAATCAACAGCTCAAAGCTTCATACTTCACCGGCATGGATCGGTTAAACCCCGCCTGAGAAAGCAAGTTCCCCACCACCGTAAGATCGCGGCAGAAAACACCCTGAAACACCGCCGGATTCACCGTAGAAGAAGAGACCATAGACCTATTTTGAGACATTTGAGTACTATTATTCTCAACAACCTTACTCAACTCAGCAGCAGCTTCATTGGCTTTCTCTTTCTGTGCTTGAATAGCTTGCAAAGCAGCCTTCTTTCTCTTCTTCTCAGCAGCTTCCTCATCCATAATATTACCCATCACATTAGTGTAACCTTTCTGAACCAATCTATATAACAACAATGAAGACATTTTCACCCTTTCTTTAACAGACTCAACATCACGCTCATCTGCAAGCTCGCACCTTTCGATGAACCCAGTTGCCTTATCAGGCTTGTGCCTCAAGGAAAGCAACAAGTGTGCCCTCTCCAACTCCGACCGGGAACAACCTCGTCGAACACCAATCAAAGCATAGTAATCAACATTTCCAGATTCGCCAGAAGCCAACCTCTGTTTAAGTTCCTGAATTTTTATAGTGAGAGCGCAGAGTTTCCCTGGAATTTCTCTGTAGCGCACGTTGTGGCGCTTCCACGCAGGACCAGGAAGCTTGCGATCACGCAAGATTGAATTGTAGAGAAGCTTCAAGTGTTCGAGGTCGTGAAGAGAATCTGGTAAACAGCGAATTGTTTCGAAGAGCGAAGCTCTTGTTTCGAGTGCTTGGATGCAAGTGGGGTCCAATGCGAGGGTGCGGTTGCAATCGGCGATTGACTCGGCGATTCGCCCTGCGGAACGGTGCGCGGAGGCGCGGTGCATGTAGCATTCGGCGAGGAAGCTCTGCGGCGCGCTGCGCCGGCCGTCGACGATTTTCGAGAAGTGGCGGATGGCCTCGGAGTAGAGACCGGCGTCGAGGGCGGCGAGTGCGGCGGCGCGGCGGCGGAGGAGGAACTTAATGTGGCCGAGGAGTTGGGCCACGCTCTCGGAGTCCGCGAGAAGGGTTCGCGGCGGAGTTGATGGTGGCGCGTTTGTGGAATCTCCGGAGAATGGTATATTGGTAACATAAAAGCTGTCTTCCGACCAGCACACACTCTCGCGCCGGAATGCCGCGCTTGCAATGCGTTTCCCTGTTTGAAGAAGAACCATTGCATCCTCCATTAGGCCTAGGTGGCAGCATGCTTCACCCAACACCAAGTATCTGTATGTTTGAAAATTCCACACACAATTAATTAAACTCGCTCAAAACAATAATAGCAATAATAACTTGTATTGATTAATTAAAATGTAATTATAAGTTGTCTATATAAATGTTTCAAATTAATAGTAATATTAACTTCAAGATTTGATTTTTCTAATCTAACTATATTACCTGTCAAATCGTTTTATTTAAAGCATTTATTAGATGCATAAACTTGTCTCTAAAGTAAAGTGGGAGAGCATTAGCAATGTTATAGGTCTACCAAACATCTGAAAACTAAGCCATATGTTGTTATAGGCCAACTAAGACTACATTTTATTGGAAAATGTTCTTTGAGCATGAAAATGTGGTAACAAGAAATTGTTTCTTTTAATTTTGAAATATAGTATGGAGATTTGTATGTATGTAATTTAAAAAATGAAAAAATAAATGAAGTGAAAGATAAATATCTGTAAATACGGTTTCTTAACGGCAACAGCATTTATTTTGTTTTTCTCTTGAAGCCAGGAAGGGGGTTATGCTTTTTGAGATAAAAACAAAGAAAACCAGCGTACAATGGACATACATGTCTGATTGAAGGAAAAGAGTGGTAAATGTACCACGGTAAAAAGAACCGTGACAGTAAATATTTAGTACTGTAATTCTTTTTATTATTGTGCATTGAATAAGAGTGGGTTCTTTTTTGGAATGAAAGCACTTGCGTGTGTAGGTGGCAGGACAGGAGCATTTACTGAAACCCATTTGAGTAGTTACTTCGATCTGATCTCAAACGTAAATAAAAGCCATTAAATAAAAAAGTTGAACCCCGAAACCGAAGAAAAATGCCATTTTTAAAACTCCATAAATAAATAAAAACGAGACAGATAGCACGGCAAAGCAAAACCAATGAAACAGAATAATGCGAGACTGTCAGTGAAAAAAATAAAATAAAATAAAAATGACCTCCATTGCCCTTCCTTGTCGCAAGTTTTACACAGCCCTGCCATGACCTTCTTCTTGAGGTCAGACACAGAGAAGCACTTGAAACTATGATCCCTCACCGGAGACTCCGAGGAAGAAGAGAGAAGCTTCACTCCCTCCCTCGAAAGCTGCTGAGAAGAGGTGTCAGAAGAAGAAGACAATGATGATGATGAGTCATCGTTTCCCATTCTCAGGCTCGGAATGTAGTCCTGAAGCATATCAGCAACCTCCTTGAACCGTCGCAAATACAGCAACGCCCTCGCTCTCAGCTCAAGCGCTTGGTCAAACCTCGGAGAAATCGCCAGTGCCGCATCTACAAGGTTCAAAGCCGAAGCTATCTCGCTCTGATCTTGCGTCGCTATTAAGCTCCTTGCATCCTTAATGTATTTCTCAACAATCTTCAAACACACAAACAAACAAAATGTGTATTTTTAATTATACCATTCTAAACATTTCCAAATAAAACACAAAACATGATTTTTTTTTATGCTACAAAAAACATGATGTGATTAGAGCAAAAGGGTGTGATACCTTACCTTTCGGTTGGTAAGCCACCAGTGTTTCTTTTCTGTGGCAGATAGAGTGTGAGTAGTAACGGCCATTTTTTGTGTTCAATCTTGGACCATACAAATTGATCAAACACTGGGTTAATTTCTATTCCCTCCCTTCTTCTTCTTCTCCCTCCTCCCTCCTAATCAAAACAGGCACAGAAATTCTTTCTGTGCTCTAATAATAAAGGGGGAGGAATATATAGGGGAGGTAGAGAGAAGAGAAACAGTGTTTCTTTTTTTCTCCGAGAGAAAGAATTTGGCCACGGAATAGAGAGGAAGAACAAGTGAAGGATTTTATATGGGTGTTTAGTATGTGGATTTCGTGTAAATGTAGCTATAAGGTGAAACAAAGTGAAGGGAAAAAAACTATAAAGAAAAAAAGGCCTTGAAATTAAAATTTGACAGCTTTGACCCTCATGGGAAAGCTTTTCATCCTTCTAATTCATAGCTGGCAATGGCAACATACCTCAGATTCTCTCACACCCACACAGCCTATATGTATGCCCTTTTAGGTCTATGGCCCTAATAATAAGCTACTACTAATATTTATGATTTGGTACCTGTCTCAGCGGGTGAGTGCATGAATCTAACTGGGTATAGCCGGTCACCCATCACGGGTCCTCGGTTTCAAGTTTTCAACCACCCACAAAAGATAACTCCAGCCAAGCCAAATGCCCCAAAATTAAGCAAAGCTTGTAAGAGGATCCGTTTCTTATTTATTTCTCCAAGCCAACTAATTAATGCACGGATTTACCCTTGTATAAGTTGACCCTTCATTTCCATCATCCCCATTAGTATTTTTTTTCCTTTTCTAGTTTTATTTAATACAGTAATTCTTCTAATAGAAATACAACCCTTCTTTTTTTTTTTTTTTTGTCTCTTTTGCTTAACGCATCCATGATTGACTCAATGAGAATTGTGAAGAAACAGTAGCTCCACATGTGAGCTTTGGAGGGTAATCAATTCAATGGATGAAACAAATTAAACCCTGTAAATTCCTCCCTCGCTGTAAAACAAACCGTGATCATGGTCTTTAAGCCTTTAGACATTCTCTGTGTGACACAAAAGGCAGTACATACATAAATAATGACCAATCAACGATTCACTTTGACATTAAACACACCTTTTTTCTCTTCTTTGCTATTGAATGATCATTCTGATTTGTAACTTTTCAAGTTGCAATTATCACAGTGAACGAGACAGGCCATCCATAATTTGGCCATTACCATAATTTGACAAGTTGATATTATCAGTAGTACACAAGGGGATATCATGAGTTTTTGAACCAACATCATGGTACTAGTTTTAAGTTATTATTTTTTCCAACTCATCACCATCTTCATCTCTAGGCATATTTTTTTTTATTCCTTTATAACAAAATGCATATGTTGTTTATGGGTTTGTTTGGTTGAACTAGGAGAGGCATACATAATAAGATGAGATGAGACATTGCAGGTAGGTGATAAAAAAGAAGTGAGGGAAAAGGAGAGTGTGAGGATGAATTTGTAAAAAAAAAAAAAGGAGGAGCATATTTATGGGGAGTGAGAAAGCGACTCTTGTCTCGTAAGGCACAGGAATCATGCTTTTTCTTTTGGGAGGGTTTGCTTTGCTTTTTATTTCACCCAGCCACATTGATTAATGAATGCACATGAATTGGGATTAGATAGCCAGATGGGTTTGTCTTAAAGGCTCTAACTTCTCTTTCCATTGCCCCCACAATCCCATTATAAATGGTGGCAGTGTGCCTACAATCTCGTGTATTGCAATTGATATTCCCATCTAATCCCCCACACCCTTGCCATGTCACCCTTCTCAAGCCAGCCTGTATCCACGTGGCACTTCTGAATTTTGTGGCCCACACCACAAGGCAATGCCACTCACTCCTTCCCCATATATATCCAATTCACCTAGATAAACCTGAGTTTTAGGAGCCTGCCCATTGTTTTTGTTTCTATGTTACATTCTTCTTCTCTCTGGACCAGTACTATCATTGTGTCATTTTGAAGATTAATAATTCTATTCTGGTGTAACATGATCAATGATTTCAGTCTTGCATAACCTAGGAACAGTTCAACCACTATATATATAAATACGTATATTCATTTCCCCCTTCGATAATACACAATTTTTTTTCTTTAAAATAATTGCACCTGGATTTCCTTTATGCTCTGGAAATTCTTTAAGCACATGAGTTTCATAATCAGCACGCCAAAACCCACCACTAATTGATCTTGTGAAGCCCCCGCACCCGGGGAAAAAGGACAAATATTTTTTATCATTTTGAATTTTTATATTATGCAAGGCATTGACAATTACTATCGTTTATGCTACGCTAATTGACTTTATTGTGATTGTTTTTTGGAATGAATTTAGCCGCCATAATTTAGAATATATCCGATGGTTTTGTCCAGAATTCCCGAAGAATGAATTAGTATGGTTATTCTATAATCAAGAAAGGTTTATTCAGTTTGAAGGAAAGGAATTTGATTGTGAGATAGTGTGGCATAAAATTATGGTTTACGTTTGGTCATGGTTAAAGGTATTTTAACGAGATTTTTCTATCACTTATCAATTATGGTAAGCTGACCTGAGAGCTTCTTTTGCAAATTATAAATTCGATGATTTATTACAACTATTAATTTGTATTGTTGAGAGAGGTGTTGTATCTTTCTTTATGCAATTATAGTATGATCATCCATTTAAGGGTACATTCTCTCAGGATTTTGTGTACATTGTCTGAGGAAGATCACTGAAGGACACATTCTCTCAGGATTTTATGTCAATGTCTAAGAAAGATCATCTATTGAAGAACACATTCTTTCAGGACTTACTTGAATACGTATGACACTTCTGAGGGGAGATCATCCACTTAAGGACACATTTCCAAAGGAAGTTCATAAGTAATCTATTCTACCTGACATAGAATCTCATCAATCACACAATACAACATATCATCACAGTGTATATCATATACATACTCTCAATAAAAGCAGTAACACACAATTTCAATACACATGCACCATGACATACAATAATCATCACTCCCTTGGAGTATGGTGGAACACAGTCAAGGGGAAACACTCCCAAGAGCAAAGAGTTTACCTGCTCTGAGTGCTACACGGCTCTCCCGGTTTCGTGGTCACAATCATCAGCAATATCTGTGTCACACCCTACATAAAGGCATATAAACAATCAATAACGGGTTTCAACCGTTAGAATGAAAAAAAACATTATTCTTTTCCATTTAAACCTCTTTTTCCTCTATCTTAAAGTTATCAGAACTAACCACCTAATGGACGACTCACAGACCCTCAACAGGATCTATCTCGGTTTAACCAAAACACTAGAGTCTCTCCAAGACTCTGCATAAGCCAATTCAAAAAGCTCAACACTCTATTCAAGCCACATATCAACAATTTTCAAGGTAGCTAAAACGGTTACTTCAACACATTTTCACCATTTATATAATCTTCTAAACACATCTTGTGAAAGCTCTAATGTTCATACATACCATAACATCATCAATTCAGCTTACATTCTTCCTATACATATATTTCTCAAAGTCAAATTCCAAAGTCCATAAAATTAACATTTTAAGGCTAAACCTTCATCACAACAACCTCTTGAGCATACTTTTTCAAAGGACCCAAGCCTAATGTCAGTTCTAACTCAAATGGGTCACTATTCACCTCAAGAACAAATTCTTCAATAATCGATAAAAGTTGTGTTTCTTACCTCTAAAACGACAAGGAAGGCTAGAGGACAACTTCTTCAAGCTTAAATGTCCTTAAAACACATTTTTTCCCCTTAAAATCGAAGTTTTGTGAAATTCCCTAGAGAACGCGATCTCTTTGTTTGATGGTTTTTAGATAAAAGTGATGTTGGAATATAGCTCATTGAGTAATTCCCTTCAACTTTCATATTAGGAGTAAAGTGTTTTGGTCAATGGTTGAGTGGGTATGGAGCTTCTCTAGCTCATCAATGGTGGAAACGCACAAAGGAAGAAGAAATGAGTTTTTGGCCAGAAAATCACAAAAATAGCCTTTTATAGTGACTCAGCCACGTTCCCACGCTAACCGCGCCAGATTCCAGAGAAAGTTTGCTTTCTGGTGTACTACTGGCACTAATCGGGCGCCACTCTCGCTAATCGCGCCAGATTAAAGAGAAAATTGACCTTCTGGTGAACTCTGGCGCTAATGATGTCACTTCTGGTGCTACTGGCATCGAATCTCGCGCTATCCGCGTCACTTTCCAAACAGACAATTATTTCTTTAGCCTTGATTATTATAATTTTAGTTGTTTTTTATTTCAATTGTTGATTTAGTTAATTTTAAACAAATGAATGACTAAAATTTATCAAACAGTACCTCTCCTATTATCCACAGGAAAGGATCGGAATCCATAGAAAATAATAAAAACCTCAAAATTGGGAAATTATAAAGTCTCTAGCAAATCAAATTATGAATTGAGAAACTCGAAAAGTGGAAGATCAAAAACCTAAAAACTAGAATCACACATGCAAACTCAATGATTGTCATCCTTGTTCGCACCCTAATACTGCGGAGGAAGGTGATGGGGAGAGTTAATTGAGAAGGAGAGACGGTAGAGGAGGGAATGGAGGAGCAGAACGAGATGGGAAGTGAACCAAGAGAAGATGTTTAGGGGATTAGATGGTTAAAAATTATATTCCAAAATTCTCAAAGAATGACGTAGTCTGCTTATTCTATTTGAATATTTAACTACTCCTTACTAGCTACTTTATCCCATGCCACAACTAAATTAAAGTAGAAAAATTTAATTAAAATTCTATCTTTTTTTTTTTGCTATGAACATTAAAACATCTCCCGTGCATGTTGCTTAATGAGTTTTTATAGTTAAGAATGTTTGTTCTATAAATTGTCAGCATTAAAGAAAATTATGGAGGACGTTACATGTAAGTAACGTTTATTAATTAAGGAATCATTGTTTAACAACAAAAAAATGGATATTCAAAAGAGACGAGGTGAAGAAGTGCCAATGTCACGATTGTGCAGATAAGTTAGATCATTTTGATGCACAATTTTTTGGGTATACTTTACGAGTTTCTCACTCTTTTTATTCATTTTATATCAGCTCCCTAGGTATAGATAAAAGCTTCTTTCTTACAAATTCTTATAGATTTTATTTCCTTGGGTCAGGCGTAGTTCCCCTAGTATTTTGCTCATCCTTTTCTCATCAATATATTTAAAGGTGTGTGGCATGAGATCCTTAGATGTACCTTATCCACTTAGTTGAAATCACTGCTCTTCAGGTGATGCTCTAGCTGTTTTTTTTTCTTCTTAAAAAACACTTAATTAAGTTTGCCAAAGTAAAATGTTAATTAAGAACAAATGCTTTTTTATTTTCAAAACTCAAAAATATAAATGAAAAAAAAAAACTCTAGTATAAGTTCATTAAAACACGCTCTTTCGGACTGGAGATAATTTAATGTACTCTATTTAGATTAAAGTTGAGAGAATGATTTTTTTTTTACTGTTAAAACAATTATATTTTCCGTCTTAGAATTTACAATTATGCATTGAAGTTTATAAAAAAAAAAAAAAACTTTTTTTTTGTATAATACACACACAAAAAATACTCTTTTTTTTTATAACTTTAATCAAGATGTAGTCTTTAAATTTCAGCAAAGGAAGAGTCCTGCCCAACCTAGAAAACATTTGCTCTTCCGCCTAATTGGGTACCAACTTGTATTGGTAATTAAAAAAAAAAGAACTTTTTTTTTTAGGTATAAAAATTGATGCCCTTTATTTGGAATATCAGATTCTATTTCCAATTACGGCGCACCTTTTTAGCTACAGTTCTGCAAAAATCCTGGCTGTAGATTTTGACGCAATTACACTCATAATCGTATTTTTCAGTATGTAAATTTTATTAATCTGACTCACTTTAAATCTAGGTAAAATTTAATTTTAGTTGCTTAAATTTTAAAGTGATTTTATTAGTTTTCTAGTTTGACAATAGATCATATTTAATTTATATTTTTTGATCCTTTTAGACTTTAGTCCTTCTTAAGAACCAAAAGTTGACTATTTTTAAAATAAAGAGACTACAAAAATATTTTTAAATTGGAGAAACAAAAATAAATTTAATCTAAATGTAAAAGACCAAAAAAATCAATAACAATAATTATAATAATAATAATAATTATTATTATTATTATTATTATTATTATTATTTCCAATACTAGTAGTCTATTTTTTTATCGGCGATACTGGTATTTATTCACATTAAGATACATTTTAAAAGGTTATAATTATTTTTAAGTGAAAATATATGAATTTTGGAAAAAGATATTTATACATATGCTAAAGTTAAAATCATGCATTGCAACTTTTTGTAGTGTTTATAACTTTTAAAACTTTAAAATATTTATACTTTTGAGAAAAGAAATCAGAAATTTACTTAAGTAGTTAATGCTTTTTAAAATCATTATAAATGACACGCGGTACGTCTATCTTTAGGTGACCTACCATAATGAACACTTTTTTTCATCGGCCCATAGTGAACACTTATTACTATTACATTGTTGCATTAAATTGAACGCCATTTCTTCCCGCCCCATATTTGAGCGATTAGTGATTAAGGTTGATAAATATTGGGCAGGCTTTACCCAATTAAGCCCCAAACTATGACCTCAACCCGCATGGGGAAACCGGGATCTAGGACTAAAACATAAGGATGGGTTTAGGAGGTCCACACGAGTGTAAATGAAGATAGATTTTCACGGGGTTACTGGTTAATTAGCAATGCATCATATTTATGAACTTGACACTATATTTTGATTTGTGGCAACACTTTTTTTTTCACAGTTCTTGTTTTAAAAGGCCGGAGGAAATAATATATCAAGATATAATAATTTTTCACCTAATTATTAAAAAATACAAAAAAAGTTTTATTAGGAGCTTAAGTGTGTATAATATAGCAAATATTTTCCCGGGTGAGGCGGTGATCGATGATGTTAGATTCTGTTAACACATGATGTAATAGGCTGATTCTGCATTTTAGGTTTAGGTGTCCGAAACAATACATTAATTTTAGGCTGATTCTTTTTTTTTTTTCTTGAGTAGCAGTAACATGCGCTTCTGCACTTACGTTAGCAACATTTGTATGTACTGCCACTATTCCAACGGACAAGGGTCTACCATGTCCATAGTTTGGTTTCTTCCATACACATGGCTGCAATTCTGCTATACGCTGGAACAGCTAAGGGGTTCAAGCTTGTGCAAGGAAACTGAGGACCCTTCACTGTAATGGTGACCATCTGTTTAATTTATTTGTAATTCGGGAAGAATCATCAGTGGAGCTAGGAAATTAAGAGGGTCCACTTGTTTTATGTGATACACTCCCCTTGAAGCCTTATATCACACAAATAATTTTCATGCCCTATACTTATTCCACTTTGGTGCGTGTTATTGAATGCTTGCTTTCTATGCATGTCCTCATGTCCCCCTCGTTCCTCTATTAGTTAGCAATAACTAGTAAATTCCAATTTCAATGGCCCTTTTCTTTCCCCTCCTTTTTTCTATTTCCGTTAGGAGGGAAGGCGCCGAGGAAACATTATTATAATTGGTATTTTTGAAATCTCTTCCTTAGGCCTTATTAAGTCTCGGTTTGATACTTTGATTGTTTGTGTGAAACTTGGGGCCACGTATTATTCAAAAGGACCATTTTAAATAACAGGCTTGCAAACATATCAAGCGCTCATTTAAGTTTAAGTCTGCATGTAACACATGCAGTGTCTAAAGGGTTCCTTATATTAATCAAAAGATTGGTTCTACAAAGTGGCATCTAGATCACTACCGAACACAGAACAGAGGCTCTCTTATTAGACATTGTTTGATTGGTGCACCCATAATTTATAATTGGACTTATCCTTATTTCATAGTCATTCTTCGCCTACTATTGCCAATTATTATTTTCATCTAGTAAGGTCAATGACCCTTAATTTGAATGCATTTTTTTGGGGGGTCCTATAAATAGCCAGGTTTTTCAAGTTCTTATGATCTTTTCTTTATATCATTTTTTTTCAATTTCAATTAAGTACGTATGATGTATGTCATATGGGTCAAAAAAGATTAGTTGATAAGGTATATATGGTCCTACAATTTGGTCTTTCAAGTTATTATCTTCTCTTTATATAATTTTTATAATTGAAAATACCACGTATATGTATCATTTGGTTAAAAAGTAGTGTGGTTGACAAGCGATCCTTGGATTCCTAGCTGATATGCGATGATTGTTATTGGGTATCAAGTTCCAACAAACAAGACTGTACATTAAAATTATAAATAACTTAGGATCTCAAAATAATTATCAAATACTAATATTTATTGTATTTCATTAAATACTTTTATTACTTATATATAAAAATGTATATTCTGCTGATGAAAACGGGGAACAGTTTTCTGCTATTAATGGGAATCTAAAATGGTTGTGGTACCTAAGTGCATGCTATATTAGTCCTATGTAAGAATATCTCGTCACTTATTGTTGCGATGACATGGTTACAGCTTTAATTTATTTGTAATTCTAACAATCGCCAAACATTCCTCTTATTAATTATAGCTTAAACAACATAAAAACTGAACTACTTAATTATTGCATTTGTATCACAGCACTAATTAAAAGAACGGTTCAATAATAACTGAAAAAGATTACTATTTTAAAGCCTAATCCAGAGACCAGAATATTGATGAGGAGTTATAACCATCAACGATTCAACGTTCATATCATAGAGGAAATACAGGATTCCCATAAAGGCATCACTTTGCCAGGGTGGACATTAAATATTTCTTATGCATTACGATCCTTTATAGAGTATATAAAATAAGAAATGAAGGAATCGCACATTTGGTAATCTTAGTAGTTGAAAAGTATAATACTACAATTGATTAAGCAATTAACTTGCGATTAAAATTTAGGGTTCGTGGGAAACGCTTTCATTCTCAAAGACATGTTTGTACACAAGGAAGCAGTGTGACGTGAAGTCCTAAGGATTCTCTAAACAAAACTACCGTTCCTGGATAAGGTACTTTAATTTTTTCCTATATTGCACGATGCACATTTACATATGCTCTTTCCTTTGGCGGCACAATACGTCAATGACTTTAATATTGTAGTAATTGATACTATATAGTAAAACATTTTTCATTATTCTGATCAGTTATAACTCATATGCTACGCATTTCATTTGCTTACCGTACTCGATCGTCACCCTTTATTCAATATTATTACATATTTTATCCTTGTGTAATTCAAAAACTCGAGGAACCTCTGCGGGATGCACGTGTCTCGTGGAAGGAAAATCACGTGGAAATGGTGACCCATGTGCAGCTTCAGCTTTGTCAACCAATAGTGATAAAGTCTTGTGTATCTTGAATGAAATCATGGCCCACAAAGCCAACTTAATCAGGGTGTGATCTGCTCATAACTTAGGTGCTTAGCTGAAAAGTTTGACAATAATGCATTGAGCAGCAAATGCAAATTCAAATTTCAGAGACGACATGCACAATACTGCTCTTTAAATTAAACTATAAATCTGTTTGAATGTGTATATAAAAATGGGTTGCCAAGCACAAGTATATTAGTGGAGCTGATCAATAAAATCTATTGGAAAGAGGAAAAAATAATTGTTTACAGGAATGTGACAAACTGGAGAAGAATCAATTAAGTAGCGAACCGTTTGAGATGGAATGCTATTTTCTGATATTCCCTTACGGTCCGTGGCCAAATTATCAGGGTATTTAAATTCTCATTTTCACAACTCAATAGCGGATCACAAATATAATTTCTAGTTGTTTTTGATGTATCTTGAAGTAAAATTTTGATCAAACATGAATGATGGATGTTAATTTAAACATGCACTAAGTAACTCAAGATGAGTTGAGTGCAGGTTGATGATCGAATCAATATCTTTTAATGAGAGTTATTAGAAAACTCTTAGACATCTTCATCGTGATTTGATTAACTCTTTTTAAAAAATTATGGATATTTTTAAAAACTGTTTTTAATTTTTAAAATATAATTTTAAAAAATTATGGATATTTTTATTTTTAAACTATTGGTGAGAATGATGGTGTAAGATGCAAAGTGGAGGGTAAAAATGAAGAAAAATATGGAAAAAAAATAAATTACTTGTTTGTGTTTTTTCAAACATTTATTTTAGAAACAATTTTTGAAATTTAATAGATTTTGGATGAGAGAGATAGATTGTTAAATAGTGTGAAATTGTTTTAAAAAAAGATTTCTAAAATAAAAAAAAAGTGAGAAGAGAAGTAAACATACATAAAATCTTCTTTTGTTCTCCCATCTCTGCGACAAAAAATTAGAAAAAAGAAAAAAATCGATAAATATAGATAAATGATAAAGGAATAAAGATAAATTAGAGAGCTGGAGTAGAAAGGATTTAACTCCCTCTTTTCAAAACATTCAACACTTTTAAAAGTTTTTTATTCATTTTTTTAACATATTTTTAACACATTCAACACTCTCATTACAGAAAAAAGCTCTGTTTAGCAACCAAAATAATTGATCACAAATTAGTAACTTTCAGTTACTAAATCAGTTAACCATGTTAGTGACAGAAAACAACCATTCTCATATTTTCTAAATATCTGATTGGTAATTGATTTTGTGATCGAATTTATGTACCAATCACTAATGTTGATAAATTAAGCGACCAAATAATTCAGTAACTAAATTTGCCTTAATAGCTTATAATAGAAAAAAGAATACAATCGCAAATTTAGAGACCAACTTACTTGAATTTCAGATTATAGACAAAATATTCTGTTACTAATTCAGTTAGAATATTAAAATACCAATTAATTTAAATTTAATTATCAATATAATTATTCAATCGCTATAATTAGGGACCATCATATGAATTCCTAAACGCTTGTTAATTGCAGAGACTGTTTTAGCGACTGCAAATCGGTGCTAAATTCCTTCTACAAGATTTGGTATTATTTAAATTTTGTACATTCTCATTAAAAAAACTTATTATAATTAATAATGATACAACCAATATCAAAATCCTAATAAGATAGATATTAACTAAAATAAAATGTATAACATCAATCATTCACCCTGAAAGTAACATAAAATCAAAGTACTAAAAGTATAACAGATTTGGTCTAAAAGAGGGAAAATTTCTCAACGTATAATAGTAGGTTGTAAACCAAGCTGGGGAATAGAGAGGGCTTGTGAGGACTACCATGGAAATCAATTTATTTCTAAAAAAAAATAGATTATGCTTAAAAACAATCAATTATTTTACGCTACCAACACAAGTGCGATTGAAAATCTTACTTACTAGTTTTGCGAAAAATAAAAAAGCATGGGAACCCCTTTTTTTTTCTTTCCATTTATTTTGTTGATATCAAAGGTATAAAGATTCTAATCTCGTTCTGTATTTATTCAATCTACCTCTTCTACTCTAGCTTCAATGTCTATGCCGCCAAACATATTGTAAATTTTATTACTCTAACCCATATTTTATAGAGTAACATTATATCTTCATACTTCTTTCTTCGATTACCTTTTTATGATAAAATATAAAAGGTATCTGATACTTACCATAAAAAATAATAGGAAGATTTACACAAGAATGAATTAGAAGGATTTAAATTAGTTATTATATTTTATATTGAGCTGATAAAATCACCAATCAAACTCGACCTACTTTTAACATTATTACCAAGAAACTATTTAATTAAAAACATTATTTTTTTCTTTCTCTTCTATACTCTTGTCCAACTTAAATAACGCAAGTACACAGCCCCTCCTCTCCTTTGGAAAGCACAGAGAGTTATCCCTTATCCGTATCTCCCAATAATTGAAATCATAGAGGGCAACAGTAGGCGTGAAGATTTGTAATGCTCTGCTGTACCGTGCCTCATGGCTTGTACACTTGTAATGTACACTGATCTTTCTTTCTATTTTTTTTTTTAAAATTTTTTTTCACATTTTTTTCCGATCCTATCCGATTAAATCAGCCTTTACTAAAGTTTTGCACTTTGAATAATGGATAATTGTGGCACGGATCGGAAAAAGAAAAGCTTGGTAGTTTGCTTGCTCTGCCCTCTGTTCTGTTTATTCCTTTTGCTTACGGGAAAGAAACATATTCCATCTTTTAGCCATTGCCACTACTATTGGGATGTTGAAAAAGAGAAACTTCAATTCAAAGTCAAGCATCTGTTCAGTTTTATATACATTTCATTAACTAAGTAAACATTCCGTTAGCCAATCCACCATATCCATGCACTTGCTCCAACCGGTGAAATCAGATGAGAATATTTTTCTCTTTCAACAACTTTACTTACCTTATCCTATAGTTATTAAATTGATAAATAAACTTTAAGAGTATGAGAAAATAATGTTTATGCTATGATAATGTAACAGATTTTTGTACTAATTCATTCACAAGTTGGCATGTAAGTTTAGTCATTAATTTTAGCAATGATTATATCATAAAATCATACTATGATTTTTAATTAGTTAACAGTGTAATTTTTTTATATTGATGATGTACAAAAATTAAAATCTCTAACGGTGTAAAAATATTTATGGTACAACTTTTTATATTTTTAATTAATAAAAAAACCGTTAATATAACTTTTAATAAATTTATCATACATACCAATTCTTAATCCGATAATAATATGTATTTCTTACACTATCAAAACATATATTATTTATTCTATTATTAAATACTATATTTTCAATAAAGAAGTAAAAGATCGATAGAGGTCAGTCATTGCAGAAACTTCAATCGGCAGCAATTCAAACGCGCAAGTTCATTTATCAGTTGAAAACCCAATACATTATTGTGTTTATCTTGTAACCAAACCATGTACTGGCCTGCTATATAATTATATTCTAGTAGTATTTAATGAAAATCTTACTTATATATATTTCACTATTTCTGCAGCTCTGGAACAGTACTGGAGTCATTGTAGTGCGGAATCTGTGATTCCAAAAATTGAAACATTGGGAAATTGATGCTTTGCTATGGTTGTTTTATGAGAGCCCGTCAACCAAACCATTCTTGTCGATGCATCATATGCTATCTAACTATGTCAACATCAAAGTCATTTCCAGTTCTCAAAGCCAACTTTTGTTTTTATTTTCTTTGTTTTTTTGTTGGCTATGTTTTATTGCCCCGACATACATGCCAGCTTCGCTCATCAATTGGAACATTATTGTTGCACATGATTTTGCCTTCTTAGCAAGTCTCTTGAATCTCAGTCGCATAAAAAAGATAGCAAGTCTTTGACACTATCTTCTCCATTCTGGTTATTCCTTCTTAATTTGGAAAACTAGGTAACTAACTGCTCCATAATTCGTGTAAATAATTCAATAATACTATTTCCATACTCCTTAATTAGACATATATACACCAGTTTATCTCACCATCTTCAATCAGATGTAAAAGACACTTGCGTAACTAACAATTTACTCATATTTAATACTAGATTTAGTTAGAAGATATTTATGACAATAATTGTAAATAACTATAGGTATTAAGTACTTAAATATAGGTAAAGTATTGACTAAACAAGTTTAATAGTATTTTAATGAAAGTAATATAAGCTTATATGGATTTAACTGTACGAGACTAGCATTATATATGCTTAAATAATGCCCCACATGCCCGCCTTATCTATTTCAATTTAATGTATTCTGATGCATTATTACACT
Organism: Glycine tomentella; assembly: GCA_007407185.1. Taxonomy (NCBI): domain Eukaryota; kingdom Viridiplantae; phylum Streptophyta; class Magnoliopsida; order Fabales; family Fabaceae; genus Glycine; species Glycine tomentella. Next base: position 1,336,296 of record PYAF01001667.1, on the reverse strand, counting down.
TTAATATATTAATTAAATTCAGCCAATATTATAATATTTCTCCCTAGCTATATATATTTATGATTTCTTGCACTGCATTATAAGGATTTTTTTTTTCCATCGATTATTTCGTAACATTAAGAAACATAAAGAAAAATATTCTAACCTCCTTTTACAACTTTATTATTTATTATTTTAATATATTTTAGATTTAAAAAACTTCATATTTTTTACAAATTTTCAATTTAATTTAATTATTTTAATTTATAAAAAACAAAACGCATGTTTAATCTTTTTTTAATTGTTTTATGCTATTTTCATTAACCAAAGTTCACAAGGCAACCAACATGGTGTTCATGAGACAAATGACCTTGATTTCCAAGTTTGTGCGCAAGAAAGAATATATGTTGGGAGATATCAACTTTTCAAATAAATTTTAGTATCTTGAAAAATTCATTAATTTTTGGTTCGAGATATCTTAGGGTTTTTTTTTAAAAAAAATATATTAAAATAAGGTATTTTAAATTTAGGTTCAGCGTTATGTTATAGAAGCCCAGACTACAACAGGTCCAGTCAAGAATTAAACAAACCCACTAGCCCAAACTAAAACAAGAACAGTCGGAATTTTATGAGCAGCCATGAGAGGAAATACAACACGAACAATTAAGGACACAAATCTTTAACAGTGTGTTTGGATAGAGAATTTTAATTGGGGAAAGTAATTTATTAGGGGATTTAAAATTCTTCCATTTAAAATTCACTGTTTGGATACTTTTACATGAGGAATTTAAATTTTTGGAATTTTAAAACAGAATTTTAAACAACTAAAAATGTGAAATTTGAATTTCCCTCTAAAAGGTGAGAAATTGAAATTCTCTTCTTTTTTAGAAACTCTAAATGCATAATTAACTTAAAAAAAAAAACTACGGATTGGACAATCCGTATGGGCCATATGGATTGGGCAATCCGTATGGGCCATATGGATTGGGCAATCCGTATGGGCCATATGGATTGGGCAATCCGTATAGGCCATACGGATTGGACAATCTGTATTACTTTAAAAAAAACTTACGGATTGTCGAATCCATAAGATTCTTACGGATTCGATAATCCGTAATCCGTATGAAGGTAACGAAATCCGTAAATTTTTCAAATCGCGAAGGGCATTTTCGTCCGTGCACTGTTCACATATAGTGTATAAGAAATTTATACAGTGTATTTAGTAATACTCCATTACCAATTACCATACTTGGATGACAACATGTGCTTGTTTAGTTTTTATATTTTGGTAAACTGTAAACATATAGGAATGAAGAGACTTCAATGGTATCACGTGTGTTGTATTGACTTCACCTCTTGTGCCTTCATTTTTATGGATTAGCATATTCTCAAGCCGAAAGCACTTATATTTTACCGTTCCCAATATGAACCAGCAATACATGAGGAAAACAAATAATTGGGCTATTGATTGACATAACCTAAGTAATTTTTAAGTGATAGTGGAAAGAGAGGTACTCGCATGTCTCTTTGTCCACCTTCTTTTATTCTTAAAAAATGGATTTTATATATACTTAGTACCTTTTTTATATTTATATTTTATGTATTGAATAGTTTAATAAAAGAAAAATAACTGAAGTAAAATGTTAAAACATAATAATGAGATAATTTGCGATATCAGTTGAAGGACAAAATAAGTCAAAAAGTGTGGAGATGATAAAAATAACGCAATTATAATTACAGATAAGTAATTATCAAAATAGAAAAGACTATTCTAGTCTCAATTAATCTGCAAATAACACTTTTTTTTGGTGGAATCTTCAAAGTGACACTAATTGAGTTTATTAATTCTTTGTCATAGATTGAAAATTTTAAATGCATGTCACATGATGACTAAGACTATGGATCCTTGATGATTCGAGACTATGAAATAATTTTTAACCGCACGATAAGTAGGGAGAGAAAGAAAGAACCATTAAGCTATTCTTGCAGTACCGTTGGAGGCCTAGACTCATGCTGAAATGGAAGAAAGCCGAAAAGAAGTACAGAGAAAAATAGTAGCAACCATTGTCGTTCTTAAGCAGAGAATTTAAATCTCACATGCGCATGATGGTAATAGATGTGAACCCAATCTTATTAACAATATCGTAAGAAAGATACAGGGGGAAGTTACAATTACAATTACAATGAGAAAGCTTTCTTATTACCAATCCTATTGATAAGACACTAACAATAAAATAAAAGTCCTAAAAGTAGAAAGATATAGGAGAAGTGAGAACAATACATTTCCTTAATCTCCTCTCCAAAATCAAATCAATCCAATTGTGTTATTTGACTGTGATAGATGAATCAATCTAACACGTTTTGTCTTCAATCCAAGTATCCAAGTATATCAACAGTTTGCCTTTGAATATCCCTTAGAAGAAACCTTTGTTGTTGAAAGCTAAAACTTTTCACATACTAATATATATTATGTACGTGCCATAACTCCACCTTAGCCTAAAATTTTCAGGACTTGATAATCCCAAGTGCTGCAGCCTGAAGTGACACGGAGTGTTTAACATCGCCAATGTTAAAACTGTGTTCCCCCAATGGGATTCTCCTAATCCCAGACTTATCCACCACACTTAAAAGCTTGCACACGTGAATATTGACTCCAACTCTCTGTAGACCCTTCGCAGGAACATGGATTTTCTCAAAGGCCACAAGTTGCTTCTCTAGTGCCCAATGGCCAGAACCTGCAGGAGGAGCAGAGAAAACTAGCAACGTGTGCGTGCCATCTCTGGACCCCACATTTTTAATGTCTACTTCGAGGCTGATGGAGAGTTTGTCACACCGTGCATGTGTCACTCTAATTGCCCTGTTTGAAATATTGGTGATATTGGCACGGCGGTGACCATTCAAGGGAACTGACACCACTGTGGGAGCACTTGCTAATGTATGAACAAAGTGTGTGTATGTCAAGCCATGTCCAAATGGATACACCACTGGACCATTGTAGAACCGATACGTTCTTCCTGGGTACCCTGCTGATTTGCTTCCTCGCATTGCCATGTTTGTCATTGGCAACTTTGTTAGGTACTCTTGTGGGTACCATGTCACTGGCAGCTTGCCCCCTGATAGTAAAACATACATTTATTTTTTATATATATATAACCAAGACGTGTAATCTCCCTCTCAACTTATCCCCATTTTGGATAAAGTGATATCTCCAATTATCATTTCATGTCCCCGAATTTCGAACCTTGGTTGAAAAATCCAAATACTAAACCACTTATATCAACAATTTTTGGTAAACATACATTAAATTTGATTTACATTCAATTCCATTTCAGACACAAAAAATGATAATTTTATAACACAATAAATTATTAGATAATTTGAGACCATTATAGATGATCATTACTAAATTCTATATGACACGCAACTAAGACTTATTATTTCTTTCCTATAAATTATAAAACTTAAATATCTGTCACACTCTTCTGAATATATTTTATTATTGGCTATAGTTTATTAGAATTCACAAATTTGTATGGATTCCATGTAAATTTTATCCAATAGTAATAAAATTTGTGGTAGAAAAAGGTTAGGAAATGTGTACTAACACTCCACTCTAAGACATTTGAGACTTTTTTTAATGATGAAGAGACAAACCTGGGTTAGTTGTTCCAAACATGATATCTGCAATGGCAGCACCACCAGCTTGGCCCGGATAACCAGCCCACAGAATGCCCACAATTCGAGGGTTATTCTTTGCAAAAGTTATATCCACCGAACCACCAGACATTATGACCAAAATAGTTGGTCCCTTTGAGGCAGCTGCCACTTTTGAAACAAGGTCTTGTTGACGACCAGGCAAAAGCAAGCCAGTCCTGTCTATCGTTTCAGCTTCAATGGACTGGTCCAAGCCCATCACTAAAACCGTTGCATCTGCTTGACGGGCCGCATTTATAGCAGGCCCAAACAACTTGTCATTTTTACACGCTACATTTTCACAACCCAACTGATGAATAGTCTTGGCATATCTTCCTATCCCGTGTAAGGGATTGGTGTATCCACATGCAACACCTATTTAGGTAGGTAAAGAGACAATTAAAGCTGTTTTAGGCAAATTTATTTTATTTAGACTTGGGGATATCATGCACTTACCAGCATAATTTCCAATCATTGTAACGGTGGCTTTAGAATTGGGTCCAATGACAGCCACGGTATGGTGACGCTGTGAGGAGAGTGGCAAAACAGGACCAGTGTTCTTAAGAAGCACAATTCCTTGTCTGGCAGCTTCAAGAGCGAGTTCTTGATGGGCCGGTTTGCACACATCTTTTGGGCCCAATTTGCCATATACATGGGCCGATGGCTCTCCATCAAACATGCCTAACCTCATTTGGACCGTCAGTGTATTCACCAAAGCACCGTTCACATCATCTTCGTTTAGCAACCCTTTTTTGACCGCATTCTGCGTGTGCACAGCTAGGAAAGGCCCACAGTCTAAATCCAAACCTGTCACATGGTCAAAAAAGAAAAATTATCTCATTTTGTCTTCACAACACATTAGTTGGTCACCAATTTCTCTTTTGATTTTGATCTAACAATTAATAGTGAAGGAATCGACTAATTAATTAGTTAACTAGCCTGCTTTAATGGCATCAGCAGCAGCTTCTTCTGGCGTTGGTGTGTAATGTTGGTTATCATAAAACACCCCAACAGAATCACAGTCTGATACTATGTACCTAACCACAGAAAAGCCAAAAGATTTGATTATTTTTTACAGTAGTTCTGATGAGATGATTACTTCAAAGTTAAAACAGAAAGTGGTATCCAATGAGTATTAATTTACTAGTATTACCCATCAAGTTGCCACAGGCCACGAACTGTTTTCTTGAGGAGGTTGGGATCGGCACAGGTAGGGACCCCATTGACTTGATTGTAAGAACACATGACACTGGCTACTTTCCCTTCGCTCACACACATCCTGAATGGCACGTCGAATGTTTCCTCTATGTCCTGCTTACTCACCTTCACATTAACTTCAAAGTCACTTCACTTGACACATCTAGCAAGCAAAGATATGACTCTCATACAGGACATGAAAATTTTTAAAAATTACCAGACACGGTACCTATAATATAATTTTTATTGGTGTAAAAGTTCTAAAAATAATAATAACAAAAAAAAGAATGTTATAAAACACAACTATAGGTATTTAAAGAATGTATCAAAAACACTACAAGTATTTAAAGTAACGCGCAGTGTTCAATATAAATAACTACATATACATATGGCACTATATGGTTATAATTAATTTGAAAGTATGTATATTTCTTTGTAACACATTTAATTAAACCTGCAAAATTTTGCTTTCCAGACTATGCAAAATTTGATGTGACAAGAATTGAGTCACGTGAATCAAGTTATCATTTGTAAGTTGTAAATTAACTTGATTAAGTTCTAAGCAAAATCGAGTAGAAAGAAAGAAGAAACCCTATTTGTTTCATATATAAATAATACCCAATGCTAGTAATTTGGATATTTTAAGAAGCGGTCCCGTGTACTATTATTATTTTAATTAAATCTTAACAAAAAAAAATAAATAATTTAATGCTGTAAAATAAAACTTACCTGTGCATTAAAGTGGAATCGATCCATGCCATTCCAATTATCGAGGTCATAAGCGGTGAAGTGTTTGCAACAAGCAGCAACCTTCAACCGGTTACCGTCCGTTCCCTGTAGTCCCCTGACGTAACTAGCAGCATATGTACCGGCTAACACTGGGTCCTCACCGGGAGTTTCCTGTCCACGGCCCCACCTTGGGTCCCTGAAAATGTTAACGTTTGGGCTCCAATACGTGAGCCCTGCTGTTCCACCGTTGTACATGGCCCTTGCCTCATCTGACACTACCTGCTCATTAACCCCTGTATTAATGTCCTCTTTCCTCTTTGTTTAGGAAAAAATAAAATAGGTAACTTCTAACTAATAGCCAATACTACCTTATAGGTATAGAGCATTGGTTGACAAAATAAAAACAGAAATTATTATATTAGGATGTAAAAAATAGGTTTTTTTTTTATAATTTTTAAATATACTCTCATATAATTTAATAAAAAAACTCTTTCTTTTATTTCTTAGTTAGTGCCCTTCAAAACAAAAAATGAAGATCCAATAGAGTTCGCAACTCTTTACTTCACAAGAAATGATCCAATTACTAGTAAGTTTTTTTGTTTTCTAGTTGATTCTCTCATATTTGGAATATTGGGACTGGCATTATCTGCAAGTGGCTTAGGAAAGGGGGCACTGACAATGATACAGTATGATGCAAGTTGAAGCGAACCCAACCAATCACTGATGAGCGAAACAAAATTAAAAGGAAAAAAAAAAAAATGAACCAATCCTAACCTTAAGTAGATTATGTATTACTACTTAGACAAAATGTAAGAGAATACAATAACAATAATTTTAAAGATAATATTATTATTTTGTATACAAATTTTTAATAAATTTAACATCACTAGTTAAATTAATCAAAGTATTTAATTCTTATGAAAATCATTAAATAAACTTATGACAGCCTGTGAGAAATCTTAGCATATATTCAGGTTAAAGTTTGTAAATTTAAGTTTTTTTTTTTAAATTAAACTTAAGTTTGCAAATTAATTTTTGTAAAAGTAACCTAAGTCTTATTTTATAAATATTATATTTGGTAAATCATTTCAGTTAGTTTTTAACTTTTTTTATTAGTTAAAAAATTTGTTCAATTAT
>PYAF01001667.1:1274076-1329461 GCA_007407185.1 Glycine tomentella | reverse complement strand
TATTTTAAAAAAAGTAACAAGAAAAATTAATATAGAATAAAAGTGAAAAAAAATAAAATAACTAAAAACTAACGTTTTGAAAAAATGCCACTTGAAATAGCATTTCAACAAAAACTAAAAATTATTAAAAAAGACTATTAAAAATATTTGTTTACTAAATAGTCAAACAAATTTTTAGAATTAATAAAAAAATTATACTAATTCATATATCTTGTCAAACATAATTATGATTTAATAAATTAGTTTAAAAGTTTCAATTACCGACTTTCAACTTTTGTCAAACATAACAAAAATTAAATTTTTAAGTAAAATTTTAATATGTAAATATATTTTTGAGAATAACCAAATATGTTGTGAAGCTAAATTTACTCTCTAAAATTGCATTCAAATACTCAAAAATGCTTTTTAAACTGTTAACAAACAAAATATGTAGTACAGTATTTTGCAAAGATTCTTCCAAGTTCCCACCTCTAGTCCGTGAGCAAGAAAAGTCAAGCAACATGATTAAATGAATGGCTACATAGCCGTGCACAACGCACGGTGTTCCATAACTGTAAGCAGCCACGAGTGTGCCCCCCACATCACATATACTCCTACTCTAAAATAAAATTCTTACCATTGCTTCAAGTGGAACTGGTAATCAATAATGTTATCTTAAACTTAACTACAACTACTTGAGACTTAAAAATTCCACCCTCCCTCGTCCTTTTAGTATTTTATAAGAGGATAACGTTTAAGTCTAATCTTTAATTAGATATTTGTAATTTTTTATATTATTTTTAATCATAATTAAGCTTTAATATTGATAAATTACATTATAGAAATCGACACAATAAAGTGTTAATGCTAATTTTAGAAGAAAAATATCTATTATATTAAAATATAAAATGATTTAATGCTTCCTTTTAAAGTATTTAAAATGTTTCATAAAATATATTTAATATTTGCACCATGTATAATAATAAATCATTAATTTATTCATAAGTGAATGTAAATTAATTGTGGGATATTTCTCGTGTATATGGTAGCTGGATATTAAGTATTCCGCGCGCCCAGGCCACACAGCAGAAAGTAAAGGTACCATGATGATGGCAACACAACTTGACCGAATCTCAGCAAAAATAAAAAACAAACCGTGACAAAAAGAGAGCAAAGCAAAAGTTGAGCACTAAGTCAGATAAAATATAAAAATGATCTTAATGCAGTTTTATATTGTCGACCTTATTTCATAAACATAAATAAAACTTAAGACATATTATATACACTTTTCTATTTCCATAGTTTTTGTCCACTTAAAATTTGATTAGTATAATTCCATGTTTAACCTCTGATCATTCAAATAATAAAAGAAAATTATAGGACAAAAAAGCATTTTCATATTATCTGATAAGATAATTTTATTTTCATTGAATACACTTGTAAATTTTAAAGTGATTATTGTAAAACCAATAATATTATTATATATATTGACTAGATGAAATATATAAAATTATTCACACTGTTAAGTACATACATTAGTTATCATTTTTTTTTTGTTTAGTGACTATACATCATTACCATTATGAAAACTTTTATATTATCAATTAATTAAAATTCATCTTTAATAATATAATTTATAAGAAAATTATAATATATAATTAAATAATAATAATATAAAATTATTTTACACAGTAAACATATAATAAATTTTGTCAATTGTTTTAATTGTAAGAAATAAAAAAGTTGATGATGAAAAGAAAAAGTGACCTGTCCGATTGCCTCCCAGAGAGAAGCATTGAAGGAAGCAGCGGTGGTGATGACTTGAGGGAAGCTAGTAGCGCCGGGAAACTGTGCATTAAACTCAACTCCGGGACCCACATTTGAAACCCCGTGGAGTGCCTCCGACCACCACTCGTACCCTTTCATCCCAAGCCTTGGAACCGCCGCGGCATTGTTCACTAGAAGCCTAACCTTCTCTTGCAGCGTCAACCTTCCGACCAGATCCTTCACCCTCTCTGGTATCGCCAGTGAAGCCTTGCAAAACGGCAAGTTCTTCGTGGCGCCATTTTTCGGGTCGCACGCGAACGGGTCACGTGCCTCGCACTTGTGCCGGACCAAGAAGAGGAGGAGGAAGACGGCAATGAGATTGAGGGGTGAGAAGGTTGAAGACATTTGGGGCAAAGAGGGAAATAATAAATGTGAGCGAGGGGGGTGGCCAAGTTAAACAATGGAGGGAACGTTATATATATATAGAATGGGTGAGGCCATGTCCTAATTCCTAAATCCAAATCACATTGTACGATCACAATGACGATGTAATAGAGAGGACTATAGTTGTTAGCTACTTTAATTTGATGATTGGATTTTCCATTATGTCATTTTTATTTTCACTCCTACTTACTGTTTTGTGGCTATTACTATTATTATGGACATGAAACCACTTGTGTGTTTGGCTGGTGAGATTTCAATAATGTTTATGTCACCAAAGGGATCTCTGTGCTCATCATTTAACATATTGACAACCAAGGAAATTCACCTGTCTGTTTGAAGCCCAACTATGTTTATGTTATAAATGATGAAGGAAAGAGTTATATAACACTTGGAATTTTTTTATAACATATTTTTTATTTATTTTTAACCACACCAATTACTAATTAATTTTATATTCAATTATTTTAGCTTTTATTTTTTAACAAAAACAATAATTTTATTGTATAAATATAATTTCTCTTAAGAAAAAGAGTAATTTTAATTTTCTTTACATAATTTGTTTATAAAATGTTTTCATTTTTAAATATATGTACTATCATGAGTTTAGGAATTATTATTATTATGACTTTTTTAAAGGAATATTATTATTACTATTATTGAACTTGAATTAATTAACAAGTGTGTTAAATATTGAAAATTTTAATTATTGTCATATTATAAATAGGGTTGAAAATAGGTCAATTTTTTTTTGTGAGGAGCCTATGACCTATTTGTAATTATGTTTATACTTATAAATATGCATTATTTTCCTTAAAAATTATTCCTCGAATCATGAGAGCCAAATTTACTTATTAGATATCCATAATTAGGACGTATGAGTTAATACTTAATCGGATCGAATCTCTTAGCTTTGGAGGTAGTATTTGCATTGCTTGTCTTGTATAATTGTCACACACCTTGCAAGCACAAATTATTTTGGCTAAGAATGATTAGGCGATACAATGTCCAATAAGATATTATGTTTTATGACTTTTTTTAAATGAACTAATTTTGTTTTCTTCGGTTAATATGCTTTATGACTAATGTTAGTACAAAGTCTAATTGGTCTGGTACAAAAAAACAAAAAGAGGAAGCTGCATTGATCACTTTAATTACCAATGTTTATGGAAAGCTTTATGAACTTATTCATTTTATTTTCTCTGCCAAATATCCCATATCCAGAAAGAATAATTGACACCCTTGGTGGAATCCATATTCAAATGAATCAAAAGAGTGTGAGGCACGTCATTGTTAAACTTTTTTTACCAAGATTCAGTGGCTTGATAGTTATCACCCTTTAAGTTAAGCTGTTTACTTAGTGCAAGCATTCTGTAAAATGGGTTGAGTGTAGCATGCGAATAAAAAATTCAGGCACCGAAAAAGTGGAGCTAGTCATTGGTCAAGACTCGAGTCAAGGAAATTATAGATCAAGAAAGCATAGCGGTTGAATCACAATTAGAAGTTAATAATAGAGATCAAGAAGTTAACTGCCCCTGTCCACTGGCAACGTTAGATATCTGCATAAGTGCTAGTTGGTTGAGAGTAGCTAGCTTCACTTAGAAGTTAGGCTTGGCATAGAGCTAGCTAGCTTTTCTAGCTCCTCTGAGATATTCAAACATAGAGTGAGCCATAGTGGATTATCTCATATTAGGACGGTGAAAACTTAACATAAAATATATAATGGCATTAGTGAAAGATTGAAAAAGATAAACATTACTTCGTACGAAAACAAAGGCGTTAGCACTAATGAACTCTATTTTTGTCTTTAATTTATTGAACTGATAAGTTAGGAGCCTGAGAACGTCGAAAAGGAAGGTGGACATAACTAATATAGTAATATCACCTTTCCTTTGGATAGATAAAGGCCAATTTCTATGAAAATATAAGATGTCTACTAGTTGGTCCTAGCCTCCTAGGTCGAATTCATTACTACATATATTTGGTGAACACGGAAATTTTGCTTAGATAGTTCATAAATTGCTTATCAAGAGTGTTTAGGAAATCCAATCAGGTATTCTATTCGGTCGATATCGCTGATTCTTATATATAGGAGTAGGCATCTTTATTCATTGTTTTCTAATTGTCCAATTGGGTATCAAAGTTCAAGATATGCGTAACAGTATAATTGTTGGCACGTGTTGTGATGGCTTTGCAGAGAATGGGGAGATAGTATTAAGAAAAGGAAAATGTCCACTTGTTTGTGGATGATCAGTTGCTGCCTTGCTGGCAAAAGAACATTAATGAAAAGCTTTGTTAGGTTTTCTTGGGAAGGCTTCCATAATGTATTACAAAAGTTTTGTTTGCTTTCTTCCGTAACTGGACTTATTTTCATCCTTCTAATCTTAGCTCCCAATTCATCTCTTTATTGTTACATGTAATGATTGATACTACTACACATGTACTGTTCGATACTACAACCAAAATAAAATATGATCGAATCCTGTTTTGGGGTATTAAACCCAAGTTACCTAACACAACAACAGAAAGAAATAATTAATATTAAAACCTTTTCCATTTTCTGAAAGAAAGATCTCAATGTATTTATAAGGAATATTTTGTTTCGGTTCAAGTGGTCCACGACTATAACACATTTTTATATTGGTTACATTAATTTGGGTTGTCTCTGCAGCAGTTCACTGCATCTGTTTTAAAAGTGAAATACCTATATATATCTCAGTGGAATACACAAACTTTTGGCTAACTGATTGAATCACTCGAACGCTGCAGATACCTGGGTCTCTTCAAAACACAAACAAACACCAATTAGAAGAGAAAAAGAAAAATACAAGAGAATCACGGGAAATTGACGACCACTGCACTATCATATTATCATAGTTCAGGGTCAGGGTTAATTCCTGGCCTGGTGGACCCACCCCCTTGATATAGCTACCTAGACTCAATTGGCACACAGTTTTATTAACTTGATAAATGGTTTTGAATTGTGTTCTAAATATAGTTACATTAATTGTTCAGAAAAAGAATTTTATAGCTGATGATAGTTTTGCATATCTTGGACTGAATTGCCGGCCTCTTCATGCATTTAATCACGCAGTCAAAATCTAGAAGCTGAATCTTTTTCTTTTTTTCTTTTATAATTTTAAAAAATTAAGAAATCAAATTGAGAGTTAAGATTTTAGTTTCTTTCTTTGACCACAGAGAATCCCATCCTATAATTTCCTAGTGTTGGGTCTGTTTGTTGTCACTAGTGATATGCAACTTGCAAGTATACTAGACAAATGATGATCCAAATAGAAATCAAATGGAACATAAAAACGTGATCGAGTTTCATCATGAGGGTATAACTAAAATGCAAATGATTTTAAACAAACTTCATAATGGTAAATGATTCGTAAATATACTTGAGAGCTACGTTAGACCGTATACTCGAACTGATGATGTATCCGTTGTGCTTGCACTTCCATTCCAGGACTGTTATTCTTATTATTATATATCATGCATGTAAAGATGTCTGTGCAATCTGGTAGCATGACGGGTGCCTTATGGTACTAATTGGAGCTTGCCTCTTTCTTCCTTTTTTTGGGCGATTCGAGACCTAACTTGTAGACGTAATCAATCGGCATTGCTAAGAAACCCCAAGATAAAGAGCAGTGCAAAATAATTGGCAGTATTTATGTAAGGAATTAATGCTGTAAAAAAAAGAAGTTAATGTAAACAATATTGGTAGACTCGATAAGTTAATGTGAAAAAAAAGTTAATTCAAATTGTTATTGAAAATAATTATCGTGAAACATTAGTAGTTCATTAAAGATTAACATATATGTGATGATTTTTATTTAATAATAAATGAATCTCGTTAATTAATTTACATATATGGATAATATACGCATAGTTAATATTATTTTGATATGTTAAAAATAAATTTTTAAATAAATTAATAATTTTCTTTCACGTGAGATTATTATAATAATTATAAATTATTTATTATTATTTAAATCTAAATGCCTAATATCTTAAAACACTTGTTAATATTAAATATTTATAGAATTAAAAATAATATATTAAAAATGAATCCATCATCTTTCAATAATAAGAATGAGTTCTATGGTAAAATTTAAATTATGATAAGAAAAATTGAAAAAATGAAAGATTTTTTTTAAAATCATTCATTGATTGTAACATTTGGTAGAATATGTTACTAATCAGCTTTTTATGGTATGTGTGTATGGAAGACTGTGTATGCAAAAAGAAATTTTGAGCCAAATGATTAAAATATCTTATGTTTTGTACGATTATCAAACAAATAAAAAGTTATTCTATGTGTTTATATTTATATCGCTCACTAATAGGGGTAAATGATTGTTTGACATATTTGGGGATATCATTATTATCAAATCAAATGTTTATATTGTATTTGTTGGTAAAGGAGTAATTGAACAAATATTGGATAAAACAGTACCAAAGGTTCATAAACAATTATATATTTATTTTATAAGAATTTATTTGATTCAATTCTAGCAGGTAATCTTTTAAAGGGCATTCATTGTTTGTAACATGTTAATTTATCCGAGTTTCTGTACTTTTGTCTTCTTTCACTCCCCTGAAACCATGAATTCTAAGTTCTAACAATAGGCAGTTGACTTGGAGAACTAGCATCGAATTATATCATGATGGATGTGGACCTTCACTCTTTCGTAAAAATGAAGCAAACAAAGCTAATAGGACCCCTTCCCTATTATTTTTTAAATGAGAATGACAATTTATAGGTATTAATATCCTGTATTCTCATAATTGTATCAGACCCTTTTATTATATTTTGAAATTTTTTTCTAAAATATAAATTTAGATTTCAAAATGAACTTTTCGGAATGAGAGATACAAGATGTAATAATGGGATGCAGATACAATAACCCAATTTATACTTGCAAGAGAAAAGCCCACAAAACTTATTCATCTTTCGAATCATTCTTCTTAATTTGTTCAAATAACTTATTAAGAGCAGGCGGAGCCCTCAAATTACGAAGTGCCAGCAGTGTTTTTGTTCTACTTTTTTTTTTATGTTCTTTCTTATAGTAAGATATAATACTTGTGAAAAAATCAAGTTCACCTCCCATAAGGCCCACTCTTTTTGGGTGTAATTATCTCTAAGCTCAACAGATTCCCATTGGATGATTGGCTTTATAGGCCGTTAAGTATGTTCTTTAAGTGGGTCATTCCTTGTTATGTGTAGGCTTATCTGTGTTTTTTTTTTTTACTTATCTGTTTTTATTTTTCTAAGACTAATCTAGGTATTTTCTATATCTCTATGTATTATCTAACTTATGTTATGTGAAAATGAAACTAATAGACTTCATTGAGAATTTTAAATTATTTATAACTTAATTCCTTAGAATGATGAAAGTTCTTGCTAGAATCTTAAAGTTTAATTCGTTAATAATTGGAAAATAACAAGAGCATTAGAAACAGGACTCAATCCAATCCAGTCGACAATTGTTCTTATCCCTAAGAAACATTTTTCAATATATTGATTCTACACATCATATCATATAGCTTTTTTCTCTCGATATAATATCATATAGCTTCATTTTTCCAAACAAGAGATATGAATAGTATATTCAACTCCAGCAATATATATAAATGAAAATAAGAAAGAAAACTACTTCTTAAAGTGAAAAACAATAATCCAATTCAAAACGCAGGCATTTCATTCTAGTGATTCTACCTCTACCAACAACAAAAAACTAGGAAAGCGTAATTAAAAATAAAAATAAAAAACAGCAAAGGAAGTTTATGACAATTTTTCTAAAACTAAAGCTTGCCTCTTTCACAAAAATTTGCTGAGTGTGACAATGAGTGTCAATGATGGCTTGTTTATTTTACTCAATAATTATTTTTCTAGCAACTGAAATAACGTCCCGAAAGCAATGATGAAACGATGTTGTGTGTGTGTTTTGTAATTTTCAGAAATGAATCCAAATATTTTTATTTTATTTTAAATGAACTTGAAAAAAAGAAGAGAATAACAAAATCAAATTCAAGAGGGCTCTAAATATATTTTGTATTAAATATATATTTAAAACTTATCGTGGCATTGTTTTAGGAGGGTATAGAAATAGAAATACTTTCTACATATACACCATCACATCCATCCTGAATTTATTTTTGGTTTAATTGTATTTTTTACTCTTAACTTTACCCTCAACAAATTAAATTGGTATATTATACCCCCAATTTTTTAAATATTTGCAAAATTTATTTCCCGTTATTTATTCATTAACAAGCACAAAACTTAGAGGTAAAATTTGTCAAAAAAAAATATAATAATTAAGGATAAAATTTGTCAAAAAAAATTGAGTGCAAAATTTACAAAAAAAAAAAATTGAGAATAAAAGATGCAATAATAATGTGATAAGTAAAATGAAAGAGGATAAAATTTACAAGTTTTTTAAAAATTATAAAAAAAATTCACCAAAAAATTAAAAAGTTAACAATAAAAAGTAGAATTAAGTCTTTCCTTTTTACAAGTGAAATGCTGAAATGTTACAGTTTTGTTTACTCTATATTTAGTTTGAGTTGATATAGAATGACATCTCTAGGAGCATAGAGCTAAGGGTACATCCAAGCTAACGGTATAAATTAAAGGATGAAATTAATTTGATTATTTCATCAAAATTTAGAGTCAACGTACACATTCACAATTTCACATGCAAAACTCAACTGCAAAACCAAGCCCTAGAATTCTGCTTATTTTATGGCCATTATGGGGATATATGTTGATTACACAAAAAAAAAAAAAAAGTAATACAATTGATTTGCAAAAGTTATATGAATTATGAAATTTCATACGACTTGATTGACGTCGGTGCTGCTTTGCTAGAAATCGTGACCTGACCATGTCTCCTTTCGAGTATCTTGGTCTGCATCATGATCAAACAGGACAAACCTATTTTAGGAATTTATCTGATTCCTTATTCTCTTATAAGCCGTTCGTGTTGCGATTTTGTTTTAAAACTATTCTGAATCAAATAAAAATATTAAATACGATACGATTTGATCAGTTTTATATTATTTATGAAATTTGAATTAAATCAAATTAATCTTTTACAGTTTAATTTAGTTTAATTTTTGCAATTTGATTTGCTAGTGAATATTAAAAAATACTTAAAAAATTTATTATAATTGAATAAAACTTAAATAATAATTAGTTCAACAATTAACATTATAAATGATCAACTTAAACTTTCCACTTGAATAATAATCATTCAACTTAAAAAATAAATCATTAAACATAAAAGTAAAACCAATATGTAATATTTGCTTTCAAGTCTTAATGACTAAATTTAAAAAAATAGTAAGTGTTGTCGCAACGCAAAGAGAGTCCTGGAGAGTGTGATTTTAGACTTTTAATTTAGGGTTTCATACGAGAGGATATCGTGAGAGATTGAGTGTTAAACATTTTAGTCTTAGATTTAGAGTGAGCGTAAGTGTTTTCGTTTCAAATAAGTTTAAAGCTGTATTGTTGTATGTTTGGTCTCATTTGATATTGCGTGCAAAATTGAAAATCGAATCGAATTGTGCGGTTTGAAAAAAACAAAAACCAAATTAAATTGATGCTCTTTGGGATTTTTTTTGTAATTTGTAGTTTTTTGGGTCGACTTTTAGTTTTATGCTGAATTTGGTTCGATTTTTAATATTACTATTTTTATCTATACACTCATGAATAAGGGTGTTTTTGTTTCATATCAAAATCATTTTTTCCTAATTTGACACCTATTTTGATTAATCTAAAATTTATCTCCGAAATTAATTAATTCGAGTATTCATTTTACTTACGTTGTCCAAAATTAATTTTAAGATAAACACTGCTCCAATCTGCTTTGATTAGTTAGTATGCATTCTAACTAACAACAATAATAAATTATATATGAAGTCTCATAATTTATATAAACAATGAACACATATTGTGTGCATAAAAAAGGTACAGGAGCTCACATTTTTCAAATATAGTAGCATAGAACTATTACCTTCTAATCTCCCACATAAAGCATCATATCACTGTCACAAAATTTAGATGCAGTTTCTTAAATATTTTTAATATTATTTTCTAATCAGAAATCTGAAATAATCAGTATGATAACAGTTTGAACTAAATATCTACCCAGATTATCGAGATTAGAGTCCAATTCTAATTAGACAAAAGCACAAAAACACTTGAACAACTTACATATAAATTATGTTCTATATTAAATCTTTGCAGCAGAAAAACCTTTGAGGAACAATAACCAGCGAGACAGTTTTGTCTTAACTTTCTTCTCCTTAATGGTGTCCAAGCTAGGCTTCCACCCTTTCCCCGATAACTGTCTACTCATATACTCTGGCCTCGACCCTTCAAACATTTCTGGCAAAAACTCAGAAAAACCATACCTCTCTTCCGTGTTCTCCTTCTTCACCTCTTCCTTCCTCTGCAACACTGCAATAACCTCTCCCTCAGCGTGGAACAACCGTGCAAGCCAAGGAAGAAACCCCGAAGAAGAAACGAAATACTTGGAATGCAGAGAAGAATTAACGCTGAAGAGAATGCGGCGACTATCTTCGCTGCTCAACAAAACAGGCTTCCCTCGCTTCATCGGAACCATCACATAGGTTTTCTGCATCTCTAGCTTTTCGTCTGCTGGCAGTGGCGTTGGCTTTTTCTCCTTCACAGCGGAATGGAAATCAAGCACTACTTGCTGCGGGTGCTCCAGCATGAGCTCTGCCACCGTTAGTGGCTCGTCGAATTCTTGAACCGAACCATCCCAGTAAACGATTTTCCCAGTTGCATCTCTTGCTATTTGGTTTCCCATCAGAGAGTGTATGAGTGGTTTCTGTTTTCTATTCAAGGTTAATTTTATTATTGTATTTGGTTTTGTAATTGTAACGTTTCCCACGACAGAGAATGTGAATTGACTTATATTAAGGGGAAGTGTACGATGTTTGTTAAACCGCTCCATCTTGTGAAGGTTATAATGGTGGACTTGGTAGTTTTGATATGGCTGAGTCGTTGGCTTTGTGATAGAGTTACAAGTACATTACTTCACTTTTTTTGACTTGGAATTGGCCTGTCTCCAACCTTTGTTAATTTATCTCATTAAAAAAAAACAATAAGATCGATGCTCTAAAGTGTGATTAGATTGTAAGTTGATGAGGATGGCCCCTTGAGTTTGGCTGGTGGTGACCCAATTAGAATGTTCTAAATTTTAATTGCCTAGTCTATTTACCTAACTGGGAAATGAATTCAAGGAACCGTTCAACTGCAATTTCGTTAAATTATTTAATTGGATTGAAGGTTGTATTGTACGTGACGCAGTATAATTTTATTGGGCTCTCCAATTTACCTGTCTTTTTCCTTGTATATTCCCTCTCTCTACTGCTAATGACGGTCCAATTTAATTACAGCATATCTGGGTTGCTTGTCAGTGGTATAATATAAAACCTCACGACCTTTTCTTTTGAGTGTTACATAATATCACATAATATTTTACAACAATTCTAAGAAGACATGAAAAGAGGAAAAGAAAAAAATATATATAAATTTCCACCCCCATGTTGGAGGGGATTGAGAGCACAGGAAATAATAGATATGATATGTGAAATAAATAAATCATATAATAAGAAATGTAAATAGAGATAAATAAAATGAGATATAAGTGAACTATAAAAAAAGTAAAATGTATGTTTCTAGTGACTCGAAAAATAAAATATGATGTTAAGGAGAAAGATAAAAGTAAAAAAAAAAACATAAAAGTAAAAATTTGTTATAATTAAAGTATTATAAAAAAAATGGAGAAAAGAAATGGAGGGAGGACAAAACGTACGTACATGCATTCAAGCTAGTATACCCTATGTTGCTGGGTAACATTATTAACTCGACGAAATAATATGAAAGATGTGAAATATGACAATTAATTTGATCATATTGACTTCATGAAGGTAGCACGCGATTTGTATGCAAACTTCATTAGAATTTTTTTGTCAAGATTTAGGAAGTAATAATGGACAATAGTAAGATGAAACAGGGCTTAATGATAGCTTCCTATTCTGGTTTCATTGCTCAAAGAAAAAGAAAAACAACTTTTTTAAAAAAGAAAATTTTCTTGTTATCGCTAAAATTGCTTTCATTTTCATACATTAAAAAATATTGTTAAAAGATACCATACATTAAGCTATTTTTCTTCGTTCTTTTAGGCATGTTTTTTCATTTGTTAAGTGGTTAAGTCTTAAGTTGTGAATTTTGTTTAGTGGTTAAGTTTTGTTTGTTGGCTTTAATAGTTTTAATTTCTGCCTTATATGGTGGTTAATCATTAGACTTCTGGTTTCAGCTTTTGTCTGGAGTGGTTTATTATTGATGGTTAAACTTTGATAACTTATACATTTATTAGGTGGTTAAGCTTTGAGTTTTTAGTCATTATTTACATTTCGACTTTGTTCCATATATTTTTAGCCAATGTATTTTCGACATTTTCTATTTTATTCTCTTTAGTCTCATATACACTTGTATGTTCATCTCAAGTTGAAAATGTGGTGAACATCTTTCAACTTCCGAAGAACTATTTGAGAATTGAGATATAAAATTAGTTGTATATGATCAAATTAATTTAATTTGATCATGTTTGACGAATTAATTTGATTATCTTTAATGTACTTTTACTTTGAATATCGTATTTTTCTCCCTATTCCTTCATGTGGAACCATGTTTTCTAACAAATTGAGCATAAAAAAAAAATAGTAGTGTGCAAACTACAAGGTTTGGGAAGTGAGAAGAAACAAACTATAGTTGCCAAGAACAAAATCGAAATAAATGAATGAACCAGGAATTTAACAAATATTGGTCGACATCTAACTTCTAAATGAATTTGATCCATGTTAGTGTAAAGTTAAAATTAAAAAGGAGCACACAGTAGTGTCTACTGTCAAGTGTGTGAGGAAGACAAATTAATTTAAATTCAAGATCAAAATTGTTGGGCAGATTCGTTCAGAGGTGAGGGGGATTGATTCTATTCTAAGATAGGATCCAAAACGGGATTCCATCGTACTTGGTTCCCAAACCTCTGACACACAGGGAAAACACTAACCGTAACCTCATTTTCTTCGTCCTTTTCATTTGACCTCGAAATCAGTGATGGCGAAACCTTGGCCCTATTATTTTCCCTCTTCCTCTGTGTGTGGCCACTCTGTTTTTCCGCAATAGCCATCTCAAACTCTGAAGCCTTCGAATTGACCCTATTCACCGGCAATAGCAGGTAAACCTTACCGGCCACAAGCTCCTCGTCGGCCAATAAAGCCGAAACCCGTCCCGTTCTACGAAATTCGTCGACCGGAGTGATGACGTGGCCGAATTCTTCGATCATGAGCTCCCCTGATTTTGCAGGTAGCTTGATCTCCCGAGTGTTTCCATCACTGTCCAACAGCATCGCTGTTTTCTTAGCTTTTCTTCTCTTCTTCAAAATATTCCCGATACCAATAACACCAGTAGAGATACAAATACAAGAACAAGAAGTAGTGTTCCCCATAGACTAGCGTGTTTAGTATACTTATTATTAATAAAGAGGCGATGAATTAGTGAAGATGCTTGGTTTTTGTGTAAACTGTGTTGTGTGGTGGAAGATGGGAGTGAAGATTGATGTGTTGAATGTGCGTATATATAGGTTTTTAGGGGAGTGGAAATCTATGAATGAGATTTGACTGTAAAGTTGTGGTTGTGGAAGTAATGTGGAGAAGTAGTGTTAAGAACGCGGATCTTTCTTCTTGCTGACTCCTTACTTTTCTCCTTTTTTATCTTTTTCTTTTTTAAATCTTTCCAGTTCAATAACAGAGGTATAACTATCGTGCTTTTAATTTACAACTCTGAAAAAAGATACAAGTATTATATCTCTGGTCAAGTATAAACTAGGTGAGAGATGGAAGAAAAGAAATGTGGCAAATTTATTAAAATAATATAAATTAAATAAATAATTAGAAAAAGGAGAGTGTTTTAAAAAATTTAGCAAAATGAGACTTTTTAACACACCCAAAATAGGCGTATTTTTGTTAGTGGACGAAAATTGAGAAGAGAGAAATGTGAGAGTGGAAAAATAAAACTGAATTTATTTAAAGATAAAAAAATGTATTTAACAGAAAATTTGAAACCGAAAATAATTCAATTTTTATAGTATTTAACTAATTTTTTAAACAACATTAAAATAATACAAATTTAACTTGAACAAAAAAATATATATATGTACTCCTTATATTTTTTTCAAACATCATTTATACTTTTTCATGAATTTAGACTATAAACCTAATTTGGGAGTGTTTAAACACACCTATTTTGAACGTGTTGGACAGTCCCATTTTACTAAATATTTTAAAATAACCCCTTTTTCTAATTATTTATTTAATTTGTATTATTTTAATAAATTTGCCAAGAAATGTGAGATTAATAACAGATGTAATGAACTATATAATATGACATGAACAAGAAAAATAAATAAAATTAAAATATTATAAAAATGAATGAATATTATAATTAATTATTTATAAGTTATAACCCTAACGAATAATAAGTTATTGAGTTTGTCAGTTAGTGTGAGATGCTAGCGTGGGACCTTTAGTGCTTTCAACTGCACAACGTGAGTCAGATTCCAATTTTCAACCAAAATATCGAATTGTGGCTGCCAGAATTCAGAATGACGCCAAATTCACCAAGCTTTTGATTGGTCAGTGTGTTTACAGTAACACTGGATTGGCGTTTGCTGTATCTGCCTACCAGTTGGACTTGGAGGAATCAATTTTTTATTTCTCATTTCTTTAAAATTTCATGAGAAATAGAAAATTACACCCTATTTTTTGGTGCATGAGCGAAAAAAAAAACCCATAAAAATATGGTAAATGAGACGATATAAAAGAAATGGGCAATAAAAAAATATAAGAAAAGTTAAGTATATGTTGTTTAACCCTCGATATAGAAGTGGTAAAATGGGTCTTCAAATTCAATCTAAAAAATTAAGTCAATTTGATCCAATTCGGTATATGTTAGGATTAAAGTTTAAGAAAGTTTAAACTAAAAGGCGGTTGAAAACTTAAGTTTATTAAAAAAAAAAGAGTTTACACGACTTTAGATATTTTTTCTTCTTCAAAAGTATTTGGATTAAATGAAACTTGTTTGGAATATTGTACAATTTACAAGACATATATAATTTAAGTGAACGGGTTAGTTTAGTCTATCACCGATTAGCCTGATTCGAACTAATAAAACTACAGGTTGGGCAAAGCTAAAATAAGTTCGGATCTAAATTTTAAAGCTTAAATCAACTCATGCATTAGACTAATCGAGTCAGTCCATGAAACTTGACTCATTGTGACACTCTATCGCTATACTAGCTAAAAATAAAAGATGCAATATTTTTAAATAAGTGACAATATATTTATTTTATCGTAACTTTTTGTAGACGGCTTTTATATCTAGCGAGGAGTAACAAACGTAATGCATTTTAAGTTGCAATGCTATTTTAGTGATGCTCACTTGAATAAAATTCCTCTTCTTTTGACTCGTGCGCCTGATTACATGAAGATATAAGGCTTCTTGATTTTATACGGAATTGGTTTTTAAGCGCTTAATTTGCTAATTTTATGATTAAGGAAAACTTCATTTTCTTAACTTTCTCATATTTGTCGACAATGTGTCTTTACCTGATCATTTCAATCTTCTACATCCTCTTGTCTTTCTAGCTAATGGACATTTTCCTTTGACCTTATCTTCTCCGTTAACAAATGAATTGAATGGTAATTTTTTTCATTATATATGTGAAGGTTACGCTGGCAGTAAAGGTTATGTTTTCTATTATTCTGATCCTAGCGGTTTCCAAACTGTTTATGACTCTTTTTTAGTTTAAGACACCCAAAATATATAGCAGTTTGAATCTTGTACACATATATATGTTAAGGGAAGCCTAATTTGGTGTGAAGCTGTACCCACGAGCATTTGAGGATCTCATATAAAAAGTCGTATAAAGCTGATATCATTGTCTCTTTAGGCAGCCATAAAGTCATCTTATATTAAACTACTGAAATATTTATTGTCTAATCTGATAAAGCATCCTGAAAGATACATGGCATTTGATAGTGTATCTCTCTTGATATAATGCTTGGTTAGCTACTTGCAAGTTGCGTGAGTGATGTGAAGTTATTATTAACGCAATAAATATACTGGTCATGTAGGCCTCTTTCCAGCCTCATTTCTTGGTGGCTTTCTCTATTGTCTCTATACTAATTAAGTTCATACGATTTTGCTCTTGTCATTTCACTTATGTGATGTCTTACAAGCTAGTATTATGCTGTGGATCTAGTATAGTGGTTTCTATTTTGCAGCGCAGTTTGTGATTGGAGTAAAGCAAAGATTTCCAATGGTGGTTAATTAATTGAAAGGTTAATTTAAATCAGGAGGTTTGCAATTATTCTTTTAGGACATCACTAAATGGCGTATTTAATTGGGTGAACAAATTCAATTATGGATAGATAGGAATTAGGAAATTAATGATTCTAACTGTATCGACAACATTTGAAATTCTTGAAAGCATTTTGATGGTGTAAGAGAGATTGTGAAAACATACTTAATGATTCATTTCTTCTCTTTAAATATTGCTGCAAGTGATTTAGTCTACAAAGTTTTTGACTTAATTAAGTTATTCTTTTATTTTTAAATTTAAGTAAATTTAGTTTTGTTGGTTATTTTCTTTTACTTATTACCTTTAGAATGTTATTTTCGGTTCCGTTCAACTCTCTTGCACATGTGATTCCCTCTTGAAACGTGGATATGTCACCTTTTAAATGTAAATCGAAGAGTAGTATTTCATAGCTATAAATGAGAAGAAAAAAGAAGCAATTTCCACTTAAAGGACACAAACTACACATTTTCTTCTTTTACATTTGCTTTGCTTTGCTTTATAAGGGACAAGAGTTAATGCCCCCGATCGAGAATGTTATGACTTATGATATGTCCTGCTATCTGGCAATCTGCTTCCTCTTACGGTTGCTTCACGATTACAACAGCACACTCTGCATGCTTGGCAGTCACTTCCAATAATAGCCCTGCAATTGCAAGAAGTTATTTTCAATCATATTATTAAATTAAAATAAAAATGAAAGGTGCCTGAAAAGTGCAAGCTCCACAAGTCCATAACCAAGAGTTCCCAAGACCAAGGTGTCAGCCTCAAGTTTCTGAACTGCACTGCATATATATCACATCTTTGGCATCTCCGCACCCAACTACTCTCTCCATTTTCATCGATCTGCCAAAGTCATTGTCAACTGGTATATATATAGGAAGCAAATATAAAAGAAACGTAGAGATTAGTTAGATCGCATGATATCAAACCATGTAATAAAAGGATAAAAAATAAAAATACATTAATTTGCAGTAGTTTTGAAGTCCTTGCAAATGGCTTCAGCTCTTTCCATTACTGAATTAGCCAAATCCTTGCCGTGTTGTTCCATAGCTAAGATAGCATGACTGGAATACCCTGTAACACATGACATGGAATCATCAATTAATATTAATTACTGGAATTAGTGAAGCACATGGAAAGAAAAGAAGCATTAAATATATAGCAATAAATATAGATGTGATTAACAAATGTGGGGAGCGGGAAAAAAGAAAGTAAAACATGCATGCAACATTGAGGAGTGAACAGGAGGAGGTGGCTTGACAATTGACATAGATAGAGGAGGACAAGTATATCGTTGGGGGTGTCGGCAATAAGGTTAGTGATACACCAAGAAAGTGCAAACATGCTCTCCTCGCTCTCACCACACCCACCATTATCTTTCGCTCTTTTCTCTCCATTCCCATATTAAGGAACCTGCTATTGTCTGCTAACTAACTTCTATTGGAACAAAGGCTCCGGCCTTAAAATATGTAGAGAACTGGACTAATTGAGATTTTTATTTAGCCGTGGATTTGTAGCTGTTTTTCAGGTTTATTAACCTTTTTCTTATTATATTACTATAGGGTGCAAATATTTATTAACTGACCATTTTTAATAGCATCTTTTTTTCGATTACATTTTTTATTTAAAAAATTTGAGTTTAATTTTATTTGGATCAACGATATAATTAAGGCAGAGTTTTCTCACATTTTCCATAAAATAAATAAATGAATAAAACACCATTCTGGTATTAGTTTTTCTCCTTTTGGGGGTATAATGACGTTAATATGCATATAACATCAGCATCTATGATTCCACCTAGCTGAAGTGGCCGCTCAAATGATAGGGACTACTAACTACTTCAAATGCGAAACCATGAATCGACCCTCTTGTTCTTGAATTAAAACTTTCTTCTATAAAATTATCTGAAAATTTTGTAACTAGTATTTTTTATTGAATAGTTGTAAAATTTGATAACAGCTTACTTATTAAAGCAAATTTTAATAAAGTTTCGTTTACTTAATATCTGTAAATAAATAAAATATTCCGCATGATTCATGTGAGAAAAACTATTTTAAAATCATCAATCATTTGTGCTCTTTTTTCTTCTTCTGAAGTCCGATTGTATAACTAAATATATTTTTTATAACACATTATAAGAATTAATCGCTTTCCATGAAATCATTACATTTTTACACACAAAATATATTAATAAAAGTTTGCTTATAGGTTTTTATATTCGTATTAAGGAGTTTTAAAATATATTTTTTTATCAACAAATGTTAATTTATTATAATATTAATTTTCTCAGCATGAAAGATTAAAACAAGCACCACGTTTTTTATCTTTCATTTTCTCTTAATCATTTAACTTACTTTGTATCTTCAAGATTTAAAATAATTTTATCAAAACCTTTTACATTAGTATTCTCTCCCTAGCTCCTTACGTTTTTTAAGTTTTATTTTTTAATACTACTAGCAATTACAGCGACATAGACTTATAATTTCATTAAAATCACTTTCTTCTTTTTTAAGGACTATTTGAAAATATGTGTATGTTCTGATTATCTTGCTCTAAGAGTTAAAGATTTTTTTAATAAGTTATTGAGAGAAATATTTTTTATAAAAAAACGAAACTATAAAGAGAAATGTCTCTCTTTTTTTAGATTGTAGAAAATTGAAAGGTAAGAGAGCAAACCTACGTAGCAATAAATATGTGCACAAAGACGGGACCAAGAACACCAACTAAATTGAAACAAAGACGTGGCCAAGTATATGTGAACAAAAAAGGAAGGGTAGAGCAAGCATAAGCTGTGAAGGCAAAAGCCACACAAAGATAATAGTTTGGATTGGAAAAAGCATACGAGATTATCATTAATTCATTACCATTACTTTATGATTGTTGTTGTCATTATTATTATGATCATCAATTATTATGTCATTTTTTTCATGATTATTGTTAAACTCATCTCCATTATTATTTTAATTATCGATATCATCATTATCACAATTATTATCACCATCATGATCATGATCATTATTACATCTACCATCATTGCTAACTATTGTCTAATTCATGCAATTTAACTAACAATTTACTAATTTAAGATCTAGTGATTTAGTAACATGATTATGATTGAGTCGATGACATGTTGGAGTTTAACAACAATCATAACAATGGAATTTTCACTAGTTTTAGAGTAAAATGCTATAAATTTATTCCAATTCAGACCTGTTCTCCTACTATAGGGCCTCTTCATTTTTTTGTCTCCAATACAATAATAAAGATAAGAGGCAAACAGGCCCAAGAGGCACACAAAATTCCAGCACGAGTAGTTCAACAGTACACTAGAAGTCTAACATAAATCTCAATAAACAGAACAAAAAAGCAAAGCAAATTAAGACTGGCTACAACGAATCCAATAATTGGATCACAGGGGATGAGCTGACACGGGAACAAAGCAAGGAAAACACAGTACTTTAACGCTTGATGGTTGATGCAGGGTTGTTGTTTCTAGCACTTCCCAAGTTGCTTCCTACACTCTTTCCAAAATGTTTTTTTGACCTTTTGAATTGGTCATTCAGAAAGCCAAAAAGAAAATGCATTCTGGAATGTAATTGGCCATTCATTCATTTCAGAAGGCAAAAAGGGAGTGCAGGAAATAATATCCTTGATGCAGCCCCACAAAATCCGCAAAGTAGAAAAGGAATACCATGAGTCCACAGCATCAAACACCAACCGCTCAACTGGGAAAAGAGAACCAACACAGACTTCGATCCAACTACCTTTTGGGTCGTTCAGTGTTATTTGGGCCAAGGTGGTCTTGTTTTGATGAGATGGGCTTCTGAGCACAGCACTCTTCTTTTCCTTTTATCAGTTGAACTCAAATTTCTTATTCTTAGAACGTGGTTTAGTTAGCTTATAGAAAAAAATGTGGTACGGTGAGAGGGTGAGACTGAAAAGTTGATCAATGGTTGAGATGAAATAAGATTTGAGATTAAACATTGGGGTCGGAATTTGACTGCGGTGATATTACCTGATCACCAATTTTCATTGCTCACTCGTTTTTCAATTATTTAGCCCATTACATTGTTCACTCTTGGGAGAGGATCAACTACCAAAGTGCCTTTGAAAGTGGAATAGAGGATATATCGTGAGGCTAACGCAATAGGCAGTGAACCCAATGAAGGTCCTGTTGTTTTTTTCTGAGTCAGGGACCTAATGTAGGTCAAGAAACTCTTTTCTATTTTCTGGTGATTGGCTGATTAGGGAGAGAAAGTACCCAACAAAAGCCCAGATAACTGGGCCAACAGAACTTTGACATTGGTCCATACACTCCTTTCTTATGGGAAATAGATTATTAAGTTGTGACAAAATAAAAAAAAGCTCTATATTATTTATAGGCAATCTTATCTAAAATGTTATATATTTCCCTTATTTATCGACCTCAGTGTGAATGATATTATCCATACAAATGCATGAACTTTGAAGCTAAGACATCGGCATTCAACAACTAAGGATACCTTTCTCGTTTGCACTCCTTATCAAAAGAGTTAAATTTAAAAACCTTGGCTGAGTGATTGCTTTGCTCCCCCTTTATACTGTTTATTAGAGGACATTTATAGTTACATTACAAAAGACTTAGCTTAAACCGAACTCAACAGTGACAGCATTAGCTTGATCTAACGGTACGGAACAAACTTCGTTTTCAAACCACCACCAAATATCTCCCAACTTCCATAGATTAATCACAGTGATTTTTTAGGCAAGGTAAATTACATACAGTATCGGTTTTCTTAAGTTTTATAAAGCATAATTATTAATTATAAAATCAACAATTAGCATGGAAGTTAATTAATTTCGCTGACCCCATTTATTTTTATTAATGATATCGGGTTACTTATACGTGGAAGTTGCTATTTAGCTAGTGGCTGGCTAATAACATGATCGTTAGGTGCCAAATTATAATTTTAAGTTGGATGGATAAGGTCCACTTTTCTCAGTGTAAGATTATTGTCCCCACAGGCGCAACTTAGTGCCGACCACTTGCTTACAGAAAGGTTCCCATAAGAAAGTGCAAATTCAATCCCTATTACTTGTGATTTTTGTGTTGTGAATCTTCTAATGATAAGGATTGCTCATAATTGTTGGATAAATCCAGAAATTTCTTTAGTAGGGAAACGATAAGAACCAACGAGAAAGGATAAGCACGTGCGTCAGCTTCATCACACATATGATACGAAATGAATTAAATAGCGTTGCCTTTTCTTTTCTTCACACGGCAGACAAGTTTGAAATCAATTTGAGTAAGGCAATTGCATGCATATGAAAAATAATAAGAAGCCATTTGTCACATACGACGTATATAGGTCTTACTTACGTAGTTTGCATAGTTTTTTTTTTTTTTCTTTTTTAAAAAATACAAAAATTGAATTATTGAAATAATTTGTTCGTCCATGTAGTATTCATTACCTAATATATCTAAAGATTCTAAAAAAGTAAACAGCTTGTTGGCGTGTAAAGGAGGAGAACCGAACATGCTTAATGATGCATTAGGGGTGTTAGCGTTTGTAATTAATCTAACTAAAAAGTGGGACCTATATTTTCAAATTTCAGTTTGTTTTGAACGTTTGTTACCGTTGGTGAAGGATCATAGGTCCCAGATTTAAACCTGGAAAGAGCAATTTTCGAACTGTACGCGGAGGGTCACTAGGGAAAAAGTATCTCAGTGTCATAAATTTTCGTTTGATAGATGCAATAATTTGCAATCGTGCCCCCTTCTCTCCCAACAGAAATAAACAAATAAAAAGGTATACAGGATGTTTCATCCTGTTTGTTTCTGTTTTTCTTATTAATCCTTCCTTCATTAAATTGAAACCAAACTCATATTTTTCTTTTCTTTTTCTTGTTTTTTTTAGGCATGGATGGGGTGTGAATTCGTCAATATATTTGGTATATATTTAGTTCCCTATTGACATAGGACATGAAACCTAACGTTAAAAAAATGTCTACATCTTTTCATGTAAAACGTGCAACCACTCTTTAACGGTTATGGGTAAGAAATTTAGACAATTACTCAATGTCATGAATCATTTTTAATTTTTCAACCTTCTTCGAGATACTTTGATTATTACCAATTCTTATAAAATCAAATTACTGATTTGGCAATAGCAACCACTAAAATGTAGAACAATTTCCCATTTGGAACTTTCTACTTTATTTTTTGCAACTGAGAAATAAGGGGGGGAAAAGTTGATAAAAGGAAAATAACATTTTTGAACAGGCAATAGTTAGTTGGTGCACATTGGGATTTAAGATTTATTGTCAACGGATGCATATCTGACCAAACAACTGGAAAATTGAAAAGAGCATCTAATAAATGAAACATACTCTAAAATGTCAAAGAACGTATAAATAATGGATAGGTTAAAAATTAAAATCTAAATAATTTCCATTGGTGAAAACAAAAAGGGGTATCTTGTGATATGATAGGCTCTATTTCACTGCTAGATATGCTTATGCTTTCCTTACAAAAGAGTAGAAAAAATATACATTTCTTTCCCCTTTCCTTTTTTTTCTCTTTCCCAGATTGTCATAGATTTTTTATTTATTTATTTATTATAAGCAAGGAATCTGAATAAAATTAACTCGGTTGTTCAACGATCTTTACTTCTCCAAACCTAAAGGAAATTAGAGAATCTTGTTGTGTGTTGCAAGCAAGTCCCTTTTGCCATGTCTATAAGGTCAAAGCTAGCGTTCGTGGCTAGGTTCTTTTGAAATTAGGTCATATTAATATATGTTCTTTTATTTTATTTTTTTAAAATAAAAACAGGGGCAAAATTGGAAATTCAATTTGTTTTTTTCTTTCATATATAAACTCCAGATTCCTGAGAAGACTGAGAAAGGGAGCATAGAAAGGAAACGAAAAAACAGAGTACCCGATAGAATTTGAAAACAAAGGCTGAAATTTGAAGAAACTGAGATCATTGGGTGTGAAATATATGGCAGAGGTTGTGTTGCTAGTCGATGATTTGAAACTACTTTCTGCGATTCCTCGCTGTAGAATTTGTCATGAAGAAGAGTTTGAAAGCGTAGAAACCTTGGAAGCACCTTGTGCTTGTTCTGGAACCGTTAAGGTAAGTAATCACATAATACATGATTTCTTAATCTCAAGCACTTGTTTTCTGTTATTAACTTATTTTGCTTCCTGGAATTTTTTTCATTTTAATTCTCGTAATAACTGGTTTTTTTGTTTTGCAGTTTGCTCATAGAGATTGCATACAGAGATGGTGCAACGAAAAAGGAAATACAACCTGTGAAATATGTCTCCAGGTATGAACTTTGGTCATTCAATTTCATTCTGTTTTATTAAGTTATAATCAAATTTGATTTCTTGATGCCAATCAATTTTTTTTCTTCTTTTTTTAAAAAAAAAAAAAAAAAGAGTTATCCGTGTGTACCTAATTTTTGGTGTCGTTGTTATGGTGATTGGGTGTGCTACTGCTTCCCTATCTGATCTTGACATAGAAACGATAACAAGTTCCTTTCTTTCTTTCCCCTTTTGTTTATTTTCGAACTGCAGTTGCTTTTGTATTTGTCTTTTGCTTAACTTTGCTCAATATTGAAGTCTCTTCTGATTAGTTAACTATTTCAATATCAACACGTATTGGTTTCTCAGAAAGACGAACTTTCTCTTATTTGTCTTTTTTGATTTGGTAGTGTAGGAAAAAGGGGACTGGAATTTTTTATTATCATATATTCAATGAACCGCCCCATTGCATATTTATCTATTTATGTGTATTTGATGATCGTAAATTGATGAAAAATAAATAAATAAAATTGCAGCAATACGAACCCGGATATACAGCTCCTCCGCCAAAGAAGTCTAAGATAAATGATGAAGCAATGTCTATTAGGTACTTTTCCATAGTGTATATATTTTTCCCGCGTTCAATTTAATCAAAGTGAACTTATAACTAATTATTTAATCAATCATTTCATAATGTGAATTGATGACTTTGCTAACGTGAGAGGGAGCAACTAATAAAATATGTTGCTTAGGAAAGCTGAGATTATTAAATTGATTATTATATTTTTAAAGGGAGGAGGAAGAACCGTCAAACGCAAGAATAGAGATTATGGTTGAAGGAGTGGCAATGGAAAGCGATTACTCCGAATGCAGCTCTGCCGCTGACAGAAGCGCGTCTTGCTGTCGATCACTTGCAATAGCTGTAAGCATTATGTTGTTAGCTTTTTAGTTTTCACGCGTCGAGGTTTTTAATCAAATTCATATTCATATTCTTTTCAGTACTACATTAGCTAAGGCTAACTGGCAGTGGCAATGCGCTACATAGTATATACATGCCTTTTGTTGTGCAATAATTAATTAATTATTAATAAAACCAAGTTGCCGCCTGAAGTTGGGAAAAATTAACGAGTCAAAGTCGACTCAGACTCCTTATCCCTATTGCCAACTGCATTGCCAGTTGCGTTCAACTGGCATGGCTCCAAGAGTTGAAATTCACATTTTCTCTTTCAAACAAACATGTTTTCTTGATGTGACTGTTTCTCATTAAGAGGGTACTTCTTGTTGACTCGTTTTTTAACCTGATAGTTGGAATTTCTCCCAACCTATATAATATTTTTTTTAAACCATTTGATGGCCCGCGGCAGACATTGAACTTGAACAAAATTTGAATTCCATTTACTTGTTAACGTGTAGACATGCTGAAAAATAACTAGCCACATTATCTCTGCAGTTTACACTAGTCTTACTTGTAAGACATCTTTTCGCAGTGCTTACAAATGGAACGAAAGATTACCCATTTACACTACTTACTGTAAGTACTTGTTTTTACCGTTTTTAATAAAAACATCTACAATCTTTGCCTACGGACAGCTTAATTAATGAAACTTCTCATACTATTTTTATGCAGGTAATTATATTAAAGGCTAGCGGAATTATTATACCAATGTACATAGTTATTAAGATTCTCGGAGCCATTCAGAGCAGTATTCAGCACTATCAGGATGCTGACTATGACACATCAATGTCTGAGGAAGATGACGAAGATGAGATACAGCATAATGTAAATTCAAGACATTTATAGATTATTTGCTTATTAGTGTATCAGAGCAATTGTTACGACGCTCGTCAAATAACATTTTGTGCCATAATTTATGATAATGGAATTCAGATCGAAATGCACCTTCCCTTGCCGTATGCAATATTCACTCTTGTCATCCACCCCGAACAAGACTAAGAATAAAGCACTAGGTACTTGGGGCTTATGACCCCGTTAGTTATTATTATTATCATAAAAAAAAAAGATTAAAAAAAAAAGTATTAACTACTAAGGAATAACCGAGTTGACATTTGTATTAACTTTCTATTAGATAACCTGCTAAACATGTACAATGGGTCAGCCTTCAATATCACCATTTTACGCACAACTATTTACAAGCACACGCCCAACAAAACTGATATGTTGGACAACCAATCAAGATTCGGCCACATCTTATCACTATTGATATCAACGTAGAATATGGCCATAAATTCAAAAGAATGAATAACCACTATTAAGTGGATTCCTAATAATAATCTGTCTTGAAATAATTTAGCCTCGCTGCATTAATTCTCTTGCCTTATCCTGAAGTTCACTTAGGGAACCAACGCAAATGGTTTCCTGGCAACTCGAATTTGTAGCGGCGTTGTTCAATTTTTGAATGATTGCTGCTGTCTCATCAACCCAATTTTCATTGGGAGAGTTTGTTACAGAAGACACCTTTCTGTATTTACCATAAATGGCCTCAAATTCTCTGGATTTGGCAGCAGCCTTCTGAAGCACAGAAGTTGGGAGTCCTGAAATAAAATTTAATTTGCTTTATTATAATATGAATTCGTTAATAATTATACAACACATTAGAAAAATGAGGCTTAGCACATTCGTGGCAAACAGTATAATTGAGATAACACACGTAAATAGTTTTCCAGAGTGATCCAAAAAGTGATGTATAGACATGCAACTCATTTTTATAATATATTTTGAGATTGTCAGCCTCAAGTTTAAGCTTCAATATAGCAAGGTTGAACAAAGATGAACAAAAAATTAGTGGACTGCAGATGTATGGATGTTAACATGCCAACTATCAATGTCGGATTTGTCTCCTAAATTTAGCAGACCTGTTGATTGGAAAATTAATGGTTGAAATTGGGATCAAATACAATACACATTTTATAACTGAGGTTATTAAAATTTTAAGTATTAATTTTCTAATCAACAGTTATAATTTGGCACTTTACCACCCTTACTATAGAGGAGCATAATTCATGTTTTTCATATTTCAAAATAAAAAAACATACCAGCTATCCGAGCAACATTAACACCATAGCTCTTGGGGCAAGCGCCAGGGGTAAGCCTGTAAAGAAAGGTGACTTCGTCTAAACCTGCAATTCCACCACCAACTTGGCATGCCATGTGGCAGAGACAGACCTTTACAAGCACAAAAAGCTAATTCAGAAATATGATTTAAGTTTCGAAACTAAAACCAAAACATAAGATGGAACAAATTACTACACTATAATGTAAACTTTTCTATAGGATATCATGTCTAAATATGTCATGACTGGCAATCTTTATGGGCAATCTAAGTAAACTAGCAAAACCGAGATTAAAATGTTTCTTGCAAGCATTAGACTGTGAAAATTTACCATGATTACACTGGATAAAAAACTGGTAATACCTTTGGATCTTGGAGATAATCAACAGCTAATCGATGATAGTGGGTAGAAAACAATCCGCGACACTGCACCATCCGCACAAGATGTTCTAATACTGATTCCCTGTCAAATATTTGAAATACGAAAGGTAGAATCAGGAGATGGACTCACCAGAAGCTATAAAATTAATCAAGAATACTGAAACCATACGGGACAAAAACATATCCAACTAATCCCTCAATAGACACTTACGCAATGGCTTGCCCATCAGAAGTTGCAGTCCCTCGCCCAAGCTCATCCAGAGCCACCAATGAATTACGAGTAGCTGATGACTGTACTCACCATCAAAAGTATATATTTAGAAAGAAACAATGGTTTAACAAGATTAGATTCACATGCATCTGTAATGCATAACAACTTAACAAGCCAAATAAAAGGGCCAATAAAGCTTCACAAAATGCACACAAACTAATTATTAATCCATTGCAGACAAACCATTATATAAATGAGTGAGCTCTAAAGAAAAAAAGACCAAGGCAAAAAAGAATACTGTTAACTATTTTACAGTTGAAATCTAGTGACTTACGAGAACCCAAACTACAAGTGATACAAATTGATATTCAAAGGGGCATCTTACAAGCATTGATGCAGTTTCTGAAAGCTCAGTTAAAAATGTACTTTGGCCAGCCATTATATTATCTTTGGCCCCCATTCGAACAAAAATCCGGTCAACAGGTGACAATGCAAAACTTTCTGCTGGGACATCAGCTCCTACCTGCATAAGAAATTAAAAGTGTAACTCCACAGATAAAAAAAACTTGCTTATTTTAAGACAAGACTAAAAGTGCAAGGCCAATCTTTCTACACAATCTCCCCCCCCCCCCCCCCCCAAAAAAAACAAAAAAAAAAGGCAAAGAATAGATAATGAAAAATGTAACAACATTAAAAAGCTTCACCTGGGCCAAAATCACAGTCAAGCAAACTTGACGAAGAAGAGTTGACTTCCCACCCATGTTAGGACCTGTTAGAAGAATGAAGCTAGCATGATCTGAACCACCAATGGTTATGTCATTCGGTACAAAGTTACCCTTGCCTAAGGTATCACTCCTAAGGACTGGGTGTCCCAAACTTTTAGCATGCAGGTAAGGAGCTTCTTTTGTACATAATGTGCCTACAAAACTAGGTCTGCATGTTGGTCCTTCATAGTAGTCACCGGCTATTGCTAAACTGATCAAGACATCCAGTTCTGCAACATGTAATGTAATATCCAGTATAAACCAAGTAACAGAAAATGTTTACTTTTCTATTTAAATGCAGCTTAAAAAAACCATCTTTTGAAAACTCCCGAGGCACTTAGGGCGCGTATTGAATCAAATAAAAAGGCTAAAAAAATAGAAATTGGTTTTAGCTGAAAAAAATATAGTGGTAAACGACAGACATTACACAAGGGTAGCAAGGGAGCATGTACTACAGAAATGCATCTTCCCCCAATTTATGCACTTTTTCTTTTAATCTAGTAGTCACCTTATTATTGAGCTGAAGAAACTTGGTTTAAGATAAACTAAATTCCCTCCATGGGCAGCAGGAAAGTCATTATAATAAAATGACTCAACTCTACTAAAATTTAATTTATACTTCTGATTGCAGTACAATACATAAACAATCTTAGATACGGCTTGTGAACTTTATAGTGGGTGTGAGCTAGTAACTGGGTAATTGCACATCCATGACAAAATGATTCAGAAGGACCACAATATGTACCTGCAGTTGTAGACACCAACTGCTTCCACTTAGTGTGATGTTCACAAAAACGCCCAATTAATCTCTGAAATGTACTTTTCAACAAGGACTCCTTTTCAGATTCAGCATGGGAGAGCTCTCTTAAAAAAACTTTAATATCTGGAGACCAGTATCTAAAGAAGCCCTGCATGTAACAGATACGGAAAATGAGAGAATTCACTTATGTTGACAATCATATCTACAGACGATAATGTATCAAGCAAGGAGTAATCAGCAATTTCATAGGGATTAATTTTGTAATCATAAGTGATGCCTCCAAAACCAACTTGCGAGGAGAGGATTGTCCAAGCTTATAAGCACTATGTACGCGATCTATCTACTACCACACTTGAGATGGCAATTAAGATAAACCCCAAAGAGGACACAATTAAGGCAGGTCAAGGGTGACTGCAATTAAGGCGGGTTTCCAACACTCCCTCATGCCCAAGGCTACTGGTCTTGAGCATGGCAAGTGCAGGTGCCAACAATAGATCTAGGATAGACTCTAATATCATCTTAGAATTTGGGCTTAAGGCCTAATTCAATCCCACAAAACTAGTTTGAGGTGAGGATTGCCCAAGCTTTATAAGCTCTATTTAAGTTATATCTCTAGTCAATGTGGGACTAACCACCACCCTTGAAACCGCATTAAAGCAGCCCCCCAAATAGGGCACAACAAGGCAGGTTAGGGGTGACCACAATTAAGATGGATTTCCAACAATTATTTGCAAGTAAAACCGACAAACAATGAAATATTATTGTAGACTCAATTTACAGAAATCAAATAGATAATTTTATAGAGTTTTGCATTTAATTGAGATAAAATTTTCAGAGCATTGTTTGTCTTCTTACTTTTCTGGATGAGCGCAGTTCATAATCTCGAGGAATATTCTTTGACAAATTATCTGGAACTTCCAATAGGTATGTATCCTTTCCAACATTGACATAAGTAATCTGCAATAGATAAATCAGAACATTCAAAAATCGATTTTATCATACAAAAAGATTAAACTCCAATTGTTTCAATAGGGATCTTACTGATGTGCCTCCAAGCAGTTTCCTTTGTTCCTTAAGATGCTTCAATAAACTGGACTCAATCTCTTTAACCGCCTTACAGGCTGAATCATACTCTGTGTCAACTCCTTCACGGGGTATTATACGCCCAGAGTTATTGGCTTCCACCCAATCAAAGGCATCCTTGAAATGATTAAGATCCATACAAACATCAGGAAGAACTTTACCTGCAATTGACAGCATTCAATACATCAAACAGCAGCTCCAGAATAATTTTATGAAATTTATTGAGACTACCGTACCCGGTGTTAACAGATGATGAAGTTGTCTGGATTTGACATGACTCAAAATGACACCAAGTGAAGAGCATGCTTGAGCCATCTGTTCACAACCACGCAGAGCTAAAATAAACTCTTGCAGTTGCTTCTTAGATGCATCCTCATACAGAACCACTCTATTAGCATTCCTTCCACTAGCTTCACTGCATTCATGAAAATCAAGGTGCATATATAGTTAAATACTTTAGAAGATGGTGACAATCAGTATGGTCCTATAGGTATCACAGAGTTGTTGCAAATAAGTTTTACCTAGAGGAAAAGATGCGGGCAAGCAACCGCTCCATGTCAGGTAACTTGGATAATGCTTTTCGAAATTCTAGTGCAGAAGGTAGATTAACTCCCTAAATAGCAAATCATATTTCAAAAACACTCAATATTACAAATTGGTTATCTCTAATGATTATCACCAGCTCAATCTAGCCACATATATCATCTAGTAGATGTCAACACCATACATAACAGCCAACCTTCTATCTATAACAGTTCAGAAGCAACATAAATAGAAAAGCACATTTTCAAAACAAGCTTAAAAAAATACCCATATTATATATCACTGAACACATTACATATATCAATAATATATATAATTGAACACAGCAAATCAAGTAAACTGCTAGATCTGAGGTCTACATGGAACAAGAGAGGTTAGTAACTAATTATGCCATGAACACAAACTAATATGATAAGTAGATGTGTTTTCAGATTTATTTGAAATGACCACAATATCCCATGACTAGTGCTAGACAGGTAGTAGTCCAAAAAGAGATACCACAAATTAAAAGATTGAACATTCAAAAGTGGGCCAAAATGAAAGGTAATACTAAAAAACATGCAAACAAGAATAAACAAGTATAGCTACCTAAAATAAACAGCTTTTACAGCCCTGCTTGACTTAACTAGCGTATCATATAGCAACAGGGCCTCTGTAAAGTTCATTCTATCTTGAAGGATCGTCAGAATCAAAAGCAAAATACATGATCAATGAACCTACCTTCAAACCTGCAACAGCTTCCTGGCGTTCCTTAATTGACTCCACATGGCCTAATGGTCTTGCAAGCCAAGTCTTTAGCAATCTCTTTCCAAAAGCAGTAATGCATTGGTTTAGTTGGGCATAGAGCGTGCTACAAGAAGCATCATTATTTCAGTAAAATATACACATAAATTACCCATCTTATCTAAAATTGAAACAGTGCAGATAACCATATGACAAACATACCCTGAAGAATCTCCATTCCTGCTATTCTCAAAAATCTCAAGATTCTCCAGGGCAGCCGCGTCAAGAACCATGTAGGGTTTTGAAGCAAGATCACCAAAACCAGAACAAGGAAGTAACTTAAACTGCGCAAATCTAAGCAATCTCTCGTCTAGAAAAGCCTGTCTCAGATAATAGAGAGCACCACCTAGTGCTGAAAGTGCACTTCTACTGTTGTCACCTGTTTTCACCAGCTCCAGTAAAACATCTGGCAGGCAATCTAACTCATTATCATTAACACTAACATTATTAGTTTTCCCATAAATTCTCTTTAATTGATCCACAGTTTTGTCAGCATCCCAGAATTCCACAATTGGAACTAATTCATTCACTAAAGGATTTCTGGTATGCTTCAGCAGTACTCTCTCCGTTTCAGCACTGAGTAGTTTTGCAGGTTTCACAATTTCAACAGGCCTGATCTCAGATAAGATACAGCACAAGGCACTGCACTCCAAGTCATCCTTAAACTGCCAAACAGAGAAGCCAACTCTATTTTTACATAAGTGATAATATAAGCAATTAGCAAATTAATTGGGTCTATGTTTGGTAGCATGCATATTATGCTCACTTTCCAAATGAGTTCATGAAATTTTAAAATTACAACTAATCTCTAAAGCAAACGAAGGAAGGAATGAAGCATCCAAATGAATAATTAAAAATTTTGAGCAAACACATTATACAGCTACCAGCACAAATCCTAGACATATCAACCCCCAATCCCCACCCACCTCAATCTCTTTCCATTCCCAATAGAAGTAGAAGAATTAGATACTTCACAGCTAGATGGCATTTGCAGATCTCCTCCAAGATTTGGAATAAGTTTATGCATTAATAAAATTTAGCCACAGAATTAGAATGAAAGTACAGAGTCATACCTGTCCAAGAATGACTTTACTTGTGGCAATATCAACTATACAAACACCATAGATATGCTCTGAAACTTCAGCTGGGTGATTTTCGTGATGCTCTGTCAGGGCCATCAAATATGCAGCTTCAGGGTTTGCTGACAGCAACTCCCCATCTGTTAATGTACCTTTTGTAACCACTGAACAGATTTCACGCCTTACAACCTAGAAGGAAAAAAAATCAAGTTAGAGGCCAATGTTCCTCTATCAACACTAGGGTTAGCAAGGAAAATAACTTACAAAATAAAGATGTAAAACAAGATTCATTCAGCAGAGTATAAGGCACAATACAAAAAAACAGAGAATAAAAACAATGACTTCTCTGGTTGTGGTGAGATGTAATCAGACCTTATCTTTAGAGCCCTTCTCCTTGCGACGAAGCTCCAGCTGTTCAGGTGTTTCAGTCTGTTCTACAACAAGAATGCGATAACCCTGCTCAGCCAAGGAAACTTAGTAAGTTCCTCCCTAGTTGCAAGTTGGCTTAGTTCTGTATCAGAGATGAAGAGAGGGGGGGGGGGGGAGTCATTTGTGAGACAAACCTTCCTAGCTAGTTTCTCCACGTTCATTGAGAAATTCTTTTCTGGAAATCCACAATGAGGTTGGTCTCCCTTAAAGAGTCACATGTAAACCAATAAGCATGCATTATTTAGAGGAAGCAAATAGGGGACCTTGAGATTCTAAAGAAAATCCACAACTCTAGACACTAACACACACCTTCATATACTGCAAGTCAAGCTCTTTCGCACCTACATGTGCATCCATCTCAAAAAGCTCATAAAATTTACCCATCTGCACCAACAATAGGGAGGAAAAATATTTCATTTGGTCATAATTTGTAAGGAATGGAATGAAAATTATTCAATTTATTTTTACAATCTTTGAAAAGTTTTTTAAGTCCAGACTAGTGGCACCAACAAAACATAGCCTAGCCAACTCAAACCTTGAAAAACAAAACTTTGTCCATATGCTTTGACTTGAACTCCCACCATTGTTTCTGCATTTCATCAAATGACCACATTAATTGCTGCACCATTGAAAATTTGAGAATTCCCCAACTGCTTTAGAAGTAATTACCTGACCATCTGACAAACTCCTTAAGAAATCAGGAGGTAAGTAGAGAGTTCTTGAATCATAATTTTCATCCCCTGGTCGCCTTCGCTTGGCATCCCTGCAATCTCTGTACCAATACCATATAAAACAGATAGCTTCATAAAAATTATAAAATAAACCAAAATATTATTACACTGAAAAAGTGACACTAACAGTTGATAATTGATAACCGCAACCACATGATACAGAATGGCATCAAAATCTCTTTTAAGAGACATAAAGGTAATTTCCGCATGGAAAAACTTGAAACACTGCACTGTAATCAGCACTTACCCCTTCAGGAAGGGCAATTTCTGAGCTTCACGCAATGCAAATCTTTCAGAGATCTCAGTAATCGCAACATTGTCAGTGCCGTTAGATGTCTCTTTAACTGCAAAGTATTAAAGACGACTTAAATTATTAATAACAAAATATATTGATCTCAGCACTTCAGTTGGCTAGCGCCATCATCCAATAGAATAAGGAGCATCATCAAATGTTTTTGGCCATTTCCTCATTTGATAAACAACATGTGCTTTTTAATTTTTACTTATAAATTTGAAAATTACCATTTTAACGACCAAACTCCCCACCACCAATAAAAAAAATAACGAAAATGAAAAACTACAAAGATCAGGTTCAATATCTGAACGCCAAAATTAATCTCAGAAAGATCATAAACAGTTTCTCTGCTTGAAGTCTCCATTTATTAACTCCGTCACTTACTCTCTGAATTACTTGTAGGCTCCAACACTGAGAGCTTGAAAGCTCCCTTGCCAACTTCCACTCCACTCTTGCTCTTTTTCGCAGGCTCTTGTTTCTCTGTTCCACTTAGTTTGCGCTTATTAGGGTCAACCTTTTCCCCTTTGGCCCTCTCTGCTACGTCGTTTTCATCCTCTAAATCGGTATCTTCTTCAGCATCCCCAGCATCCTCCAATGCAGCATTCTTTCCCCAATCTTCGTCATTGGAATCATCATCATTATTATCATCTCCTTCTCCTTTATGACATTCTTCTTCTACTTCTTGGTCGTCGTCGATCACCATCTTCCTAATGGCGGGGACGACGCCGCGACGCAGGCGTTTAAGTTTCTTGGAAGAGGATTCCTGAAGCCACTCGATCTTCTCCTTGGAGAGGTCGAGGGATTCTTCTTCGTCATCGTCGTAACAAACCACGTGTTTAGAGGTGATGCTATCGAAGGATTTGACGGAGCCTTCGTACCAGGCATTGTCCAAGGGCCAATAAACCTTGATCCTTCGGCCAATGACATCTTGAGCGTAGAGAGAAGGCGAAGCGGAGGGTGGAGAAGTGGAAGCACCGATGACAGGAAGGGGCTTCGAGCGTTTCGGGTTGAGAGGTGAGGGAGTAGAAGGGTTTGGACTAGGGTTAGGGTTAAGTTTAGGGTTGGTTTTGGAGAGAGTGGGAGAGGGCGAAGGGGAAGCGGATTTGGTGAAGAAGGAAGTGATTTGACTCTGCTGATTGACGAGCGGTGAGCGACCGTTGGTGTTGCGGCGGGAAGGAGCCATTGGTTACAGTAAATGAGTGACTCAAAGAGTTAGAGACAGGTTATGGTAACAAAAATGGTAGTGGCGGTGGCGGGAAATGTTTCTCGGGCATGGCGGGAATTCACGACTCTCTCTCTCTCTCTCTACAACGAATTCACTACTCTCTCTCTAGCCTCAACTTTCGATGCTACTCGTTCAGTTTTTGAGCCGTGTGCGTATACTCTGCGTAAAAAAAAATAATGTATAGTTGTATTTAGATAAATATATTTTAAGGGACTAACATATATTTTATTCATTAATTAAAATAAATAAATAAATAAAAAGTCATTTGAAAATATATGGTAGATTAAAAAATTAAAGTTCAGAATATTTTTTAGTGCTATAATATGCGGGGAAGATGATTTTTCAACATTGAAAGAAAATTTGAAAAATAAATAATATTTTAAGCATTAAACATAAAAGAATACTAACAGGGAGTTACGT
The DNA here is from genome assembly GCA_007407185.1 of Glycine tomentella. NCBI lineage: Eukaryota > Viridiplantae > Streptophyta > Magnoliopsida > Fabales > Fabaceae > Glycine > Glycine tomentella. The sequence goes on along the minus strand of PYAF01001667.1, from coordinate 1,293,749 downwards.
ATTATAAAGAAGAAGAAGAAAGCAGTACAGAAGATGTCATCAGATTTAAGAAAAAAGATTTAAATTTATACTATAAAAATAGTATTTAATAAACTTTTATTACTAACATTAATTTTTTTAAGTGATTAAGATTAAATTTAAATAGAAAAATGTTTTTTAGTACGAATAGAAATTCGAAATAATCACACGAATGACATGAAGTACTCGTTTCTCCTCCCATTAGTATAATTCTAAATGAAACTAATTTGCTTTGGGCTCTGCGAATCTGCGATCCTCTTCTCTTATTGCCCAATTCAAAAATCTCATCCTAAATGAAATCGTTTTGTTCAGTGATTGGTGAAACCTTTTTGTTTAACACGTTAGTAACTACAACAACTCTCAAATTGCTTATTATTTTGATAACAAAATAACTGAGCAATAGCAACTGGTAAGGATACTCAGCAAAAAAAAAAAAAAAAAGCAACGTGTAAGGATTTTGTTGAACTTAGAATTTTCCAGGAACGATTTATATTCAGATTTTGTTTATTAAGTTTTGATGGGATAGTTACCGGAATCAGTGGGATTTTATTATAAACGATTAATCCGTTTCAGTTTTGTTTACTTTTTAGTTAACATTTTAATTAATTATTTTAAACAATCACACGTAATTTATTTTTCATGCGTTTCGTGCTATTTGATTTTCGTACCAAATAGTATTGCTGATTTAAATATATTATTTCTAACTTTTTGTCATTTCAAGTGATCTTGTGATTTGTGAAGTACTCATACATGTCTTTTATTAAAGAAGAGGGATTTTCTCTTTCAATAATTTTATAAAAAAATCAATAATTAAAAATAAAATTTTATTATATTGTAAATTATTAGAAATCTAAAATATAATTTATTATAAATTATTTATTTATTACAAATTTTAACTAGAACATATTTTTTATATTTAATTTTTTATGTCTTATAAATTATATTTATGTAAGAAATTATTAATATCATGTATTGCACAAATTAAAATATTATTTTATTTTTAAAATTCTTAATTTTTACTTCTCTGAACCAAATAAATTATATTATGTCACATTAAATTATTTTTCTTAATTAATTGTTGATCCGAATGAAAATGAATTTAATTCTTATAAAAATTGATAAATATCTCATATCAATATTATATTATCAAAAATATTAAAAATAATTATTTTATTTAACATGTTATTATCTATCTTTTAATTAATTTTTTATATTTTGCATAATTTTTAAAATACTCAGGCAACACATAAAACACTTCCTAGTATATCTATTTGTTTAAAATGCATTGACAATATAATTTTTTTACAGTATTATTCAAACATATATTTGTATAGGTCATTAGTATCATGAACCACTCTTACAATTGATTTTTGGTGTATCACTTTTATGTAGCGTTAGATTAATTTTTTGTATAAGATTCTATCTCATGTCTTTCACACTTGATTCTTCTCCCAACTCACATCATTTTGGAAAATTCCTTAAAACTACAACCATCGACAAAAAATAAATAAGATTTTATTGCTTTCCAATTATTCTTTTTCAAATCGGATTGAATATGAACCATGACATCTCGTTAATTTCACATAATCCGCCAAGGATTTCATGGAGAACATTGTTATTCATTTGATTTTTTTTTATCTTTTTTAAAACCGAAAAATCAAAATTCATTTGAATCTTCCGTTTGAATATTAATTTATTTTGCTCTTATACTTGTAGTTTCAGTCAATGAAATGTGATATTTTATAGATATCTTTTTAGAGGAAGGGTTGGACGACGAGGACGCTGGAGGCAGCATGTTGATTGCAAAAGACTGTAATGTTAGCCTAAGCCATTTCTGTATTTATTGTACTTTAATAATAATTATTTTAAAAATTAATCACATTTTGAGTTTTCTTTATAAGCTAAATATTTCATCAGTCATATTTTAAGTAATTTTTAATTGATTGACATCATTCCTTTAAAATAAAAATGATTGACATTATAAAATCTTTACACCAATAGTTATAATAAAAATAAACTTTATAATTCGTTGTATTCGAATGATAGAAGCACACTAATTGCACACTTTCTTCAAATATTGAACTGAAATTCTACGTATCGGTGCACTCAAGATCCTTTGCTCACTTTTTATTTGCTAGAATAACTAGAATAGTATCAAGTTTTACCTAATATAAAATATTTAAATCAAATGTCAACTTTCCTAAAGAAAACAAAAAAAGAATGTCAAAAAGTGTTATTGTATTTTCTTTATTAATTTTATAAACAAGATTAATTTATTTTTTATAATTAACTCTTCGATTCATTAGAAAAAATTGATATTAACTAATTCGAAGTTGGATCAAGAAATAAGTAAAATATAATAAAAAAAATTATTTTTGTCATATTCAAATAATATTTAAACTATTCAACCTTAATTTCAAGTGTTCAATCCCTCATGTACAAGATTAAATTATTTGACTTTATGTTCGTAGATATTTTTTATATTACAGTATTATTTATATTACACTAATTATTTATTATCGTAATTATTAATTACTTGCTTGAAAGCTTACTAAAATTAAATATCGACAAGAATGTATGGAATTGTTATTGTTTTAATATATTTTAAAAGCATATACGATATTAGTTTTAACATATATAAATATAAATAAATTACTAAATAGTTTTATATTGATATGAATTTTTATAATTGATTTATATGGTAAAAGCTTTCAATCCTCTAATTTAAGGTAATAACTAAATTTATTCAAAGAGAAGAAAAAAAAGAGACTCGAGGAAGGATAATGAAACAAGTGGCCTGTCCAACACAGCTCTCAGTCATATTTTAAGTAATTTTTAATTGATTGACATCATTCCTTTAAAATAAAAATGATTGACATTATAAAATCTTTACACCAATAGTTATAATAAAAATAAACTTTATAATTCGTTGTATTCGAATGATAGAAGCACACTAATTGCACACTTTCTTCAAATATTGAACTGAAATTCTACGTATCGGTGCACTCAAGATCCTTTGCTCACTTTTTATTTGCTAGAATAACTAGAATAGTATCAAGTTTTACCTAATATAAAATATTTAAATCAAATGTCAACTTTCCTAAAGAAAACAAAAAAAGAATGTCAAAAAGTGTTATTGTATTTTCTTTATTAATTTTATAAACAAGATTAATTTATTTTTTATAATTAACTCTTCGATTCATTAGAAAAAATTGATATTAACTAATTCGAAGTTGGATCAAGAAATAAGTAAAATATAATAAAAAAAATTATTTTTGTCATATTCAAATAATATTTAAACTATTCAACCTTAATTTCAAGTGTTCAATCCCTCATGTACAAGATTAAATTATTTGACTTTATGTTCGTAGATATTTTTTATATTACAGTATTATTTATATTACACTAATTATTTATTATCGTAATTATTAATTACTTGCTTGAAAGCTTACTAAAATTAAATATCGACAAGAATGTATGGAATTGTTATTGTTTTAATATATTTTAAAAGCATATACGATATTAGTTTTAACATATATAAATATAAATAAATTACTAAATAGTTTTATATTGATATGAATTTTTATAATTGATTTATATGGTAAAAGCTTTCAATCCTCTAATTTAAGGTAATAACTAAATTTATTCAAAGAGAAGAAAAAAAAGAGACTCGAGGAAGGATAATGAAACAAGTGGCCTGTCCAACACAGCTCTCAGTCATATTTTTCCCACTTCACTCCCCATATTTGTACATCTACACACAAAGACCTGATAACGGGTGGCAATTTCCAAATCTTAATTGTTGGATTTTATGTTTAAATCACAATATTGTGTTACTTTTTTAGCTAACTATACAATTTATATAAATACGTTTCCTTTTGATATATTGGTAGTATAAAAATTTATATTATTAATGTATTAAAAGTTACCTTAAATATGACTTAGTAATTAATTATATTATACTATAAGTACTATTTTTTAAAAATTATATGACAATTTAAATTGGATGATAATTAGATAATTCGTAAATCAACCTAAAAAGGGTAATAATTATTTTTGGTAGCTGGTAGTTGTTAACAAGATTGAGTTTCCAATATAAAAAATATATTGTCAAAAGGTTACCAAATCTACTTGAGAAATTTTCTAATGATTCGATGTATAGTTTTTTACCTGAATTAAATTAGCATAGATATAACAACAAAATCACATGCATGGTAGATTAGGTCCCTCAAATATTTTTTATTAATGAAGAAAAGGAGAGAAGAAAATTACAAGCCTACAAAATTACACCCTTAAATATGTTAATAAGGATTCAAATTTTAATAATATATATGAAGAAATTCACTTTAACAATCTCTCTGCGTCAAAGAAATTAGTGTTTGCTTGCCCCATGAGAAATATCCCTGCTGCAAATATAAAAGAAAATCAGCATCAACATGTGATTTTATGAATTTACCAATGCAGAAGAAAATCTAATTTGTGCAGGCTGATAAAAAATGAGTTTCTACTCATATATGGTCTTACGCCCCTCGTTTTTTGTCATCCTACTGGTATGTATCAATTTATGACCTTTTTATTCGCACTTCTTTTTTTTTTCTTATCAAACCATGGTGCTAACATGAACATCAACTCAGAATAGGACAGGGGGGAAAATTATATATATAAAACATCAACTCAGTCTAGGACAGGGAAAAAAATAAATTATGTAACACAGAAATCGTTAGTTTATTAATCATTTTTATGTTTTTTTCTCTCACCAAGAATATGTTTCGACCAACCAATAATTAGAGACTAATTTTTTATATTCACATTGTCAGGGATCAAACTCCTACTAATACGCTTAAGAAATTGCTATTTATTAACTGTGTCTTTTGAGAGGATTTATCAACTGTGTTAAATCTTATTGGTTGGTGATTTTTATGCTAATGTAGTAAAAACAACATCAGATTAAGAATATGTTTTAAAAGGGCTCATTTTAATGATTAATTTATAAATTTGCACCAATACTCAGGGATCCTAATTTGTTCACATCCAATTTTTGTCATTTTTTTCACATATGGTTGTGTCAATTTTTGGCGTTCTTCTTATAATATATAGAAGAACCAGATTTTTTTAACATTTTGATTATCCTTTTTCGGGATTAAGTTTCGATTCTCTTTTTGAAAGCTATCTTAGCTAAGGTTCTACTTGGTGCATATAGAGAACTAATTACTTACTAATTCATAGGAGCACCAAACACACTCTTTACCTCTAGAGCAAGCAATTAGCAAAATTCACTTGGAATATGGATATTCCTAAGACGGTGAAGAATATTTTATATTGAATTTTCATTTTTTTAGTACGTGGAAACGAGAATATTTATTTTAATTTTTCTATTTATAATATTCACAAATTTTAGCAAGATTTCTTACTTTTTTTTAAGGGAGCAAAATTTTTACTTATACAATAGAAAGATATACCAAAGAAAACCATTCAGTTAGACTTATCAATCAAGTATAAGTATAAGAAGAAGAAGCAGTTATTTATGTTTATTTTTCTTAACATACACTTACTATTTATCTGTCTTAAACACGTGTTACAGGCATATTCTGCGTTGTTAGTTCTTCTCTCATTGACATCATGCTGGTATGCCATGGTGATGCACATAGAGCACCACGTGAATTTGAATTCAGAATATGTTCTCTCTCAATTCCAATCCGACATTGAGCATTCGGCTGGAATGATACACCCTATAAATTCGTCCTCAACCAATTTTGCAAACCTTTTGAGTTCAACTCTCCAAGATACTAACATTTCATTCTCTGATATCAAGACCAAGGTTATTAAATACACTACTTGTTCTTCCCACGTAGAAAAATCATTAGATGGGTCAGAATTATGTGGTTTCAGTCAATCTCTATGTGATACATCAATTATTTTATTTTAATTTATGAAAAATAAGTAATAATGTATTACATGAAGATTGATTGAGACTAAATCATTCGAACATGTGATAAATTTTCACATGAGAAATATTACATTTTTAGTTTTGTATGTAATTTTTTTATTTGTTCTTGTTTTGGACTTTGCAGGTGGCTCCGTTATTATTTAAAGCATTTGAGACGGTTCCTCACTTAGCCCAAATTTCATACATAGAAAAGGAAGGTCTATTTTTCTCATACTACACTGATCATGATCAAGTTTTGGCAATGTACTCAAACTCATCATCACTTTCCACTTCTTTTGGGGGTGCCTCAAATTTAAGCGTATACTATATCCAACCCGTAAATCGTGACACTGGAGAGTTATATGGGGCAGCCATAATATCTGAAGTACCATCTAATATTATCAATACAAGTTGGTTTGTGAAAGCAGTTAATAGTTCACTTAGTTATGCCTCATTGGGAACCAAGTGGAACAATGGTCATGATCTTCTATTCATTAGTTCAGCCAGAATAAAGGGGACACAAGTGATATCTCTAGGCTTTCCAGTAACAACTATAACTGATTTCTTCACTCGGGTTGGCGCGAATTTGTCTTTGGTTACCATAGATGGAAAAGTGCTTGTAGAAGGGATTCAAAATACTCGTTTGGGATTCTCTAATGACATGGTTTCTTTCCAATCAGTGAATGCAAATGGTGATCAAACAAGTTATGAGGGCGCCGTTTCATGCAAAGATGGAGATGCAGAAGCTGCTTCTATTTTGAATATTCAGGGTGTTGAGTATTTAATTCGCTGCTCCACCATTGATATAATGGAAATAAAATCGGTAGGTATATGATCATTGAATTTTTCAGGAAATCCCACTTGTACTACATTTACATATTAAATATTTCCTAATGTGGATATAAAAATTGATATGATTCTGTTTCAGGTGTATGTTTTGGCTGTCCCACGAAAAGGATTGGAACAGTTTGTTCTGGACATTAAGAAAAAAGGATTGGCGCTGTTGACAACAATGATTGTCATGATACTCATTGCCATGGTCAGTTTTCTATATATAAATGTTAGATCACTAAGGCGAGAAATGCATTTGTGTTGGTCACTCATCAAACAAAATGAAGCCACACAACAAGCTGAGCGAAAATGTATGAACAAGAGCCTTGCTTTTGCTAGTGCCAGCCATGATGTTCGCGCTTCGCTGGCGGGCCTTACTGGTTTGATAGAGATGTCCTTTCATGAAGTTCCCCCTGGTTCTGAATTAGGAACCAACTTAAGACAAATGGATTCTTGTACCAAAGATTTACTAGGTAGTAACATATATTTAATGATATTAGCTAAAATATGATTTTTATCTTCAATAAATATTTGAATTTTGTATTTATTCTCTAATAAATTATTTTTTTGTTTTTGCTTTTTGATAAAACAAAAATTTTGATTTTAATCCTTAGCACATTTTATTAGTCCTTAATAAATTAGTGATTTTGTGTATAGTCCCCTTTTTTCATTTGTTATTAGTTCATTTGAAAAAGACTGATAACAAATGAAAATTTTTATCAAGAGAATAAATACAAAATTCATTAAAAAAGTGTTAAGAATCAAAATCAAAATTGTTGTTTTATTAGAAACCCAATGCAAATAATTTTTTTATTAAAGAAAAAACACAAAATTCAAGTATTAATAGGGATAAAAACATATTTTAGTCATGATATTATTATTAAATGTCTCTCTGAATGCAATTTTAGATATGATGTAAATATTGACATGGTCTATATATCTTAGTATCTATCTTTCTCTCAACTCTCGTCCATGCATATGCTCACAGGTTACTACATTTTGTGCATTTAGTCCTAGTGGTGTGTTACTAATTTACTTTCTTTCTAGGACTCTTGAATTCTATACTTGATGCAAGCAAAGTTGAAGCTGGCAAAATGCTGCTTGAGGAAGAGGAATTTGATCTATTTCAACTCCTAGAAGATGTGGTTGATTTATACCATTCTGTGGCTATGAAGAAAGGAGTAGATATTGTGTTGGACCCTTGCAATGGATCTGTACTCAGATATTCGCGCACGAAAGGTGACAGAGGAAAACTCAAACAAGTTTTGTGCAATTTACTGAGCAATGCTGTTAAATTTACTGAGGAGGGGCACATAGCAGTTCGAGTATGGGCTCAGAAGCCAAGCTTGCAGAGCTCAATGATCGCTACTCACCAATACGGGTCCAGTAGACTTTTGTCACGCTTATGTTGCCGCCAAAATGAAGCACGTGATGACGTGGAAGACTTGAACTCAATTCAACAAGATCCAAATTGTATGGATTTTACTGTTGAAGTGGATGACACTGGCAAAGGAATTCCTAAAGAGAAGCACAAGTCTGTTTTTGAGAATTATGTCCAAGTTAAAGAAACTGCTCTTGGCCAAGGAGGAACTGGCTTGGGACTTGGTATTGTTCAGTCACTGGTAAGTGTACTCGAACTGTATATTTATATGTATATAGTTAGAGTAAATAATCTATATATGTTTATGTTGATAGTGTAAATAATTTTATATTGTAATTATGAATTACATATATGAGAAATATGTTGACTTTTATATTCACTATCTAAAAAGTCGTATCAAAGATTATTTTGATTGATTGACAATATAAATTCTTATACATGAGCGTGAGAAAATTAAATTTGGATCGTATAACCATAATTAAAGAGTTGAGATTTAATGTCAAAAAGTCACATAATATTAAATTTTGATTGTTCATATTTGATTATATGATGTAGATTTAATTTTCACTCTCATAAAATAGTTTTCCTCTCATATGATATGTCTTTATATTATATATTGTGGATTAGAAAAAAAAAAAAGGTAAAACTCCAAATTTTATCTCTAGGTACGTTTGATGCATGGGGATATAGCAATCTTGGACAAGGATATTGGTGAAAAGGGAACCTGCTTTAGGTTCAATGTTCTCCTCACTGTACATGAGACACAGATGAATGATGACACAAGCGATGACCAAGTTGGATCAAATAACAGAAATCAATCTCATGGACTAACCATGAGTCCCAAGTTATCTATTTGGACTCGTAGTCCTAGATCTGAGGCTTCTCGAGTTGTTTTTTTGATTCGGAATGAGGAGCGTCGAGGGACTACGCAGAGGTTCATGGAGAGGTTAGGGATCAAAGTTAAGGTTGTGAAGGAGTGGAGACAACTTCATTACACTTTGAAGAAGATCATCAAACAAAAGGGTCTCCATCCAAATAGCTCAAGCTCGCCAGAGTCTTCAGATTCTCCCTCTGCATCAAGTTGCACAAACGGAGTCCCTTTGAGTGCACAAGATGGAACTAACTACATAAGTTCAATCTTCAAGAGAACAGATATTGAAGCTTCCTCGGGTTTTGTCCTGATTGTGATTGATGCTAATGCAGGACCTTTTTCAGAGCTTTGCAAAGTGGTATCTGAGTTCAAAAGAGGCCTTTGTTATCCTTGTAGGGTGGTTTGGTTGGAGAATCCACTTATACCTTCTGTGGACAACAAAATCCTTAACAAGGATGTTTTTAATTCTAATGACATTGTCTTGTCTAAGCCACTTCATGGTCATCGTTTATTCCAAGTCATAAGGATTCTCCCCGAGTATGGAGGTGTTTGGCCATGCAGTTCTAGTGAAACAAAGAAAGAAAAGGGTCAAGTTTCCTTAACTGATGAAGATGCAATTCGACGCGGTGAACTACAAGAGTGTGGCAGCTCAAGTGTTACACAACAATCTTATGATAGATTTAGAGCAAGAAAATCTCCTGTCCACCAAGGAGAAATACAAGAATGTGAAGAGTCAAGCAACGAAAAACCCTTGTGGGGTATGAAATGTTTGGTTGTTGAGGACATTGTTTTGTTACGTAGGATAACTAAGTCTACGCTTGATCGGCTTGGTGCTTCTGTCATGGAATGTGAGAATGGTGAACAAGCTGTTCAGATAGTTGAAAAGGGTCTAATTAGGAATTCTTCCAATCGTCCATGTGATTTCATCTTAATGGACTGCCAGGTAGTAATGCCTATATATTATGATTTCTACTTTTATTTGGTTATCTCATATTTTGGTTTTGCTCATCAATCTTATTGCAAATAGCAAGTGATATTTCTTAATTGTTACACTTGGTCCATTCTTTCTTTCGAATTTGTTAGTTGTCATTTTTTTCTTGTAGCTATCACCTTTTGTTACTGCTTATTTGGTTTGTTGTTTTCCACTAATAAGAATATATGAATTGAATTGGCATCGCTTTAATCAACTATTCCTATTTTAAATATTGTGCGATTGATTATAAAACCATATGTTTGATTGGAAGTGTAATTCTGCATGCTTGAACTACGTAACCATTAAGATGACTAATCATTTGTGCTATGAACTTGACTAGTATTTTTGGTGATTGAATTGAGCAGATGCCAGTAATGGATGGATATGAGGCAACGAGACGGATAAGGGAAATTGAGAAGTCTCATGGTGTTCACATTCCTATCTTTGCATTAACAGCTAATACAGGGGAAGAGGCAAAATTGTCCATTGAAGCTAGAATGGACGATCACTTAATCAAACCTATCAACAAAGAGGCTTTACTTAAAGCCATCAAAAGAATATATACTAAAGAATGAACAATAAATCTTTTCTTTTTCAATTGCTTTATGTGATTGTTATCAAGTTTTAAAATTAAACAATGACACAGAAATATTTTTTTACAACACTAACTAGCCTATATTTAAAAACAGAAATAATAAATAAATAAAAAGATTGTTGATCAGAGATTTCTCTATGAAAAATATGAATCGGAACTCACCTGTCATTGTTTTATTTGACAATTTTGATGGTAATGACATTAAAAAATATATTTTAAATATTGTCCTTTTTTTTAATTGTTTATAGATTTTTTTTTTTGTTTTGTTGAACAGTTGTTTATAGATATAATATGCACAAAAGCATAATCATGGACTATGTGCCTTTAAGTAGGATTCAAGAGAATAGCACATATATAATGGAAATAACTCAAATTGCTAATTTTATTGCTGTGCATGTGTTAACTGTGTATTTTGAAGAAATTGAAACTTATCTCTGAAGGGTCAAATATAGGGATGCCCTGTAAGTTTGTAAATGATCCTATAATTGAAGAAATTGGGAACTCTTTGAAACAGTCTGCATAATGCAAAACGTTAAAAAGGGAAAAAGAAGTTCAACCTTTCAACTCTTCTACGACTGGAAAATACGGTTTGTAAAGCAATTCTTTCATATAAATACACTAACTCAGATTTTTTCTCTGATGAGAGAATTGCTTTAGGAACCGTATTTTCCCGTCTAAGCCAAGAAAAGCTTAAAACAGGTTAGAAGTTCTTGAACTTCTTTGTAGAATTTAAGACAACTTTTATCGTGCATTATAAAAAAAACCGAGTTACTGTAAATTTTGTTGATTTCCTCGACTTCCCACTTTTATTTATAAAGTGGATTCCACCCTTCATAATACTTAAAAAGTTTTATTTATCCAACTGTAATTAATGTTTATACAACTGCAGTATTATGTTTTCGTTTTGCTTTTATCCTAATCCTCTACGCCTCCGCTGTCTTATGATGAAAACTCATTTTTGGCGAGTCAATGACATTTCTAACTACAGATGCATTTGACTAAACACAATGTATGCGAAACTTGACCCTAATGCGTGCTTCATGTAGTACTAACTTTAAGTATACAAATTTAAATTAGCATTTACTGTACTCAATAAAAAATGTAAATCAACTGTAACAATACAAACAACCTAAATCAAAACTAATAAAAACCAAAGTGCAAAATATGATTCCCAAAGTCCACCAAGCACTCCTGTCCCCGCTCCTTGAAACAATGTTAATGGGGGAAAAGAAGGACATCAAGCGTCAATAAATCTAATGTCAAAGGTGTGAGGATGTATCTGCCATACATTAAGTGCTGCATACTCCTCCAAGCACTCTTTCAACTGGGCTTCGCTGTACCCCTGTTTGAAAGCCAAAAGTCCCAAGGTCAGAATATTATTGTCTAGGGAGAAACAAAACAGCTAACTTTTGACAGTCAGGGCCTTGCTCTGTCTTCACACAACAAAAGCAAAATACTAAGTGCTAGCCCATTTAGTTAACAGCCAAGTATGTCAGTAATTTAATTACAGAGAGGATCAAAAAATAATGGTGCAATTTTGCAAAAACAAGGAATAGTATTTACTCAAACTTGCCTTACCATTTATTAGTTCATTTGATAATATTTCAGTTTATGGCTCTTTATTCAATGAAATAAAGTAATCCTTTAATTGTTCCATGATCTTTTTTATTGTTGAGTTCCTCGTGTTCAACAGTCAAACTTGAATCTAAACCGTTCTCAATACTACACAATGGACAGTATTCAACTTTGAGCAGTATATGTACTTACCTTCCTAGATATCCAGTTCAGTGCATGGGCATAGCTGACGTCCATTCGGTTACCTCTAGCTGCTTCATCTCGCAGTATGGAATAGATATCAGATATGGCATCCAGACCAGATTTTTGACGATCTTCGGAATACAAAGAGAATTTTGACATCTGCATTAACCTCAGTGCTTCGTCCACATCACTCTGAGCAACAGTCTCAGAAAAACGGAGTCTTGCTAGTGCCTGTTTAGAAATTAAAAATGGAATAGTATTCACTTAGACGATATACAATTAAAAATAATCAGATGCTTACTATTACTTCACATCGTGGACTTAAAAGGCATAGCCAACCTAAGTAATAGCAGATATTTAAAGCCAAAAATTAACCAACACTTAAATCAGTTTTAATTTTAAAAACTGCACCTGGAGTGACGTATGTACATAAATCACTAACCCAAAAAGAAAAGTGAATATAACCTAAATGTATAATTTCACTGCTCTCTTTTGTGGGGAAAATATGAAGACTTACAGCTGATATGCGGAGAATACTGAGCAATGTCCTTACAGTAGTGTAGGAATGAGGAGCATTGGACCTTGCTTCTTCTTGACGAATGCTGGAGTATGCAGTAGCAATATACTCTTCTAGTTCCCTGGGGACACTAGGAGACAATCTTCTTGCAGCTGATATGTATGCACTAGATTAAAGCAAAACATTTCAATTTGAATTAGTTTCCTTTTACTAGCAAACAGGATATCGGCACAATCTCCCTTGTGTAACTATATGAGCAGTCAGAAATCAGAATAAACATACAGTCAAATGAATAACATATATGCACCATATACTCCAGTGTATAATCTTATTAAAAAGATTAAACTGTACTTACCGTAGCACAGATGGTTCAAGAGGAGTGAATCCTAGAGCAGGGGACTCCTTATTTTGGTGAACATATACAATATGCCTAGCCATTTCAAGATCATTATCCATATCAGCTCGATCAAGGATTAACCACAGAAGATCAAACCTTGATAGGAGGGCATGAGGAAGATTAATATTTTCAGCTGGAGTTCTTCTTAGATCATATCTTCCCCTTCACAATAAAATATGGATAAATTAGATTTTGAAAGCACGGGTTTGCACATCTATGAGATCATGTCTGCAACTGATAAGATGAAGAGAAATAATACCATGCTGGATTAGCAGCAGCAAGGACAGCAGTCCTTGCATTCAGCGATGTAGTGATCCCAGCCTTGGCAATGCTAACAGTCTGTTGTTCCATAACTTCATGTATAGCCGTACGATCGGATTCGTCCATCTTGTCAAATTCATCAATGGCACATATGCCCATATCCGCTAACACCTGAAATTTAGAATGTTCTTTTATAATATCCACCTATAACTGGAAACAACTAGTTAAAAGAACACAGATTGTATTATTATAGGGGCTAAAGAAGTAATGTGATGCATGACTTATTTCCCGTCTTACTTTTGCAAGTATTGTCACAACATTTCATATGTGTATTTTACCATATTTTTCTAGTTTTCTCAACCTAACATATATAAGCACAATAAGGATGGAAGGAATTGTTGTTGTTGTACTTAAGAAAGGAGGATTTCATTACCAATGCTCCACCTTCAAGAACCATCTCATTTGTCACTGGATCTTTCTGAACAGCAGCAGTTAGACCAACTCCACTACTTCCTCTGCCAGTAGTGTACACCCCTCTGGGTGCTACATTGATTATGTGTTTAAGGAGCTGACTCTTGGCAACACCAGGATCACCCATCAAACATATATGTAAATCTCCTCTAATCTGCAATTAAATAAAGTTGATATTTAGTAGTTTAATAATGCACATGTATATCATACACACAATAAATCAAACAAAATGCAATTAACCACAGAAGATCAAACCTTGATAGGAGGGCATGAGGAAGATTAATATTTTCAGCTGGAGTTCTTCTTAGATCATATCTTCCCCTTCACAATAAAATATGGATAAATTAGATTTTGAAAGCACGGGTTTGCACATCTATGAGATCATGTCTGCAACTGATAAGATGAAGAGAAATAATACCATGCTGGATTAGCAGCAGCAAGGACAGCAGTCCTTGCATTCAGCGATGTAGTGATCCCAGCCTTGGCAATGCTAACAGTCTGTTGTTCCATAACTTCATGTATAGCCGTACGATCGGATTCGTCCATCTTGTCAAATTCATCAATGGCACATATGCCCATATCCGCTAACACCTGAAATTTAGAATGTTCTTTTATAATATCCACCTATAACTGGAAACAACTAGTTAAAAGAACACAGATTGTATTATTATAGGGGCTAAAGAAGTAATGTGATGCATGACTTATTTCCCGTCTTACTTTTGCAAGTATTGTCACAACATTTCATATGTGTATTTTACCATATTTTTCTAGTTTTCTCAACCTAACATATATAAGCACAATAAGGATGGAAGGAATTGTTGTTGTTGTACTTAAGAAAGGAGGATTTCATTACCAATGCTCCACCTTCAAGAACCATCTCATTTGTCACTGGATCTTTCTGAACAGCAGCAGTTAGACCAACTCCACTACTTCCTCTGCCAGTAGTGTACACCCCTCTGGGTGCTACATTGATTATGTGTTTAAGGAGCTGACTCTTGGCAACACCAGGATCACCCATCAAACATATATGTAAATCTCCTCTAATCTGCAATTAAATAAAGTTGATATTTAGTAGTTTAATAATGCACATGTATATCATACACACAATAAATCAAACAAAATGCAATTAACCACAGAATGTATGGCTAATAGCATTTGAGTGAGGGAGAGGAAAATCATAATTCCATACTTGAATTTTAATCACTAATGTCATTGTAATTTTGCAAATGACACCATGCCTTAATCCATATTAATTCAATAAGTTGCAGTAAGCTCATGTGGTTTTATTTATATACATAGTTCATTACCTTCATTCCATCTTTCAACGTACGATGGGGAGCACCAACAAGGAGAAGAAGCAGTGCTTTTTTAATGTCGTCATGTCCAAATATTTCAGGAGCAAGTGATCGTGCCAATTTATTGTAGATGTCACCATCCTCTGCTAATCGTGTAATCTGCTCTTCCTCATCTCCTCTAAACTCATATCTATGACAGAATAAATCAGTTAAGCGGATTTTGTTTCCCCCAAACTACTTTAATTAGTTTAACTAGTAGATATGTATTATGTTCAAGCAAGCAAAAATAATATCAGTACTTAGTGTGGGTAAAAAAAATAGTGCTAATTATTATCAATCAAGGTCTGAAAACTAACTTACTCTTCATATTTTTTCTTGAAATGCATTACAGACATGGCCTCTAAGTAAGTGTCGGCAACTAAGCCTGCACGCATTGCTCGAAAACCAGTGTAAGGTATAGGAAGAAAAATCCCAGAAAATTCAACCACATCCCCCGGAGCCACCTGACAATTTACAACCAGCACGAGTTAATAAACTGTAGTTAATTAGCCATTAAATTTCAGCTACTTGATAACATATGCAGCAACTATTAGTTTAATGCCAATTGACAGGAAATAACCAACCTTTCTCGTGAGTTCTCCTCTTAAATGAACAGTCATTGTTCTTGGAATATGGCCTTTGGGGACATGCTCAGCTAATTCTTGAATTTTGGCCTGCATTTTAACCATATCACAAATCTCTTACCATCTTACGCTAAGGTAAATAAGCAGTTGTATAGACTATATAGAACAACATGAAAAAAGTGAATAAATATATTTTGATGACTGAACCGGAGCAAACCTCTTGAAATCTCAAAAATTTTGATGCTCTAAGTTGAAGGATAACATTCCCCTTTCTTCTATTTGTATCACAGCGCTTTGATGGGCATTCAAACAAGGGCATGAAGACCCGAGCAGTTACTTCCTGTTCAGGAAGGGGAGAAAATAACAATGTCAAGGACCTACTGGCATGTAAATTCCACGATGCAGCCATATCCCGGCAAAGAAAATATTAATCCACAACAAGAACTAACAAGGTTTGATAGATAGTCATGATCCTTTAAATATTGTAGTTCAACATCCTGGCAATCAAATTATGTTGGCAGAGAGTAAATTCAAAAACTGTAATGGACCTTTTTTTTTTAAATCACACCAAGCAAATATCATGCAATAGTTCTTTTATTGGCATAAAATCCAGTGTCTAAATTGTGCAGTTCAAGCAGTCATTTCATCAATCACCTGGTAAATTTCAAATCCACAATCCTCGCATGTGTATACAGCCACTTTCATCAATGGTTTAACATCCGAACAACGTGTCACAATACCAGAAATTCTTACAAGCTGACCAATGTTCGAAGCTTTAACCTCCCTAATTGTAGAGGGTCGTCCTTTTGAAGATGCTTTAATATAAAGCTCACTGCAATACACTCACGAGGTCAGATTAGGACTGCCACATAAAAGCTAAGGCATAAACACCATACCGTGTCAGATATATTTTACCATCACATAATACTAATCCCTATCGGATTTCCAATCAAAACATACTGAATGAAACAATTTTCTGCAATTACAGTTACACAATCTCTAAAAATTGAATGAAAAGGAAGGAGGTGGGTGAATCTCACTAGTAACGCTTGATTTCAGGAGGCATCTTCTGACGTGGATCGGAACCGTCAGTGCCTTCTGCTCCTTCATCAGATCTCTGAGTCATCAATATGTCATGATCATCATCTGTGAAGTCCTCAGTGGGCTCCGGCATGAGTTCATCAATTGCATTGGAAAAAATCCCAATATACCTCCGAGTATTATCAGTAACACGGCTCAGAAATTCCTCGTCCAGATCTTTGTACTGAAATCTCCAAAGAAAAAAAAATTAACAGAGTCCACGATTTTCTTTAGAATCGTGTAACAGAGTAGTAGCAAATCTTACATTAAATAAATCCTCAAGGTCGATCTGGACTGCTCGAGTTTTGTGGTTTGCAACATCTTGCTGAAAACATTTGAGAGAATAAAAGGAATCAGGTTAAAGGTCAACAAGAGAAGCATGAGAAAAAAGAAGAAGAAAAAAACTCACCAGGATGTTCATGTATTTGGCTTCGCCATTGGCATCAGCAAAGTTGGAAAGGAAATCCTTCGCCAGAGCTGAAGAAAGAGCATTAGGTTTAATTTAACAAAATCAAAACCCTAATTGTGAAGAAATTTGACCGACGAGAAGGAAGATGAATGGAAAAGTTTACCGGAATAACCCTAATCGGAAGAAGAAGAAAATAGATCGGGGAAAAACCGTTGTTTACCTGTGTCTGCGTCGAAATTGAGGTTCTTGGCACTCATGGTGACGAAAACGGCTACAGAACGAGAGAGAGAAGCGGGAAAATGTGCTAAGGTATGACTGAGGTATCGGGTGTAAGAATTGGGCGCGAAACTATATAAACAAGTAGGCAACTTGGCGGGAAAAAGAACAGTTTCTAGGTCTACGATACGCTGCGATCGGGTACTCGGTAAGAACACTAGAACCGTCTATCTAGTGGTGGAGTATAAGTGCAATAATGTTCCACTAGATAAAGTATTCGTGACTCTCGAGGAATAGAAATGGATCCCATAGTCTACATGATCTTTGGTCTAAGGCTTGGTCTGAGTAGTCAAATTAAAACTTAAATAAAAAGATTAGGTTGAATCTACCTATTAAATTTGTCTAATTAATATTTATATATATTGTCAATTTACCATATCCTAATTTTGTTCAAATCCAAAAAAATGACAAACAAAAATATTTTTTAAAAAATAATTAAAAAATGAAAATGAAAGAAAAATTAATTATTTAAAAAACAAAAAGAAAAAAAAAGAAAAGGAAAATGATGAAATGGAAAGAATAAAAAAAAGACAAAGGAAAACAATAGAAAAAGGAAAAAGGAAAGAAAAGAAAAATTATGGAACGAAAGATAATAAAAATAAAAAAGGAAAAGAAGATAATAGAAAAAGAAAATAAGAAAAGAAATATGATAAAATGGAAAAAATGGGAAAGTAAAAACAATGATAAAACTAAGAAAAAAATAATAATATAAAGGGAAATAATAAAAAGGATCGAAGGAGAAATAATAGTATAAAAAAGTATTTTACTTAATTTACTTATTTTGTTATAATATTTTGTTGAATACTTAAAATTCTCTAATTATAATTCTTAATTGAGTTGTTGTGATTATTGAATTTTTAATCTTATATTAGAGTGCTCTAATTAATTTTAACTTTTTTTCACGCACAAATTAAAAGGGAAGTATGTATCTTTCTTCAAATTAAATTTTAAAAAGTATTATACGAATTCTCATAGTTTCAATGTATAGTCATTAGATTTCCCTTTATATATAATATTTATTATAAAACAGGCTTATATGTAAAGCCAAACTTTTTAAATAGGTGAGCCCGAACTTAAAAAAAAATCTTATAATAGGTAAATAGGTCAGAATAAACTTTAGACTTTTTAAATCATGCCAAGACCAAGGCCTAACTAAACCTAGTCTGGTCTATTTCCACCCCTAGTGACTGACAACTCGGACTCAAAAGCATAACATGAATTTCAAACCTTGAAATTCTCAATATAAAGTTAACAAAGAATGCTAATTTTTTTAAGACTTAAATACAATTTTGACCCTTCTCTTAGTTTTCAACATTTTTCTATTTTAAAATAGAGACATTAAAGTTCATAATTATTAAGGTTTGCAATTTTGATCCTATATTATAAAGTAAAAATATTTAGTCTCCTAATTTTATAAAATTTGTAATTTTGATATTTTTGTCAATTTGAAAACGTTGAATATTAGTTATTAAAGATTAATTAATGTTGACTTTGATTGAGATTAAACAAATAATATGATGTTAGCCATTAAATTTGAATCATATTAGGTTAATTTCTTATTGATCAATATTTTAGAAAGGCCAAAATTTTAAATTTTACAAAAGTGAAAGACTAAATATCTTTTTTAAAATAGAAGGATTAAAAATATATATTTTAGAAAATGCGAGGACAAAATATCTATATTTAGAAAATGTGAGGATAATATATCTATATTTTAAAATAGAGAGATTAAAATTGTAAATTTTAAAAAATAGATAGACCAAAATTAAATTTAAACCTTGTTTTTAATACTATCATTTTAAATTAATATATAATATTATATATATTACATTTATTCATTGTAAATTTAAATACATTGTTTTATAAACTTGGAAGAAACATAATTGATACAAATAACGAGTTGTTGTAGAAGAAAATCAAGTGAATAGCATAATATTTTTTATTTAGTAGATTTAAGAACATAATCAATGGGACTTTTTCCTAAAAAATTG
>PYAF01001667.1:1258912-1273976 GCA_007407185.1 Glycine tomentella | reverse complement strand
TTGATCAATTGAAAATAATGGTGTACATTCTTTTTAATATGATTATTGTAAATATTCACAAATTTATTATAAATATATTATGATTGAATGATACCATCAACATATACATTGTTTTCTCATAAAATTAAATGTGTAAATATTTGTTGAATAAATTTAATTTAATTTATTGTCTATAACAGTGATGTTGCCTTGTATTTATGGCCAACTACATGGTTATAAATTAAGAGAATATATATAGGGATTGGTTTACTCTATAAAGCATAAGATCCTATATCTTTTCTTTGTGAAGAAATAGAAAAATCTCTCAAAACATGTTGTAGGTCATATCGATTAAATCACGTAAACTATGTATTTCCTCTTTCTCTATTTTTTTAACGTCATAATAAATTTTCTTGTAATTTCAACCTTTCTTGTAGGTACATAGCAGTTAAAAGGAATATCCATAACCCATCTAGGGATATGTAACAAAAGATTTGTTTGTGAAAGCTACCCGAGTCATCAATTGTTAAAAAGATGTTACAAGCAAATGCATCCAAACACATTCTTTTCATAATCTTTTTCTTATATTTTACTGCTATATTACAAAGTAGAATACTCGACTCACACTCCATTTTTTCAATTAAACATTCTCACTATTTTCTCTCCTTTATCCTTTAAAGATGCATTGATTTAATTACATTTTTGTTCCATCTATTTATTTACAAAATTAATTTAGTCCCTCTATTTTTAAAATATTCAATTTGATCATCTGATTCTAAAAAAAAAAAATTCAATGTTTACCAAATTCATCAATATAAAAGTATAAAGACTTTAATTACATTTGACCAAATGTACAAAGACTAAATTAAAACACATTTTTTCTAATAATCTAATATCGTCATTTAAGTTATTCATAAATTCAAAATATAATTTATATATTCATATATATTTATTTATGAATTTTAATTATATAAAATAAACAGTTTTTTTAAAGATACGAAAGCTAAAACACTAATTAAATATTAAATTTATTAAAAAAGATACTTGTTAACTATTAAATTTATTAAAGAACGTAAGGAAAACTTGGTCTCTCAGGCAAATGTGACACACCAACATGATCATAGCCTTTTGTTCCAGATTTCATATCTTGTTCCTTATGTTTTACCAGCTTTGCTTGTATAAGCTTGTCCAATACGGAAGGCTCCAATGGAGTTGGATCAAGGCATTGCTCTACCGCAACAACAATCACTTGTGAACAAAAAATCAAATATGCAGAGCAGACAAATAAATAAGGGAGAAGAATCTATATATGAATGTGCCAATAAAAATAAACAAAAACTAAGGTAAAATTTTCATAGAAAAAGGTAGAATACTAATTTGAAAAAGTTAGAACCGGGGCAAGATTGTTTTTCCAACCTCACCTAGCAAGAAGTCCATTGCAACCTTATCTTCAATTATTTCTTTCAATGGAGACCTCAAGAATTGAATATCCAATTGAGTTTGATGGAATCCATTTTGGTTAAAGTCTGGAGTCGAACAAACTCTTGCATACTTTTCAGGCACAACTTAACAATGGTGATAATGATCGATTCCTGCAATTTGTAAGCAAAGATTGATAATAAAAAAAATTGTTTGTAACCCATTATTTAAATTTTGTCTCACTAATTAATATGATGATTGTTCAAATCATAATATCTGTATTTTCTACTTTTGTGAAAATTTTAACTTTTTGCTTACATAGTTTTGCTAGGTGTGTTTCCAAGAGTGGTTGGCTCCTTCCTTTTTGAATATTATTAGAGCGACTCAATTTCTCATCCTGAAAAGAGTTGCTTCTTGATGAAGCGGTACTTCCACTACTGTCAACCTTGCGGTGCTTTCGCATATCTTGAGGCAAAATCTGTTTCACTTCACTGCCTGTAATTTTGAGCAGGAACATCAAATAAGAGAAATCAAAATGTAAGTATGCAAACACACTTCAACTAATTACCACACATGCTCATTGAATAGAGATTTTTAAATCTTTATGTTCATTAATATTCGAGAGTCCAGACAGATAAATTAAATAAGACCAGTATGCAAGTACAATCCTCAGACAATTCAAAACAACTTAAAAGATGACACGAAAAAACAGAGCAATTGATTTGAAATTACCCATCTTTATGCTATGAAAATC
Source organism: Glycine tomentella (assembly GCA_007407185.1). NCBI lineage: Eukaryota > Viridiplantae > Streptophyta > Magnoliopsida > Fabales > Fabaceae > Glycine > Glycine tomentella. Next base: position 1,271,824 of record PYAF01001667.1, on the reverse strand, counting down.
AAAGCAACAGTTTCATATCTAAGCTTTTTCAAAGGTAAAAATAGTAATATCGTAAAAAAACTAGTGTTTTATTTTCGAAACAAAGACATAAAACATACTGACCTTAACCGAGTTAGGTGTGAGTGATATTCACCTAGTTCTCATATTTATGTACTAAAAAGAAGCAAAGGAAGAGACATAAAGGTAACCATAATAAAGGTAAACGAGTGCCATAAAAGTATTAGATACACGGTATATTTGTGCTTAAAACAAAAGTAATCAAGAAATAGTGCTATGACATAGAAACAACAATAAAGTTAGGCAATTAATCCCTCTGTACACTTAGATACTTTGATGTATGTCCTGATTAATGGAAAAATAAATACAAATGACACTATGTTTCGTTGTTTGAATTATTTAACAATATGAGATGTAGCCTGTCACTCTTGCCCTCCTTATTCTTGCTAAATACCTTAAAAACAATCAATGAGTAATTGCTCTAATTTTTCAAGAACTCCAAACAATTTGTTCTACATTAAATGTCTGCATGGCAGGGTAAAAATAGCAAACAGACAACTAAACTTGCTACTTCATCAAAGAGAGTAAATTTTTTTATCGATCAATGTTAATTATTAGTTTGTTAGCTTTTGTTAATAAGAGATTTGAAATTATAAGATCTTCTTTACCGTTATCTTTCAACAATCAAGTTAATTTTATAACTCTTATAAAAAAGAGTAGATAACAAATAGTCAAATAGAGGGCAAGCCTTGACACACAATGATAAAATTATATTTGTGACTTTTTGATTATTTTTTTGCTTATGCAAGAATAAGATTACATATAATATTTTTTATTCTTACGTAAATAGTTTTATTCTCATTTTTTGTCCAAATTTTTTGCTTCTCTCTCTTAAAATTGTATGAGAGCTTTGATTTCTCTACGAGAGACGATCAAAACACATCCTCTAACATGTTATTTTGTCAATGAAAATAAAATATTCAGTTTGACCTCCGACGAAGGTTGAAAAAACTCAGTCTTCTAAGGGAGGCAGACAACTTGCTATGCATATTCCACTTATGGGCTCAATTGTATATTTTTTAATCTTTGATAAAAGTTATATTTATTCTAATGTTGGATAAAAGATAATCATGAGATCAATTTATTATATATAATTATAGTACTTTTTTTAGAGACAAAGAAAAAAATATATTAATAACATTTAACTTTTGCAAAAAAAAAAAAGGCAAAGAGGAGAGCTCTTCAACAAGGTAAGAGGCACTATGCATGAAGTAACTCCGGAAAATGTTCAATTGTTCACGACAACGAGAAAGATAATACAGAGAAAATGAAAGACTAGTTTTAAAATCAGAAAGAATAAGAATTAATTAAGAATACAAATGTCTTTTAATAAAACTATAAATAAAAATATCATATTTGTAAAAATATCATTAGATTTTAATTAAAAAAATAACAAAAAAAATAATTATTTAATGTGACAATTAAATCATGTGACATTGCATAATTAAATAATATATAAATTACACCAAAGTAACAACCATAAATGATATATTTACACATGATGAAAATTAACTTCCCCCACCTCTTATAGTTATGTGTGTGTGTGTATGGGAAAAAAATTATTTACATTAACTAAAGTTCTATATCCAGTAGTTTTTCTTTTCTTTTCATTTTGTTCTATTTTCAAATCAAGTTTCGTTCTATCAACAAGTGAAATGGCTTCAAATCAACGTCCAGGGAAAGGTGTAGATGAAGGAAGAGATCCACAAATGGAGGAGAAGAATATGAAGAGGAGGGAACAGAACCGTGAATCTGCAAGGAAATTGCGGATGAGGAAGCAGAAGCACCAGGAGGCTTCGACCAGTGAAGCCAACATGTTGCAAAGAGCAAACAATAACTTGGAAGAAGGCATCAAGGATAATCAAGAAGCATGCGCGGTAACTGAATTTGAAAACAATATCTTGAGAGCTCGAGCTGAGCAATTGGCTGATCGATTGTTGTGTGGTGTTTTTTGAACTCTATCGACAACGATGTTGCTGAAGACGCCCAAGGTTTTTTCTTATAAGTAAATAGCCTTCACAAAAAAGTTAACGCATTGATCCTTCTTCTCTCTTGCTCTTGGTGAATAATAATAATTTAAGTAAATGGTATAACATTAAAACAGTGGTTTTTTAGTGATAAGTTTTTATTATACATATTTAGGACTGTGTATAGTGTAAGGTCAGTTAGGACACAGCCTTAGCCCCCTCCAATAGTTATTATGTAATATTATCTATATAATATAACTTAGGAATTAGGATTGTAGATTACTCAAGCAAAAAAGTAATTGCAATTGACTATTATATACTATTAATTTTAATAGTATATTAATATCAATAACAATGACTATTTGATTTTTTTATTTCAGATTTTGAATGTAATCAGATACATGCACTATTATCTAAATTAAGAAAATCGAAAGACAAATTTACTTATTTTAATCGCCTATAAAATAGCTACGAAAAGAATAAAATTAATTGAAATTGCATTTGTTCAAAAATTATATATATAGAATTACTAATTTATTTTTTTAGCCGTGTCCTTTATTTTATCTATTTTTCTCCCCATCTTTGCGTTTTTTAAGAACTTGAAGTGGTTTCTCGGACTTATTAATATATTATGACAAAAATAAATCTGAGATGATAAAATGAGTAAAAAACTAAAAACTAGAAGCACGATGATAAAAATACAAAAAGATATTTAGTGATAAAATTCGAAAAATATGATAGATGACTAATAAAATGTAGGATAAATGTAAGTTTTGGTCGATTATATTTTAATATTTATTTAATTTTGATATATTAAGTTTTAATTTTTTTTGTTTTAAAAAAATTAGTACATAAATTTTTAAAAAGTTATTTTGATCCTCTACATGTTTTTAAAGTTTTATTTTAGTATTTTTATTTATTTTTAACAAAAATTTAATATTTTTTAGATACTACTTAAATTAATATTTTTTAAAACATTAACTTCTAAACTTTTATATTTATTCTTTTTTTTTCTTCAACACTTATTAGATTTTTTAATTTTTTTTATTTAAGATGAAACTTTATTATTTTTATCTTTTATAAGTGTGTTAAATAAGACATTTTAATTAATTTTTAATTTTATTATCATCTAAAAAAATGTTTGTTAAATGAGTTCTTTTAATAATTTTTAATATTTTTTAAGATGATATTTGAAATAATATTTTTTAAAATGTTATTTTTAAATTTTTATATTTATTCTCTTGTTGTCCTTGAGTTTTTATTAAATTTTATTTTCACTCTTTTCTATTTAAAGTAAAAAAATTATATAAATTTATATTTTTAGTTATTTTAATAAATTTTATCAAATATTTATAATTCAATAAAATAATTTTACAACTACTAATCAAATTTTAAGCTTTCAATTAATTTTTTAATTTTAACTAATTCTCATCTATTTTTATTAAATATATTCTTTTTTCCATTTTTCATCACTCCGTCTGTAATTTCTCAAAAAAAATAGTATCATTCCCTTTGTAAATCATAGTACTTGCTTTGAATTTTTTTCTAACAACAAAAGGTAAAAAAAGTGCACATGTTGTGGTGGAACAAAGCTGTCGTCATTGCATACGCCAGCCAGCAGCGGCACGGTCGTTTCAGTCCCTCGAAATTGGCTTTGATTGAAATTTTCCCTTTTAATAATTAATACTAATAAATAAATAATCAATTCCCTGCCAACCCTTCTTCATTCTTTTTCTATATAAGCTAACCTTATCCACAGTTATCACCTTCTTCTTCATTACCATATAGCCCTTTCTTTTCACACCCCTTTCTTCTCTTCCCCCATTTTTTCGTCTTTCTTCCTCGCCTAGCTAGCTTCAAAAAATTAGGATCTGCTTCAGATCTAGGGTTTCCCTGTCCCAAATCACGAGTCCATTGAGCTTGATTTTGTGGATGAAAACATAGATAGGGCTTTTGCAAAACTCTCCAATGTTTCTTGAAATTATCTGACCATGCGTCGAATTCGTATGCTGCACTCCTTCTCCGTCGTGTTCCTCTACTGGTTCTACGTTTTCTCATGAACTCCCTCTCAAATCCGTGATTAATTAGATCTATCTCCGTAGTTAGTCCTTGTCTTTTCCAATAATTAATTAGATCTGCGTCTCCTTTTTGGATTAGTTACTTTTTTGTTCTGTTATCAAATCAAATAAAAAATCTCCTTGTCGGAAATGGCATCATCGATCCAACAACAACAACGCTCGACTACTACAAGTTCTGGATCTGAAGGAGGAGATCCGCAAATCATCGATGAGAGGAAGCGGAAGAGGATGCTGTCGAACCGCGAGTCGGCGCGGCGATCGCGGATGAGGAAGCAGAAACAGCTGGAGGATCTGACCGATGAAGTTAGCAGATTGCAAAGCGCGAACAAGAAGCTCGCGGAGAACATAAAGGCCAAGGAAGAAGCGTGCGTCGAGACCGAAGCGGCGAACAGCATTCTGAGAGCACACACAATGGAACTGGCCGATCGATTACGCTTCTTGAACTCCATCCTTGAGATCGCTGATGAGGTCGAAGGGTTATCCGTTGAGATTCCCGAGATTCCAGATCCTCTCCTCAAGCCCTGGCAGATTCCTCATCCGATACAACCGATTATGGCCACAGCAAATATGTTTCTGCGTTGATCATTACTGAGGATTTTAGTTTAATTAGGGTTATTCAGTAGTAACTTTCTCTGTTATGTGTATTATATTACTATTAGTGTTATCTGTCTGTCAAAAATATCGTGTGGTCAGCAATGCATTGGGTTCCTGAGAGAGATGAATGTGAGGTACAGGGTGTTGATGGCTGGTAGTGGCAGTTTGTGTCCCTTTACGCGACTTGTAATCATTTTCAATGGTGGCCGTTTTATTTTAATTAAAAGTAATCTCATCTTCTATGTTGTTTTATTTTTTTAATTAAAAGTAATCAACTACCCATCGTTATCCTAACTCCTAAGCACTAGTTTTGCGTGTTATTAAAAAATATTTTTTTTAAGTTATTATGTTTTTTTAAAGATGATAATGGAAAAAACGATAATAATGGTTTTGAAATTAAAATAAATATTGGTTTTTTGCAAAATGAAATTATGTTGGAGGGAGATAAATGGAAGAACTTAATTTAAATAGGTTGACAGTATTTATCTTATCATATCATTATTAAAAATATTATTTTTTGATAAAAAAAGTTTATCTGCGATAAGATTATTCTTTTAAAAACATATTTAACTTTGTAATAATTATTTTGAAAATTGTAAGATAATTTATATTCACAATTTGATGAAAATTAAACTATAAATATAATAATCATAAGAGTGAATTACAATCTATTCTCTTCGTAAACGTAACGTAATTTAAACATTACGTTGATTTTTTCTTATGTTAAATTAATTTAATATTATTAAGAAGATAAATGTTAAACATACACTACCAAACATATTTTTTAACATAATTTATTATTAGTTTAAATTTATTAAAAATTATAATCAAAAAGTCTGATGTATTTTTATCTATTAGTTTGATGACCATGCATGAGATAAATTATTATATTAGTTTATATGAATTTATAATTATATATAAATTATATAAGATAAATAAATTTCAAAAAAAAAATATACAGAAGAAAATTGTCAATCTGCCTAATGTATGTGTGTTCAAGTATGTTAATCAAATTGTACTAGAAAATGTTATTATAATTCTGATGTGCTAAATATCATGAAAATGAAAACAAACATAAATATAAACATAATAAACATTTAAAAATTATTGTTTCACATTATATATTTTAATATAAATAGATTGAGTAATATAATATTTATATATCTTAAGAGAAGAAAGTGCAATTTTCTATACTAATAATAGATCAATTTAATATTTTTAACATTATTTAATTTATAGGCTTTTAATTTTTTTTATCATGAAATTTTATAATGCAGCCTATTAATGAATTTATTAGTAAGAAAGTTTAGTTCAATTAATTAAATAGAATGTATAAATATTATAAATTCTTTGATACTGTATTCAATTTCTAAAGATAAAAAATTATCCAATTAACTTATTAATGAACTAATTGATTTCTTCCAATATTTTGTGGAGATTAATGCAAGCCATTTTGAATAAATATGTGCCGTGATATTATTAGTTATGACTTAGGATAGATGTAGGTAGGGTATACAACTAGTTGTATATTGGTTGGGAGGGGTAGAGGGTCGAATTTGACCTTTTTGATTTGACTAATATTTAGGATTATATACTTTGAGCTTATATGAACAAATCACTTTATGCGCAACTCGATAAGTTAATTCTTTGATTACCCCTATTTCAACTTGTTCTTTATATTATTAGATTTCGTGGAAAAAGTTGAAGGCAAGGCAAACAATTGTAAAAAAGACTTATAAGAGCTTCAACAAAGTATTTATATATTTTTTCTTCTTGTGTGTGGGTTTTCAAATTTTGTCTTTTCAACAATAACTTTCTAATATGGGATATTAATTATTTTTTACAAATGCTAATTTGAACTCTAATGTGTGTTTGGATATGATAATTGATCAAGATAAAGTATTTTTTTAAGGAATTTTAAATAAAGGGATTAAAGTTTCTCATGTTACATGAGATAAGTTTCTCTCCTATACACCAAAACTACAATCAAAATAGATACTTCACGCACTTCTCCCCTCTTGTTGTTGAATACTAACTCAACTTTTACTCTTAACGCATGCTTTATTATAGCTATAAATGATTTAAAAAAATCACCCAAAAAAGAAAGGAAACATACTTATTAAGTAAAATATAAAAAACTGAATTGGTTTTATAACAAAAATAATCCATTCAACATAAATAATGAGAGAACTCAAAATTGATAACAGTATGAGTATATATAATTTAGTTTGCAGCAAAAATAACACCATAAAACAAGAGCAAATGTGAGAAACAAAAGGGTAATGAAAGAAGAAAGAAGTCAAACCTACTAAAGAAAAATAATTTGTGTGGATACGAATTTGTTGCAAGGTTAGGAAGATGAAACAAAAAACAAAGAGAAACAAAGAGACTTGCCTCTAGATACTATTAAAGTAATTTTAATTTGAATAAGTTAAAATTGTTGTTAAGGATAAGTTAGTTTCTGATTTTATATTCAAATTTTATCAATAACATCTCCTAAAATCAATGAACATTATCTTTTATTCAGTAACAAGAGGAGAGATATGAGTGAAGTATCTATTTTGATTGTGTTTTTTATTTAAAAAAAGAAAAAAATTTAACAAAAAACTAAGTAGTTTTGGTGTATAGGAAAAAACTTATATCACATTGTATGAGAAACTTTAATCCCTTAAATATATTACAGTAAAATATATCATTTCGATACATCTTTTAGAAAGGGATTGAAATTTTAGCATTTTAATGAGGCATTTTAACTAACTGAATTAGGAGAATTTGACATTATTGGGAGAAATAGAGAAATTTAACATTAGACTATGAAGTAGTTTTAGCTATTAAAAAACAATTATTAGATTCTTTTATATTTTTATATGATAAATAGTTTATATATATGTATATATTCTTTTAATTAATATTAGTTTATTTATCATGCGATCTCTCCTTATTCCTTCTCGTACCACTTGTAGACCAACCTTATATATTTTTATAACAAGCAGTATTAGTAAATGTTTGTAGATAGTTAAAGAAAGTAATAAGTACTTCTTGAATTTTTAATGCATGAAATATTTAATGCTCATAAATGAATTTTTAAGAAATTAAGACTTGTTAGGGGATGTTACCCTGCTCCCAAATCCTCCTTCCATTTAAGCATCCATTGATTTGTTTATAACACTGTTTTACTTGGAATATAATAAATCCTTAAAACCCAACTATAATTATCATATGGCTTAGATGTAACTCTCAACCGTTTCAGTATTTCCTACCCTTCCCTGTTGCATATCTGATATTCATATGGAGAAATATTTATATTTTAAGTTTTAAAAATAAGAAACAATAATTTTGTTTATGCTGTAAAAAAAACTATTTTAAAAAATTAATTAAAACAAGCAACATTTTTATTAAAAATATGTTGAATATGAAATGAATATAAAATTATAAATAAATTTTATAAAGTTTAACATCATTTTACTTATGGAAATGACAAGTGGTATAAAGATTCGTTATGAATTGATATACCAAGGATAACAATGGATGAATTAGTTCATTTTCTGCACATCAAATGAATCTGGATTGAAAAGATGGTTTTAATCGGTAATTTTCAAATTCATGATAATGTGTTAAGGAAATCTATTAGATCGAGCTACTTACTTATTTTTATACAATTTGTGTGTATTTTTATTATAACAATTACATAAGAGCATTTATTATACGACGAAGCTTAGAGCATAACACTCCATGTTACTAAGTTTAGGGAAAATTTATCCATGTTACTAATTAAATAGATATTGTTAAATTACTCCCTTCAAATTATTAAAGACATACGCAACCTGTTTTTCAATCACAAATAATTTTCTTTTAATTATATTTTTCCTTTTTAACTAAAAAATAAGCTACTTACAATTTAGTGAAGGTTAATTAATCCTGCTCATTTGGATAAATGTACGCCACAATTTTATGTCATCGCAACTTCGCAAATTATGAATTATTAGACAACTTATCCAAAACTCGATGGGATTACGATTACGATGGATCATATTTGACATGGGGTTAATCTTATAATTAGTGTATTTACTAAACTTATGGGCTTTGAATTTTCATGTACTTACTAAATATTTTATGTTTATATTCTTTCTTTTTTTTTTTACTGGAATTTTATGTTTATATTCAACAACAACATATATGTTTATATGAAGTTATCTTAATTTAATTAATGATCTCGAAATTTAAATTTGTTAATTGCGTTATATTTTAGAGAAAGACGATCAGAAAATACAAATGTTTTATTTTACCGTCTTTTATTTGTTATATTTTTTTACTAACTTAAACATAAGGCGCATTTTCAATATTTACACCAGTTATTACGTCTAATGATTTATGTTTTCTTCTCACTTCTTCAAAATTATATAAAGTTTATTTTTCATGTATTATTGGTATAAAAAAATTCTCCTTTATTATTTAATTAGAAGTCATTATATAAATATGATTTATAAATAATTGTTATAAAATTTAATAATTTTATCATACGTCACAATTTATGATTAAACAATTGTGTTAAAGCATATTTAAATTAAACTCTACCAACTTATCATATTATTTATATTCATTGTGAAGATGATCTAGGTTAGTTGATTAAGCATAATGCATATGTTATTGTAAATTTCTTAATATTTTTCTTTCTTTGATTCATAAGAAGGAAAAATAATATATCATATTTATTACTTTAACTCAATTCATTTTTCCCTCAAACTCTACTACTTTAAAAAACAATCTTAAATAAACTCTACAATATAACTTATTTGTTTATGTTTAATAAATCGTCTCTTATTAATATTGTGATTCTTATTGTTATCACCATGATATATATAATACATTATAAGAAGTGAACTTATAATTTAACAATTTTAGTAATTCCTTCCAAGGTTCCAGCATGATTAAGGGACTAGTTTGAAGATGCCGTAGATGGAAGGTGTTACTTGTACGAAGTGTCGCTTATACGTTCCTTGATGATGAGCTGTACGACCAAGCTTAAATTCGTCGCAAAATATTATAGTGTAAATGGCAATAATTTTCAAAATTTTTTCCAAGTTGGTTGGCGGGTATAGATAAGCATCAGCGGCAATGCATATCACGAGCCAATTTTTTTTTTTTTTTTGAAATTAAGAGATAATAAACCAATTATATAGCAGGCTTATTGTATAACTTTAAAATGTTTGGCTGATAATCAGGATTAGGATAAGATCAATATAATAAAAATCAAAATAAAATATAGAAAGCAATATAACAAAATGGTTTGGTTTTTGTAAAAGGATAAACATAATCTTTAAAAATGTTAGATGAAAAAACAAACAGCAAATAAACTCTACTCTTGGACCTTGGTCTTCATTCTCATTTCTACCCCTCTGTTTTGTTTAGACATATGAAAAATTAAATTATTTCAATAATCGATGTATAATTATTATTGTTAATTTGTAATAAGTTATAAACCAATAAAGTAGGCCTAGTAGTGGAAAGTGAGGTAAATACAAAAGGACTTAAGTTTGATTTTTATTGCTATAATTTTATATCAAAAAGTTATTGTTAAAAATAATTAGAATTAGAATTAATTTTTGTTTGAGAAAATTTGTTAAAAATATTCATAATGCAATTAATTTATTTGTATAAACAAACAACATTTTGTTTTTACATAGTAAATTACGAAAAAATATGTATGGAGCTAAAAGGGGAAAAAAGGCTGATGGAATAATTAGGAGTTATTTGGAATAACCTTTTTAGGAGAAAATAAGTAGTTCGAAAAACATCATAAGTTTCTCCAGTATAGATGCATGAAAACATTCTTTTTAATTACGAACATTATTTTTTTTTTATTTGACTTCATATTGATTTTCCGTAGATGAAAGATATTATGAGAATTATCAACTATTTCGGCCAAGTTTTTTTTTTTTTTTTTGACAAAAGCAAAATTAAGTCATTTCATTGATGATCAAGTGGTAAATACAAGTTGGTATTTGTTAAAAAAAATTGAGCTTGCATAACCTGTTGCCCCTTAGCTAAAGAATGAGCATCAGCATTTGCATGTCTCCTAACAAACTCAACTCTAAAGTTTGGATTTTGGATTGTTAGTCCAATTTACTAGAATTTTGATTCAAAATTCTACGGATGATGATTGACACAATTTACTTAAAAATGTGATATTGTTTTATGATAAACATGACATTGATATTCTTGATTTTAATTGGTTTTAATAATACCTGTCTTGACATATAAAAGATCATATCACAATATAACATCATTTCAAAATCAACATATTATTAATTACAATAAATAAGCATAAACTGTTGCAACAATTAAACACAGATTTTAGTGAACAAACAATAAAACTTTTAATTTTAACTTCTGTTTTAATTCTTGAGGATATTTACAGAGCTTTTAACATTGAAGGTATATGAATTATTGTGAACAAATTATAGCATGCATGCTACCAAGAATCAAATGCCATTAACATGCCGAAAAAAAAACAATTATTACAAATTAGTCACATATTAGATTTAAATTTAAATCAAACAATTAAAAATTAAATAAAAATACGAAAACTACATGAATAGGGTTGAATATTTTCCTATTCTAGACTGATTGAAATTAAAATTAAAAAATAAAAAGAAGATCCGTTCTCAATTAAAACTCTTGCCATGAAGTTCAAGTTATGATTTATTTCTCAATTAAAATTCTTATCATGAAGATCCAATAATAATTACTTGCAACTTGCAAGTAACAGCTGCGATGTTTACGCAACAAAGAAACCAACATATTAGCAAATACTACCAGTTTTTCATTACAAAACAATTGAATAATAAAAAACAGATCACGCAAAAGTGCAGTAATCGCGGTGTACGGTGCACCTGTAAAGATCTTCACTTTCACGCAACCGATATCGGTTTCGTTAATTTGATTCAGCATTCGCAACAGAAAAAAGAAAAACTAGGGCATAATTTTGCTTTGATTAAACATAAGTTACCATGATGAAACTGTGAGGGGCTATGGATTATGTTTTGAAGAAACATTAATACATAGCATGTTCACAATTTGATATATCATGAAACGCAATAGTGTTTTACTTGACAGAATGGTCGAGATCATCATGCACGTACGAAGCAAGCTCTCAGTCTTCGAAGGTTTTGCATTCAATGGTCTCCGGATTGTCCTTGCAGTAGGTCTCGAGCGGGTCGGAGTCCTTTTCCTTTTGCTTGTCCCTGGCGTGGCTCGCCGCCGCGCTCAGCTCCTCCACCTCGTCCCACGCCGCCACGCACTCGCCGCTCGTCGGGTCGCCGGCGCACGCCTCCTGCGCGTTCTTTATGCTTTCCTCCACCTTCTCCGATATGCGCTCTGGAGCTGCGCGAACGGGTCGGATCCTCATCACCCGACCCAAGCTGATACTACCAAGTCGCATCCCTTGGCTGAGTGGAAGTGCGAACTTTACGGCGTACGCGTTTTGCGGTGAGGCTGATGCGTTGAACAAAACCCTTGGGCTTGAAAGGCTGACACCAGTCATAGTTGCCATTGTTTGATTCTTGTTCTTGGGTTCTGCTTCTCTCTGTAGGGGGTTTATGATGATGATGAGGTCTAAGAAGTAGATTGGAATGGAATCGGGAAGATTATAGCTGTGCCTGGGATGGATTTGTGTACACATATTTCTTATCGCCTTGCAACCAATTGTTGTCCACCACGTAGAATCCACGATATAAGATATATTTTTACCCAAAATTATCTTATCAATAATCAATAATATTAATATAAAAAAAGACACAGAAAAATTGTTGGTGTGTTGTAAGAGAAATCAAGCTTATTTTGGACCTCTTTACTTCGATAAGTAATTCTATTTTTATCTTGAACTCAATACCAATAAATTTATAATAAGTTATGCTCCATTTGATAAGTAAAATGATAATATTATGTTGTAAGAAATACCAAATATAAAACTTACATAAATAATGCTAATAAATATTATATATATAAATTAATATTGATAATATACTATTATTAAATTTTATATATTTATTTTATTGTTAGGAAATAGATAAATATTAAAAAATTTGCAATATTTCAGACATCATGTTTAACTAAAGTTATGTTGGACAAAATATTTCAATTAATTTTTAGTTGAAAAATTCATTTAATTATTCATTAAACAAGTTTTTTTTATTAGTTTTTAGCATTTTTTAAAA
>PYAF01001667.1:1216303-1244966 GCA_007407185.1 Glycine tomentella | reverse complement strand
ACTCTTTTTTTTTAAAAATTACACCAGACGGATTGGTTGATCCGTATAGGCCATACGGATTGGGTGATCCGTATAGCCTATACGGATTGGTTAATCCGTATAAGCCATACGGATTGGTTGATCCATATGGCCTATACGGATTAGGTAATCCGTATAGGCTATATGGATCACCCAATCCGTATGGCTTATACGGATCCTCAAATCCGCACCACTCAAACCTCCCCGTTTCCGCCCCAAAAAACAACGGAACTAACCTCTTTCCGTCGCCTTCACCGTCCACCTTCAGTCCGACCACCACCAAACGGCCAGCCACCAAATGCACGCCCAAGCTGGTGCTGAATGCGGTGAGAAGAGAAGAGAAGAGAACCGAAGCCGAGAGAGAGGAAGAAGAAGCGCTGAGCGGAGAGAGAAGCGGAGAGAGAAATGAATAGTTTTTAAATTTTAAAGGTCAGGGGTAGTTTGGAAAATCCACTATTTTGTAATGGTGTAGTAGAAAAATTATATGGTGTATGAAGCTTCTCTCAAATATGATTATGAACAGGTCCACACATATTTCCAGTTTTTCGATGCTGCAGCCAATAATTCACCTCTATCATTTCTAAAGATTGCACCAAAACCAATACTAGCTTCCTTCACATGTCTAAATTCTAAATGTCTAATTTTAAACTCCAGCCTATATTTAGGAGATATTTATTTCAAGGTATCATACCCTTTAGGAATATTAAAAATAATTATTTTTTATTTTAATATTTTTAAGAGTATTTTTAAAACTACTAGTGACATAATAAAACTAATAAACGAAAAAGTACATTGAATTGCTTCTGCATGTGAATTTATAACCCTTTCTAAATACTAATATTTCGGATTATGTTGTGGAGGTGACGTAAAACCCCATTAAGTTGTATTCAGCAAAATATAATCCTTTCCATGGGGACACCTTGTCGAATGTTGACCATGCAAGGTAATCTAACAAGACAACAGCTGTACATTAAGATTTCTCGATATATCCTGTCAAAAAATATATTTCTCAATATAGACCATAATGCCTTGAGTATTTAATTTAATTATATATTTAAACTTAAATTAGAAAAATCTTATATCAGTTATTCTCACACGCTAGATGATTCTTTAGAAATATTTAATATTTAAACTGAAATCATGAAAAAATAAAATCTTAAACATAGAAAAACAATTATTTTGATAGTACTGCCTGAGCATGTTTTTGTTCCGAGTGCATCGCCGAAGAATAATGATATTGGGTGCATGTGAATTATGAGTCTACTATCGGTGACTAAAGAGGTTAACCGCTTGGACTTTATTCCCATCTTTTAAAAAATAATTAAAAAGATGGTGTATGAGTCATGAGGGTATACTTAAAGAATAAAGTAAAATAATTAAGAAAATGATGGATGTGGGTTAGTTACAGAATAAATAACATATTCCCTGACACTACAATTTAATTAGAAACTAGCATCAGCATGTGTGGGTTGATTTTTATAATGATTAGCTGAAGCTCCTACTTCTTTTGGATAAAGTAATTTATTTTTTTTGTATTTCAATTCTTTAAACAAAGTAATTTAATTTCTATTAAATGTAAGTTTTATTTTAAGTATTATTTAAAATTCCTTCCTTTTAAGTATTAAATGAATATATTTTATTGATTAAAATTGACTCAAAACCACAATTTTGTGGGTTACATTGAACCCCTTCTTTATATGATTTTATAATTTCAAATAAATTTTCATCAATAAAAATAATCTTCATTTTATTTTTTTGTAATTTCTTATCATTTTTTAGTTTGATATATCCAAATAAATTATTTTCATATATAATATTATAAATGCACCTAAAAATTAGTTTTCTCTCTCAAAATTTTCCATTCAAACACACCATAAAAATGAATCTTTTTTTATTAATAATGTTAAAAAAATTTATATTCGTATCCATGTCTATTGAACTCTTAGTTCAATCCTTAAAAACTATGAATGCTTAAATAACATTACATGTTTATTAAACTCTTTGTTTATATTCCTCTAAAAAAAACTTGGTTTATATCACATGAGTATTTTTCATTTTTAGTGTTTAGTTTTTTTTAACATTACATGCCTTTAAATTTACTAAAAGAATAAATTTAATTTCACAATTTTTTGTATCGATTTTTTTTAAAATAAAGTGTATATATACTTTTAAAACTTTTTTTTTGTTTTAAAACAAATTATACTTAAAAAGTTAAAATACTTATATGATATATCTCAAGTATGGAAAATCACTTCTAGAGTCTAGACAATTACACAAGATAAGGACGTAGGTACGTAGCTACTCAGTCCCTACAAATATATATATATATATATATATATATATGTATATATTTTTTTCCCCTTTCTTTTTCTTTTTAGTTATGACATAAACTAAGGAATATTTTTTGGCCCATCATCACCATTCACCAGTTCAGAACCATGAACTGCTGGACAGTACATACCAGGAAATATGAGATTTATTTTCAATCCACTCTATTCCGCGTCGTCTCAAATTGCTTTCTTTATTTCTACATTAATTAATTAATTAATTAATTAATTATTCTTTTGCAAGTTCCATTAATCAAATGGTGCATGAACCATTATACTACCAATCTTCTTCTAACTGCCCACCATTTTGACTTGTTTTGAAGCACATTTCTCATCAATGGAGAGACAGAGAAGTTTCTCCTTCAAACCCACTAGGCTTTTGGTCTTCTCTTTCACTATTTTTTCCTCCATCCTCTTCCTCTCCACTTTCACCACCTGGCTCACCAATTACACTCCTTCAATTCACCAACAGATTCATCTTTACTTCAACACTTCTACTTCTTCTTCTGTCGGTGACGGTGAAAGTGACAGTGTGGCTCTTCCACCTTTAACTGTTCATTCCTCGACCAAAAACTTCACTGTAAGTGTTGTGAAAGGTCCAACTTTGATCGATAACCGTCTTGCTAGGACCCAGAAAAGCCTCTCTGGATCCAAATCTGAACCTGTAAGACACCATGTCGGTGCCTCAAATGTTAATTTCACGTCAATGCAAGAGTATGGAACTTCACCTGAGAGGGTACCCAGCAAGGAAGAGAAGAAGGTAGTAGCAGGTGGTGTAGTTGGAAAAACTCAAGTTCCTATTTTGAAGAAGATTGAGCAGAAGAAGAGAGTTGAAGGGTGTGATTTAACAAAAGGGTATTGGGTTTTTGATGAAAGCTATCCCCTTTATTCCAAAGTTTCGTGTCCTTTCATCGATGAAGGTTTTGATTGTGAGGGAAATGGAAGATTGAATAGAAGCTACACTAAGTGGAGATGGCAGCCCAAAGGGTGTGACCTTCCAAGGTACTCTCAATTTCAATCTTTTGAAACTTTTTTTTTTCCGCTTTATTTTTCTACCGATGCAGTATTTAGGAAGAAAATGATTTTTTTTTTTGGGTACTATAATTTATTTTTGGCAAAGGTTCAATGCAACAAAAATGCTGGAGTTGATAAGGGGGAAAAGACTTGTTTTTGTGGGTGATTCGATTAATAGGAACCAATGGGAATCAATGTTGTGCATGTTATTGGGTGCTATTAAAGATCCAACGAGAGTGTACGAGTCCCGTGGAAGGAAAATCACGAAAGAGAAGGGAAATTATAGTTTCAGGTTTCTGGTAATTCTGCAGAACCTTACTTGGATTTTGTAATGTATATATGGCTGGTCCTGGAGTATTAGATTTTTTATATTTGCATTGTGAATCTTTCAGGATTATCAATGTACAGTTGAATACTATGTTAGTCATTTCTTAGTTCATGAAAGCAAGGCAAGAATAGGGCAGAAACGAAGACCGACCTTGCGAATTGATGCCATTGATCACGGTTCATCGAGATGGAGGGGAGCCGATATTGTGGTTTTCAACACTGCACATTGGTGGTCACATTCCAAAACACAAGCCGGGTTAGCACTTCTCTTTATATTTTTGACTGTTTAGTAGGCCTTGAAACATTTTGATGATGTGTGCATCGTTCAATGCTTGCATTTTATACTTTCAGTCTTTTCATCTCTAAAGCAGGGCATTCCAGTGTGTGTAATTATGTAAAAGAAAGGATTGAACCCCACACGATTCCTAATCACTAAAATTGAAAGTCTTGAACTTTAGCCTAAAATGTCTCATTGAAAAAGAATGGTGGTGTTCCATTCAGGTAATGGATGGACCAGAATTCTCCGCATTCATAATCCAATACTCTAACATTTTTTGCGCTTATAAATACACTTTTAATGTATGAAAAAAAAATTAATGATAGAGATTCTTGTTACATTCTCTGTTTGACTGAGAGTGCAGAGAATCCAATTCCAGTAATGGATTTGTTGCCCAAATTCAAGCATTTACACAGTCACCAAATCAAAACCGATGGATGAAGATCAAATAACTCAGATTCTAATACATGCATTAAGTCCGATTTACTGAAATGAAATCTGAGGCATCTGATATTTATCTAGTGGTTCTAATTTGCTGACTGCATAAATGCTTAAAAAAATTGACTGCAGGGAGGGTGTGTGCTATTCAATGGGCTGAAAATTTTGGCTTTTGCTGTAACATCCTAATTTAAAAAGTGATCCATCATAGCTTAATCATTGAATCTCTGTCACTCATATTTCTAGTTTTCCTTTCAGTACTGTATTTGACAAACCTTTGATTGTATAACAGGATTTATTACTACCAAGAAGGAAGTCTAGTTCATCCCCAGCTAAATGTTTCTGCAGCTTTCAAAAAAGCTTTGAAGACTTGGGCTTCATGGGTGGACAAACACATTAATCATAGAAAAACCCACGTTTTCTTTCGAAGTTCAGCACCATCACATTTCAGGTTTGCTTTTGATATCCACTCAATCTACCATTGCTCTTGTATTTTCCCAAATCTAAGATGCTCAGAGTAGCTGATTAGTGAACTTGATCCTTTGCAACAGGGGTGGCGATTGGAATTCCGGAGGGCATTGTACAGAAGCTACTCTTCCTCTTAATAAAACCTTAAGCACTTCTTATCCAGAGAAGAATATAATCGCAGAGGAGGTAATAAAACAAATGAGAACTCCTGTGACATTGTTGAATATAACTAGTTTGTCAGCATATAGGATCGATGGTCACCCGTCAATTTATGGGAGAAAAACACAGTCGTCTAGGATTCAAGATTGTAGCCATTGGTGCCTTCCGGGGGTTCCAGATACATGGAATGAATTGTTATATTTTCATTTACAGAGTAGATGAGAGCGACCTGTTCAATCTCTTGTTCCCTTCATTTTTTCTGTAACCTGTATATACTACAACCTGTGATATATATTCTCATCCTTCATGAGTTTAACTTATTTTTTATGTTCTCTTTAACATAGTAGTACGATTGCAGTTCACCTCATTCTAAACGTTAACGAAGTGGATTGAACTTCAAATTTTGGAGTACAATAAAGTGGGTTGAACTGTATCCATGATACTAAGCAAAGTCAACATCTCAACTATTTTGGCATGACATTTTGAAAATCTTTCAAGATTTCCTACCAACAATTTCAAAACTTAGTTTTTCTTATAACTAACAATTCTCTGGATTCTAAATAATCCACTTTTGGGGAGATATGAAACTTACCCTTTGATCTCTACATGTTGAAATGCTTTAGAGTGTGTTTGAATAAATTTTAATCGAGGAAAGTAATTTATTAGAGAATTTTAAATTCTTTAATCTAAAATTCATTATTTGAATGTTTTTATACAAAAAATTTAAAATTTTGGAATTTTAAAACATAATTTAAAAAAACAATTAAAAATGTAAAATTTTAATTTCTTTTTAAAAGGTGGGAAATTGAAATTTTCTTCTTCTATAGAAGTTTCCACAGCACCACTCTTTACTCCGTCTTCATCATCGGCAAGTATTCTGACCTCCACTACTCCCACGACACCTACCTCATGCATTTCTTTGTGCATGAGGTCATCGCCACTGTCGTCCAGTGCAAGCCCTTCCCCATTGACCACCGCAACTGGATCTACCTTATCCTCACCGCTGAAGACATCACCATGGAAGACTTCTGTCGTGTTGTCTGCGGCTTCCACTACTTCACTGTCTTGTTGAAGGAGGACTACATGCTCCCTTATGTGTGGGTAGGGAACTTCGAAAAACAGTGCCATGAGGTTTGTGCTTATCCCTTCGCCGTCCCCAGGTACATGGGCGACAACGACCACCTCACGTCGTCGAACGACGACGTCGAGGTGGACGACATGGTGAGCGTGATCGGGCACGAGCTGGAGGAGCTCTCGTCGAACCAGCTCGTGAACTCGTGGTACGCTGATGAGGACCCTACCGCACCCATCGATGTCGGAGATTTGTGTGAGGGCTTGTACGGAACGGGTGGTGGCGGCGACTATATTGGTATCGTTATGAAAGATGGCGAAGGGAGAACATTTAATCTTAACAGTAGGAATGGACAGAAGTTCCTTGGTGCAGTGGATTTGGAGTCTCGTTTTGAAGGCTTGTGCTGGTCGCAATGCTTTGGATTGAGTTTCTTCATATGTTGTTACATACATTAGCTGAAGCTGTTGTTGCTACTCTTTTTTTTTTCTTTTTACCCTATGTATCATACCTAATGATGTTGTATCATTTTATTTTTTTTATTTCTTTACTTACGAAATTCATTTTTATTTATTATTTTATTATTATCTTCTCGATCCTTTATGCTGTTTTTTATTTGAGTTCCTAAACTGATTTATAATCACCAAAATTCCAATTATCTTCTATGAGTGAAGGTTTTTTTTATATAATTTTGTAATAAAAAGTACTTCTACAATTATTTATCATATACAAATTTTGAAAATGAAAAAATTTTATTTCTTTATCTAAACACAATTTTAAAAATGGAGAAATTTAATTTCTTTATCCAAATATAGAATTTCAAAAATGAATGAATTTTAATTGAAACATTTAAAATCTTTATAATTTAAATTTGTCTTGTCCATACATACTCTTATGGAACTGTGATAATGATTGGATTATTATATCGATTGCATAGGTCATGCTTGTCGGAGGAGATCAACGAGTTGGCATATTCCTTCATTAGTAATCAAATGAAATAAGGAATTCGAAATCATGTGTTTCGTTCGATGAAGGAATAACTCCTTATTTCATTCGATGTCCCTTGACGCCAATGTACGCAAGACTCAAACAAGACTTGACCTTTAGCCTCCCTTTCGATTACCTCTATCAGTTGAAAATGTATCATCCAACACAAATTATTCGAAGGGTAATTTTTATTCACTTCAAATTCTTGTTGGACTATTGATAAAAACCACCTTTTACATTAGAATACCATTTAAGATCAAAATTGAAAACTTTAAGGGAAATTAAAGTGATATAAAGCTCAAGCTCGATGTTCTCTTTACACGATTCTTGGTATGCTTGATTGGATGGGCTATATCAAGCCTTAAATCTCTCGTCATTAATGCATGGGGTATTAGTAGACTAACGAAGACCTTACTATTGACATATTGGCTTGGAGTTAGTCAAACTTCAAACCTGGGAATTAGCTAAGCCTGTAGAATTGAACCAGGGTTGTTGTATTGAGCTTAAGCATTAATCTTCATATCATATAACCTATTCTTTAATGGTTCACATTAGGAAATTGAAATTACGCATTCCTTTTTATAATTTGATTAATCATATTGATAAAAATTTCCAAAATTAACATTAAGTAAATAGAAAGTTATATATGCAAAAAACGACATTTGGTATTAGTAGCCTAATGACAATTTCTCCTAACTATTTCCGATAGAACATCAAATATTCATCTCTAGAGAAAAGATACTACTAGACCTTGGTTCCTTTGCTAGGTTTATTAATCAGACCGATGTTTCTTTCCCATGCCATGAGAAACATCTAATTCATGTGTCTTAGAAGGCTCTTCTTTTGGTGGAAGAGCCCATGGTGGTGCCCATTCTTCATAATAGTAATAATGATAGAAAAGTTCATCACCGGCTTTAATGTTTTCCTTGGCAAATATGCCAACCCGATGATCTCCTCCAACCAACATCACCTACACAATCGATACAATAAACCAATCATTATGATAATTTCATAATGGAGTTCAATGTGTGGAAATCAAAAGGTAAGTTTCATATCTCTAAAAAATTGGAGTATCTTGACTGACCTTTGCATAACAGTTGGGTTCTAATGAGTGGTTTGCAAATTTTAACTTATTCCCAAAGCGACGCGCATCAATAGCCCACTATGAAAAGTCATATAGTAAGTTGATGAGAGATAAGCATGAAAGACCTTAAAATCGTTGTTTTCTGATCATAATATATTATACTTTCCAAGAAAAAGATGTCAGGAGGTAAATTCAGGAAAGTTAACAAAAATAATAATAAAACAATTAGTAGTTTTGCAAATTTGTCCAACGAGGAATATGTAAACTCTATCGTCAACAATGCATTTCCTCAATTTCTCAATATCATATGGACATTCCATGTCATTTGGCTTATGATTTGGTCACTTTATCAAATCATATTTGCATTCAATCCGTGCTGATGTTAGCAACTTAGATGTAAACCGGATCAATCCAGTTCTCACCAATATTAAGAAAAATGAAAATTTTAACCTTTTAGCGACTTGAACTCTAGTCCTTTGCAAAGTTAAAAACAATTGGAGCCATCAAACCAACCCATACATTTATATTAATGAAAAGTTTAATTTATATATAAAAATTGGACTATAAAATTCAAAATGTTTAATAAATATTGATTCATGTGGTTTTCAATCAGTGTCCTAGTTCTCAGACTGAGTCAATAACTTGCCTGATTCTGTAAACACTAGTTAAGATTGAGCTAAACTATAATGAATGGGAGACCAAAGATGTCAACTCTAGGCTCCTCAAGTCATATATTTCAAAGGATAATTATACATTTCAAAGTCAACTGTATACAACCAATAAGACAATTCATATCTTTATTCTAATTCATTAATTTCTAACAAAACAAGGAAACATAAATAAATCAAGGGAAAATATTATCTATATGTTGTACATGTTAAGAAATAGCTACTATGTTTACATCTTAAGAGAATATGCAGTTGATACGATACACTTGCCTGATCATTGATGTTAAAAAGATATGAATTGTTTATACGATCATATAGTTTTCCACGTTTCTCTGCTTCTTTATGGGTAATTAGTTCACCCGTATACTCTCCCAGACAAACATTTTTTATAATTGGGTTCTGAAATCCATCATCAAATAGTGAGAAAAACACACACTATCACATTATTTTAAAATAAGTACAAACATCTCAACCTTTGTGAAGGCTCCCCATCCTGCAACATTTGACTTTGACAAAAGAATCTAACATGTATAAGAAAACAATGTGAGATACTCATGTATTCATGATTTTATATCAATGGATGAAATACAAAATAATTTAAAGAGCAAAAGAATTAGGGTGCATATGATGAAACAATGGGTGGAGGGTGGTACAGAAACATGTGGAATTGAGTGAGAGATTGAATAAGATGGTGAAAAACATCTCCAAATGTTTTTATTTTTTGTTTTTTAAAACATATTTTGGAAACAATTTTCAAAACTTCATAGATTTTGGATGAGAAATTGATTGGTAAATAATGTGAAATTGTTATAGAAAACATTTTTCAAAATAAATAAAAAATTAAAAGAGAATCAAATAAGTAGTTACTAACCCTCTCTTTTTTCCCTAGAAGAAGATTCATATTTTTACACTGACAACCTTCACGTCGAGATGGCTCTCCTAATGAACCATCATCATCACAACTGTATAAAAAATGTCACATTTAAAATTGTGAAAGATGAAACTTAGTTCCATTCACTTAAAGCTAACATGGTTACATCTATAATGATTTTAGTTGATATTATTTAAACAAATTAACATTCTCTAAAACCAAGATACAACTTACATAAATCAACAACAAACCAATTTTTTTTGTGTGGAGAATTGTATATTTTCTTCTAAAAAATAGGCAAGATATACAAATATTACATCTTGTCCTTGCATTAACATGTGCAACTCAATTATTAGGACCATAAACTTTGCCTTAGTTATGACTTTCTTAATGGTGTGAAGTAAAATATAAGAAATATATATAAAAAAAGATACTTAAAATCAAGTTCAAAGGCACATAAAAAAATAATGACATTACCTAACCCAGCAATTTTGACAAACATCTGGGTCACATTCACGGTTTGACGCAAAGCAGAGGCATAGTTGGCTTCTACATTGACCCTTAACACAATAGCATCCTTTGAACCGACTATTGCATAGCTTTGAACACCTAAAGGTAAAATAAGAAAAACCAATCTATCACTTGAATCTTTAAGCTAACTACCAGAAAGATATTATTAGCAAAGTGATTTAAATAGGTCAATACATGAACTTGAGAAATATGAAATATCCAACAACTTTTGTGTCTACTTCATTAATAGAAAAGCTTTAGAGACACATTATTAAATGAAAATTCACATACCCACAATATTTTTCACACCAAGTTCCCTTACAAAGACAAGGGCATTCCTTTGTGCATATTCCCTGACACCCACAAGGAGTATACTGCTTATTGCAATTGTCTTTCCCATAACCAATTCTTTTCCATCTAGGTGAGAGGGCAATAGACTTTTGAGAATAACTAAACTTCCTAGTTTTGTACTTTTTTCGTAGCAATGATCTTGATGGAATTTCTTGGTCCTGGCAAAATAACCCATATCCAAAGTTTGATGCTTTGTTTAAATGACATATCATTTTACATTTTAGAATTATATTCAAGTGCTAGAAGTTTAACATTTAAAATTATGTTTTTCCTTTAATTGATTTTTAAAAAAACTCATTAAAACAAGTACAATATGACAATCTTAGCCACCAAGATCTAAGAGTATATAGGTTATACATACACACATTAGCTTAAAAGTTCAACCAAATCCCTTTCACATGTTTGATCAGAAATCATCTTTCCTATTGTGCAACTTAGAATATAAAATCTGAAAAGCCCTTAATCAATGATAATGATGATTTAAATATTATCAACAGTTGAAGTTGATATTAAATATGCTAACTGATCAAGACATTTCATAATGTTCCATACTTAAACTTGTTTCTTCAACAAATTGCATCATAACTTATGTTACATACATACATTGTGTGCATAATACTTAATTTTCCATCATCATCAAACCACTAGTACTCCTCCCACCCCATCTAAAAAATTGATCAAGACAATAAAAGAAAACATAAAGAAGATGAGGAAATGGATGCTAGAAATTCTCACTATATATTCGGCATTCATCTTATCATTTCTGTCAGTGATTGAACTTGGTATGGATTCATGAGGCATTGACTCTCCACTAGCAAACATGTACCTAGCTACTTCTAAACAAGTCTTAAATCCAGGAAGTAAGTTGCAGGCTATAAGGCAACTGCAAAGCATGAGTATAACTATATAAGCAAAAACTTAAAAAATGTCACAACTCAAAAAGTTAGCTACAAATAGTTTTCAAACAACATTTTAAAAGTTCCTCTATTATAACAACAAAAGGGAGTAAATAACCTAAGAATGCATTCAAACCTTAATAGAAAACATTGACTACTTGTTAAAGAAAAAACATTAAATTTACAAGCTCCTTCAAATTTAGTGTGTCATTCCATTTTCATAACTACTCTCCAGTCCTAGAAAAGATTAACTACAATTGAAGCTAAACAAATAGAAGAAAGACTTATAGGAATCAAGGAAAAGTTCCCTAAGGTCTTGCAAGTTGAAGCTAAAATTGATGCCACCATTTCTGAGCACAACACAAAATTTTGGAAGAAAAATAGTAACAAAATAATTACATAATATGGTCCAAGAGTTTTTTAGTGTAAGAAAATCATACCTATTTTTTCCAAACAATTCTACTCCCTTCAAATATAAATCTTTCTCTAAATGTTTCCAATCTAAATTACTTGTCATCTCATCAGCTTGCACTTTCGTTGAATTGGACAACTGGATATCTTTTTGTCCTTCCACAACTCCCTTGTCCCGCTCACCATGGCCAGAGCTACCAGAAACTATTAATTTCTTTGAAGTATGTTCAACAAGGCTTTTCAAAGATTCATGACACCCATCTATTGGATTGATTCTTTTATCCTAAAAACACCCACAATACTAGGAACTGTTAATTTTTTTTATTGCATATGAATCTCATAGACAGTAAAAATGTTTCAAATAAAATACCCGCATGGAAAAATATTTTTTGAAATTGAAAAAAGTAAAATTCTATATTCTTCCTTGACACCAACATGAAAATACAAAAATCACTTAAAATCTCAAATAAAGAAAAAGAAGAATACCAAGAGGTAGCATTGGTCACTACATGGTTGCCTATCACCTTCATGTTCAGACCACACTTGCTGCTTTTCACTCTATGAAAGTAAATCATCAAATTGACTTATTTTCAAAGTTGGGAAAACATATTAAGTTGAAAATAACATAGATAACTATTCCTTACAGGAGATATTAAAGGTTGAGAGGTGCCATGTATAGGACAATCGAAGATCTGCTTGAGAAAATTATAAAAGCACATATAAACTCAAAATACTTAATATCATATTAGACATTGTGGGCTTGTGGCAATGATAAGAATGTTAAAAGGATAGTTTTTATTATGTACCAGGCACTGACTACAAAAAAGGTTATCAAAAGATTCTAAAGTAGCACTCAAGCTTTTCTCCAAACATATTTCAAGGTGACACTTGCATCCTTTACCATGACAATCTTCAGAATGATTGTCTAGACTCCATGTATTCTTTTCCTTGAGTCTTTCATACCTTTCCTACATATTTTTGATGAAAAAAAATGCTTTCTCAAAATATCCTTGGTGCTACTTATTTTTACCACAATTAATTAGGATTAATATCCATCAAGAATATATTCATGTTCATAAGTTATACTGGATTACCTGAATTTGTGAATCAGTAGTCTTAACAAACTCTTTAACGATAATCAGTACCTCCTTAGTAGACTCATATTCCTCACGTGTCATCCTAATTAATATATTCAAGAGTGAAGATAGTAATTTTAGAATTGGAAAGTTTCAAACATTTTAATAAAGAAGAAAATTGAGGCCCAATGAGTTTAAATTAGGTATTAAATTTAAACATCTTGTGTGATGATGACAAAGGTTTTATTTCTTAAGTAAGGAAAACTGTTGGAAGTTCAAAAGGACTTTTATCTCAACAAACATATATGTGAATTAAGGGTTTATATATGGCTAACATCAAAATGTCTATCAAGATCTCTAAGTCTAATTGTAATTTCATTTTCCTTCACAAACAAATAAAACTTCTATGTACATGCATCTACAACATATCGATTTCAATTTACCGCAAAATTAGGTCTTCAGCCTCAGTAAAGTCATCTTTGGGATTTACCATCTCTTCCTCATTGTCACTGCATATCATGTTGTTGCAATCTTTCCCTACCACACCTATAGGCTTTGTTTGGGAGAGAGATTTTGGAGGGGAAGGGAGGGAAGGGAAAGGTTTATGCAGAGACATCTCTTTGTTTGGGAGTTTTAATTTCCGAGGGAAAGGATTTGAGGATTTTCAAAACTTCTCTGAAATCCTCCAAAGCCTTAAAATTGTTGTTCCCCATGTTTGGGGGGTTTTTAGAAGGAAAAGTAACTAAAATTATTATTATACTAGTCAGTGTTAATAAAATTACTATCCTACCTTAATAAATGTAAAATATATAATGTATTAATTTTTTAAATAAGAAAAAAATTGTAAAAATTTCTTATTAACTCTCTATTTTCCTCTCTTAATATATTTTTAACTCCCAAACAAGGATAAAGGAACTTCCCTTATTTTCCTCCATTTCCTTCTCCTCCCTTTCCCTTGAATCTCTTTCATTTCCCTCTCCTCCTAACTCCCAAACAAAGCCTTAGGGAAACCACTGTGCTTGCAAAATGGCTTGTTAATTCTAGAGGAAAGCATATTGACATTTTCCTTATTCTGCAAAGACCCCCTCCTTGAAATTATCGAGTTGACCTTTGAAAACAAAGGCTTAAGATTTTCCCAATGCCTCTGAACTTTCTCCTGTGGAAACACAACTAATATTAAGTGTAGACTACAAACCATTCTCAACCTTGTATTTTGCAACTGAAGGAAACAAATTCAAATAAGCCATGATAAAACTAACCGCCAAAAGACTAATAGAGTAAAAGAAAAAGTTGCAAGCAAGAATATAGTAAGAGTTCATTACGAAATCCTAATTACTGATTTGCAACATATTTTTTTAACTCTCAGTATTGTTTAGCTCCTCACGGAAAATCAAGAAGAACTAGAACAATAAATCCACAAAATCAATTTAACATTGCAGATGGTAAAAAGAACAATGAGGCATTTCCAAGAATCAAGTCACCCAATTGTAAACTTAGGACCTATTTATTATCTTTTTGCCTTTTTGTTTTGAAATTCCTTTCTAAAACAAATTCACACAACTCAAAAAATAACCATTTTTTCATGAAAAAGTTATTAACTTTAAAAAACATAACAATTGAGATAGTTTCTCATCCTCTTTTTCTAATTTGTGAGAAGGTTGCGTTTGAGTGCTCTATTCAAATATCTAAGGGACAAACTTTTAGAATATAGATTCTCAATAGACAAACAATTTCAATTATGCCACAAAACAAATTTTAGAGAATATATTTTTTTATAAAAAAAATAAACACGGTCTTACTTTAATTGATTTCTCTCGCTTCGTATGGACTTGATTTGTCAATTGTTTAATCTTGGTCTTCAAGGTTCTTCTAGCAGCATCTTTTGTCGCCTCTCCATGTTGTTTCTATCAATATTATCATACAATTAGGCTATGCATATTTCTTCTAAAATAAAATAAAGAAAAAACTATTGGATACATTTCAAAGAAACGTAATGAGAGAAAAAAAATAGAGAACAAAAGAAAACATCTACATGAAAGGAGATGAAGAAAGCAAGCGAACAAGAGCGAGAAAAAGAAACAAACTTGATGTTTGGATGCAAAGTTGGTAGTTTTGTTCACCATGGTTGAACACAATTCGATCAAAGGAGAATAAGATGTGTTGAGTGATGGAAGAAAGATGAAGTGTGTGAATTGAACTTGGTAAATATATAAGAGAACGCTCTTTATTGAGTTAATTTTCCACCAGCATTGCGTGACTTCGTGTGTTATTTAATGCGGGAGTTACTATTCCTTCATTTTTATGTATTATGTGTTATGTGGGGATCAATGCTATCAACGGAAACATTTCTTAACTTTTGAGATTAAATTTTATGTACATTGGGTCTAAGAATTTCATACGGTGAGGAAATTAGAAACACATTTTTATTAGTTGAAATTAATTTCTTAAAAATTATAAAATTATGAGTAGATTTTATTAAATAAGGAGTGATGTTCAGACAATTTTGTAGTGTTCAATATATTTTTACTAAGAATAAAAAGTATTAACAAATGTTCTAGGAAGAGTGTAGCTAGTATTTTTTTCTAATACTTTTAAGATTTAAAATGTGTCTTTTTCAAACTTGCTCATCCCTAATGTTTTTCTTGATACTTTAATAGGAATTTTAAGTAAATAAATATTATTAAATTTTAATATATTAATGTATTATCTTCATCATCAAAATTTTATTTGAAATAACTTTTCTCAAAAATAAATAATTATCAAAACAAAAATAAATAAATTTATTCCATTTCTAACATATGCTTTGATTTCCCTCAGAAGAAAAGCAAGACGCATCTAATTTTTATGTTTTTTTTTCAAATTACACTATCAACAAAAATAATATATTTTAATTTATATAAAAAAATATATGTTTAAGCATTGAATTTTATATATATATATATATATCAAAGTCATATATTTATTATTTTTAATAAATATTTGTACCGTCAATAAACTTTTAAAATGAGAGATCAAGTTACTCTTATTTTTTAAAAGAGTTACTTCTCATTCTTACTTTTCATTTTGTTTTTAATTGAACAATTTTCTTTATACAATTTAATTGAACAATTAAAGGTGAGATACTTGGATAAAGAACACAAATTGCTATCACTTATGTTAACCAACTTTGGTGGATGATAACTCTCTTAAAACGCTAAATGTCATTTTTGGTCCATTATGTTTTAGTGTTTTTTTATTTTGATACATTAAGTTTTAAAGTTTCATTTTAGTCATTTATGCTTTTGAAAGTTTCATTTTGATCATTTATGTTTTCAAAAGTTTCATTTTAGTATTTCCTTCTGATTTTGGTTAGCAATCGTTAATTAGTGTGCCATTAACTTTAAAAAATTGAAATAATTAATTTAAAATAATGACAAATAAAAATCATCACTATCTTATTAAAACACATTCAATTATCTACTTCTCTAACCTCCGTTATCTTCTTCTACAAATCTCATATCCACCACAACATAAACACTACAATCACCGTGCACTCAAATTGACAACATCCGTAGCACTACAACCATTACCAATAAACAACTATGATCCATAAACTCCATCCACCAAACAATACCATGGTGTCACCCCATGGCCACACCACGACCTAGCACAAACATAGATTAAAAATGTTGTGTCCTAAGGTGATGAGAAGTTTTAGATTTGATGTTGTGATTGTGATTTTAGGTTTTGTTTCAGTTTTTACTTTTTAGTCACCATTATTTAAAAATTAGAACAACAATTTTTGTCCCCTAAAAAAATTAACAAAATACTAAAGCTTGCTAATGGTGATTAGAAAAAATTACCAAAATGAAACTTAGAGAAATCATAAAGGATAAAAATGAAACTTTAAAAAACATAAAGAATCGAAATGAAAATATTAGAACTTAATGTATCCAAACAAAACTTTCAAAAACATATATGATCAAAATGAAACTTTTGAAAATATAAAAGACTAAAATAAAACTTTTAAAATTTAATATACCATAATAAAACAACACTAAAATATAATGGATCAAAAGTGATATTTAACCTTTTTAAAATTACTCTTGACTTGACATTCCTCAACTTTTGGTATATATTACTACTTTTATCTCAAAATAAGTGTCACATTTAGGAAGAAAAAAATTGTCCCAAAATAAGTGATACATTTAACTTTTTAATGTAACATTGATTGCTTTTTTCCATCAATATCTGCTACTGACATAAAAACATCCCTTTCCATGTCTTCGGATATAACCCATAAAGGTTTGCCTATTCTTTGTACATAAACCCTTGTGATAGTTTCACACATTTTCAGTAGCTCTTCTGCTTCCAGGATAAATTTTCCCGTTTGTGCCTCATAAAAAGAACTAGCTGGTTGGTGGATCATTACCCTGATTTTATAACTTAATAAGTAGTTCCCTTATCTTGATAAAGATTTTGATAAAGATTTCTCCTAGATTGGTAAAGATTATCCTTATTCCCAAATAAAGGTAAAAGGGATAAATACAAATAAGAAAATAAAGAAATGAGCAAAAATAATATTCAATAACCGTACAAACATTTTCTGCGTATTGATGCATACGGCTTTACTTCCAATAAATGTTACTTTAGTTTTTTAATCTAATATTAATATTATTTTCTTTCATTTATTTAATAAGACTAATTTTGTAAAAATATAACTCTTTCATATATTTATTAAATTTTCTTGATGTGTATCAAATAACCTAAAACAACACTTATTTTAGAACATACCAAATATATCATATTTATTAAAGTTAATAATATAATATATATATATATATATATATATATGCATTATATATGTTAAAGTTAAGAAATAATATAATATTAGATGTATTAAAAAATATTTAATGATATAATATTTAATGCTATTATTAATTTTTTCATGATATTTAATGTTATTATTAAATTTAGTTATATTATTTAATGATACAATAATTAATGATGTTGTTAAATTATATTAGGTGTATTAAATAAATAGATTATTAATATTATATAAAGTAAATTATTTTATTTTATAAATTTATATAAATATGATATTAATAACATTCTTCATTATATAATATTTTTATTCAAGTCTATTATATATATATATCACTTACTTTTAGATTAACTCTTTTAGTGTTATTTTTCATCCTCAACATTTATTTTATCAAAATTAATGATTACCTTAATACTTTCTTTGTTGGATTTGAAACTACAGCCTCAGCCCGAACTCCACCAGTAATAAATAATTAATTTTAATTATTAAATTTCAAGAAAAACAATAATTAAGAGGAACAATAACTCTTTAAAAGTTATTTTGGAAGTAACTTATTCCATGTGAGAAATGCTAATATTCACTCTAATTGGTATGTAAGAGCATTTAACAAAAAAAAAATTAAACTAAAAAATCATTAAATTTTTTATTTTTCAAAATTTAATTTAAAGATATTACCGTACTTTATTATTTAACTTAAAATATAAAATCTTTATTTTCCTCTCTTATCTTTAATTTATAAGAATTGCTAATATATTCCTACCTCTTTTTTAGTTGAAATATTTGAACAACCTAGGCCAAAACATTTTGACCAAAAATCCAATTGTTCTCTTTGTTTTAATAACTTAGGGACATAAAAGTAAATTGACATTTACCTTTTTTTTTAAATAAAATGAATATCTTTTATCTCTCCTCATTTCCTACCCCCACCCAGTAATTTATTCCTTCCCGCCATTCTCCATCCGCGCCACGACACCGCCCTCCCCTTCACTGTTGCCCGCAGCTTCCATGGTTATTCCAATGAAAAATATAACAAGAAAGAGATTTGTAAATCCGCCAAGGTGGAAAAGAAATTTAACTCGGTTATTTAATTATTATTACAAATAGATAAAGATGGGATTTGGCAAATTAAAACATGATAGAGACTAGGGAGAAGATGTTAATTGAAATCGTAATAAATATCTGGGGCGAGAAATTAGTGGGTGAAAATTGAGGAGAGAAAGGTGAAATTGGGAAAAGAAATGAATTTGTTATATATATATATAAAATGGTAAATGAAATTTATTGTTATCTCCCTTAAATGAAGTATTGAAATTTGAAATAAAAAATAATTCGATTTTAATTAACATTAAAATATTTTATAATATTGAACTAATTTTTTAAACAACATTAAACTAATATAAATTTATCTTGAAAAGGATGTATATTTAATCCGTATGTTTTTTTTAATATTATTAAAATATATTTATGCTTTTTTCATGAATTTAGTCTATAAATATTTAAAAATATGTTAACTTAGTCTTTTCTTTTTAAAAATTTATCATGATTTTCAAAGTTAGAAGATACTAAATTTACATATTTTAAAAATTTGAAAATCAAATCTATTAATATTATGAAGCTACCAGGATTTTTAAACACATTTAAGTGAAACATATTTAAGTGAAAGTATAGGAATTAAAAA
The DNA here is from genome assembly GCA_007407185.1 of Glycine tomentella. Taxonomy (NCBI): domain Eukaryota; kingdom Viridiplantae; phylum Streptophyta; class Magnoliopsida; order Fabales; family Fabaceae; genus Glycine; species Glycine tomentella. The sequence goes on along the minus strand of PYAF01001667.1, from coordinate 1,225,533 downwards.
TATTTTTAATTCTTATGTAGAAATATATGTTTAGGTATTGCATTCTTTAATGTATACTTTTTATTTAATACGTGTGTGTCAAAAGCCATATATTTATTAAATTAAATAAATATTTCATAGTCAATATATAATATTTAAATACATCACTACAATTAATAATATTTAAACATGTATATAATACTAAATGTTACATTTGTTCTCAAGTCTACTTTACTAAAGGATATAGAAATTAATTCTATAAAAATGTGTCACATAATTATTATTTAAATTTAGCTTATTATTTATTCCTCTCAAATGAAAAATGAATTTAATAATGTTGCATTTAAATTTTGTATTTATTATATTTTCATTATTACATGTAAAATATGTGAATCAAAATTTTCAATTCTAAGAACCTCATTTTTTTAGACAGCCTAAGAACCTGATTACACCTTGCGTTAGTCTCCTCATCGATGAATTTCATAAATTATTCTTATTATTGTTATCATTTTTACTTCGTATAATTTTAGTTTTTCTTTTTTTATGATGTCTAATTTTAGTTACCACTCAAATCCTTCATCTTTTAGGCTAGTGATAGGATTTAGAATAATATGAATGAAGTCCTAGGTTCAAAATCTTAATAGATCATTACACACAAAAAAATCATCATCTTTTTTGTACTATTTGATATAATTTCATAAAAGAAATAAGTTGTACTGTTAATCGTAAATTTGACCTCCTCACTATTTTATATAAATAAATTATTTAAAAAACAGAGTAAAAATATAATTTGTTCATTTGATACACACCAAAATCAAACTTAACCAATTCATACGAATAAAAGTGACGCTTACCAATAATGTTTGACTTTATTTTTAGAAGAACCAATAATGTTTGACAAAATCATGTTTTTACGTCTCAAACCATCATCTGAATATATTTTTTATCTAAAAAAAAGAATAAAAGTTTTCTATTAAGCTAAATCTAGGTTTACAAACTATGCATTAAAAAAAGTTTAAATACATTTTTGATCAATGTAATTTAATGTTTTTTCGTTTTAATTCTTGTAAAATATGTTTGTTTTGTTTTTATCTTTAAATAAAATGTTTAAGAACAAAAAATAAAATAAATACATTTTGTAAGAACTTGAATAAATAAAAATTATAGAAATGAAAATAAAAAAAATGTTAAATTCCAAGGAACGATTATGTATTTAAGAAAAAGAAAAAAAACTATAACCCAAACGAGTTAATTCTGTTAAAAAGAATTCCTTGGCATTCAGCAATCAAAATATTGGCAGTAAAGAACATATTAAATCGGAATTGAGATCAACAAATTGGGACAAGCTTCTTATAAAATCCACAAAATGCGTACAACAAACAAGCTATTATCAAAGTAGTCACCAGAATAGGCCTAGTGGTACGGTTTGGATAATTTGCACAAGATCCTAAAAAAAATACACACACAAGCGATTATAGGAAAAAAGAAGGGAACTTAGCATTGTATTTCAAAATGAATGAATATCTCTACCCAGTATCTCTAAACAACTTCATGCTTGTTTGAATTACCCTTCCAAGTTCCCAGCCAGTGAAAGTACGTTCATTGTCCATTTGAAAGAAGCAACAAACTTTTATCTTTTAATCTAAAAATCTAAAAGTACATTTCAAAGGGTAAGTAACACAAACATGCTACTATTTATCAAAGAAACCTCCAAGCTGAGATTGAATGTATTGGGGTCCCCTTCCATCCAACTACAAGACCCTTGCCATTTTTTTCTATAGTGCAGAATTTCCCAAAAGCAAACTCTTTGGCAACCAAGTGAGCATGGTACAGAGATGACTCACTAAAACCGGTTTCCACCATTCTATACCTTGCAAAGAACCTTCTCCAAACATCTATCTTCACATTTCTAACAGTCCTTTCCCTTCCTTCCATAGCAACAATGTCTCTTATCCCTTCAGATAATACTGCTTCTATTGTCATTGTGCACTCAATCTCATGTTTTATGCAGGTTTCAAGGCAATCAAAATATGCTGAGTAGAAGAACAATGCTTCAATGAAACGGTTCACAAAGGAGGGTGAGTTATGGTTTGCTTCTACTTCAAGGACTATCATTATAACTGGTTTGCTATTCATTATAATCCTCATCAAGTTCTCCATGCAATCAGGCCTTGATACCATGCTCCTTAGAAAATATGGAGAGTAAACAGCCACAGCTTCATCCTCTCCAATTTCGAAATGATCTTCCCTTATTTCCGCAATGTCGGCTACAAAAACTGCATTATATGAAAAGGGTAAGTTCAAGGATTCAGCAAAACTAGTTAACCTTTTGCCAGTCTCTTCTATCATGGTTTTCAATGAGTTAAGTCCAATGGCAGTTATCCTCAAAAGTTGCACTATGCAATCCCGGCGCTCAGCCAGTGCTTGCATCAAAGCTGTGCATTGCACACCATTTCTTATTTCAAGATCTATAAGATGGATTTTGGTCTTAGATGCTACATGTTCCACTATAGCTTGTACCCCAGTGAATTGCATTACTTGATTGAAAGGAATTTTTAGATGGCATTTAAGGGCAATGCTGGTGTCCATCTTCTGAATTAACTCCCTTTCTTCATTTTTCTCTGATCCCTTAACTGTCATCCTTCCTGTTTCTTTGTATATTCTCTCTCGAAGTGCTCGAGCGAAATGAAAGATAACTCTTTGAACAGGGCTTGCACTGGCAGATGAACTCCATTCACAATGGAGAAGTAACCCGTTTGCACGTTCAAATTGTTGGCAACCTACCCTCTCGGCTGCAGCAAGGAGAAATTGAGCAAGTTCTATGTCTCTATTTTCCTCCTCAGAGAAACCACCAATATCTAATCCGTATGGATGCATAGGAATGTAAAAACTATCATTCCAATGTGCAGAATATTGGACATACCTGTTGAGAAGCATCGCAAAGCCCTAAGATCATAAGAGAGGTATTGAGAAATATCATATTGGACAAGATATATAGTTCCTTAAAGTGTTGTTTATGTTGTTTGTAAATAAGAATTGAAACTTCACCTTTGTAACATATGCTGATATTTAATACTATCTTTTATTATATAGATTATTGGGGGTGAAACTCTAATTCTGATGAGAGAAAATTATCAAAAACACCTCAAGAATTGCATCTAAATTTTATCCTATTAAAAATGTGCTATTATTGATTGACAATGAGAACATGATACAATTAGGCTATATGTGCCTAATATACTAATGGAGAATAAGAACTGTAAACTATCCAAATATAACTCTAAATTCCTAATCGATTCAACTAGTATATGTAACAATACCTTGCCCCAGCCACTCTTATTATTTCTTCAGTTGACATCTTCTTGCGATCAAAGGAAGTTTCAATATTGCTTAAGGTGCTTATGTTTTGCTCGCTTAGCCTCTTGAACCTGCTTCCGTAATTTCTCAGGAGCTCTAAGGATGCTAATGATGGTGTTGGTGGCACCTGCTTATTGTATTTAACTGGTTCTGAATTTACCACACCATGTTTCATTAGTCCTGTGGTTTCCTGAAATAGTTGTGTTGGTTGCATTTGCATATCAGGGTTAAAGTTGACCTCTTTTAGCATCAAGTTATCAATTTTGGGTTCTTGTAGCTGTTTCTGATCTTGATCACTGAACAATTTGGCTCCTTTTCCATTCTCAGTAGGAAGAGGATCAATCTCTCTCAGAAATTCCATTCCAGAGAAACTATCTTTCCCTTGGAACACATCCTCTTGTGTAGAACCATAACCCACCTGGATTCCTTTGAAATTTAAATCTGTGAAAGAAAATTGGTCAAATTCCATTTCAGATTACAACAGAAATCAAGAAAGGTTTCTGCAATTTATACTAAAGACAGCGTGCTTATCTAGATAAACATCGAGGTGAGTGTATTCATAATCATGTTTCAAGGTGGGAAATGAATATTTTAATTTTTAACGTATAAATGATTGAAGAAAAAACATCACGAAATTTATGAAAGTGATTGGAACGTGTAACTTTGATGGTGATGTCCTCGATGTTTTCATTGTAGTCGTCAGCCAGCAATTATAAAAGACCCGATATTTGGATCAAATAAAAATGTTGCCATAACAATTACAGATTAGTATTTAATTATCAATAATAATTTTTCTCTTGGTGGAAACAATGGTATAGATCCGACGAAACCACGAAGTAACATCTGGAGTGTTATATCTGAAATGTTTCATAAGAAATTCAGCCAAGGTTGATTAGAAGGTCCAAGAAAATGAAGGAGGGATTTAAATAAAATGAGAAATAGGCTTTTTCCAAGAAAACAAGAGAGTCCAACAACAGTGTAACACCAAAGTGACTTTATCACTGTATTATATCTTAATCCTTTAATAAAATTTATCAATATAATATATTTATAATTTTAAATTGGAGTTTAAAAGAATAAATGGTGAGATTATCATACCCTACATGATCACTTTTTTTTTCACTTAAAAAGATATATTCATCTAAGTAGTTCAGGTTGAAATAGGATTGAGATCAAAATCTCCTAAAACAACTAACCCGAATATAGGACCTAATCAATGGAAAGAGTAGAAGGTGAAAACAAAATTTTACTCTTAATTGTATAACTGTGACTCACTCGCATCTTTATAAACACTAAACACTAAATCAAGTTAAGTTTTTCATCCCCATAGTATTTTTATGAGAATTCCGAGGGACTTTCCTTCGCACTTTGTTCGGGAAACTACGGCATAAAAACTGTAATTAACTGCAGACTAACCAGCAATGTTACAAAACAAGCCATTCTCAACCTTTCATTGGGATTTTTTTTTTTTTTTTTAAATAGAAGACCCATGGATTTCTGCCAATAAAACCAATTGCGGTGGACTGCTGCTTGGGACTTCGTTATCGTTTCAAGTTTTTCAACCTTTTCGCAAACATTGGGCTACGGATCCGCTACGAAAGTTTTTTTTTATTTTTATTCAAACAATGGGCCATATTCGCCGTAGATTTAAATGAACAAGGGCCAATTTGTTTTTCTTAAAGTGTTTTTATTAATTTTTTAAAGAAACATTATAACATTATACTATATCACTAAATTGCCTTTTTAAAAAAAAAAAAAACTTAAAACATAGTGAAATCATTCGAGTATCATTTTAAGTTGAAGTAGTTACTTGATTTCTGGGGAGAGCGGAGTCATAAGAAAATATAAATTGCTTCGCCAGGAGTGCTGCCTCATAGAAGTTTTTGTGATTAGAGAAGCCTTCGGGAAAATATGGCGTGCCAATGACAATGCTATTGCTGACATAAATTGGTGTGTTCTGATAAGTGAAAAAATTGATTTTAAAATAAATTGATTTTAGTAGAAATAGAACTATTTTTATTTGGTTAAACTTTATCATATTTTTTATATCATAATTAATTTTATTATGACTTAAAAAGTAATTTAAATATGTAAAATTTGGTCAAAATCAATGTTGACCTACCTCATCATGATCTACTATAATTTTCGAGACTATCCAAACACACACTAATTTCACAATACCAATGCTTTTATGAGAAATATTAGTAATTTGTTCCTTTAACTGCATTTTTTATTATTATCTAAAATTTATTTAAAATTACAAAAAATAGGTTATACTTTTTATTTAATAAATTTCACTCATAAATTTATAATTTTTAATAAATTTTAACAAATACTACTAGAGTGTATGTTAAAAAGGAAATTATTTCATCATTTAGAATGAGATGATTCCCACTAATTCTTATATAGTTATAATCATTTATCTTATTGAAAAATATTTCTTGAACAATCTTAAGTTGTCTACAATACTCATATTGAAAAAAAATTATGATATAATATAATAACAAAAGAGAAAAAAAAAGAATTATTAATTAAATATTTAAGATTTTGAATTGTCAAAATATAATCACTTTTACTATGGCATGTACTGCTAACAATACTCATCTTTCCATTTTCACTTGGCCTTGTGACCTGCGAATAATACCACAATCAGTATATAACTTATGACATATCCAAGAAGAAAGCAGAGCTTGGATAATTAAGCTATATTTGTCCAATTAAATTATCATAATTCATAATGCGTTACAGGTGCTAAACAAGTATAATCTTGCAATGTCTCTAAACAGAGAAGAGAATGAGAATTAGTGAGTTGGAGATCGCTAAACAAGTAATAAAAAAAATACAATTACACCTTATCATCAATCTCAGAATGTTTCACCACCGAGGTAACCCCTGTTGCCCTTGCTCTTCTACAGAGACAAATCGTAACCATCCACACAAGACCCCTTACAACCCTTATCATCCCAATTGTGACAGTAAGATAATAGAGCCACCACCCAACAAAATCACTTACTCTCACATCCATAAATTCCTCTTTCTTGGCCTCAACCATAACCACCAAATTCTCCACATCCTCCCTCAACCTCCACCACCACAATGCACCTAAGCTCGCCGCCGCCACCACCCTCTCCATCCATTTCTCTTCTCTTGCGACGACGCCGAGCACTGTGTCGTCCACCACGGGCCTCACCACCATCCTTGCCCAAACATGCATCGTCTCATGCAACCCCAAGAGGAAAACCACTCTGCTTAACAAGCTTCTTCTCTCAATACCAAAACTCATCGACTCATCATTAGAGTCATAGAGCCCCGCCTCAATGCTCCCCTCTATGCCCAACCCAACGCAAACTTGGAACGTGCAAAGAACAATCCACGCTGTGAATATACGAGGTTGAAGAAAAGTGCTTGATGATGATAATGAGTCGCTCAAAATGATGATTTTCCCAGTTAAGCCGTGGATTAGGGAAGCCATGCTGATAATGGAGACGAGGACGTAGAGAATGAGAGGGTTGATGTGAAGGGAGAGAGTTAAAACGTAGGGAAAGTGTTGTGGTGAATGGTACCGAGTGAGGGTTTGGAGATAGTATTGTGCATCGGAGAATTTGGCTAGGAGAAGAAACGAGAGGGGTAACAGGAGGGTGAGGAGGGTGAAGGTGAAGAGGTGGAAGATCTCTTTGGCTTTTTGCTGCAAATTATTACCCATGGCAACCATGAGTCAGTGGAATTAATTAAACACAAACACCCTCTTTATTTCACAAGCTACGTAGGGGAATTAAGTTCAATAGTATTGAGGTGTGTCTATCTCTAATCTCTATATACGTGACTTAACAACTAGTTTCTGGAAAAGGAATTGAATGGTTGCCACGTCCGTTGTTTGTTCAGTTGACATCTTGCTGGTTTGGTGCTATATATATATATATATATATATATATATATATATATATATATATATGAAAATTCATCATTGTCCATATATAAATAGACAGATAGAAACGAATATATAAACTTCATTCTTCTTTTTATTATATCTTTTGCTCGTTGGCTTGGTACCAACTAGGTACCAAGGGTGGTAGTATCTGTGTGTGTATATATATATATATATACACTGTGGAATTTGGATTGAAATTGAACTCGAGCTGTTTGGCTCCAAATTTGACGGGTAAAAGGAAACTGCCATTTGGAAATCTTTGCTTTGTCGACACAAGACCCATTTTGTGAAATTTTATTCATTAAATAATAATTTGTCTTCGTGTTGCTACAAAATGTAGGTCTATAATTAGAAAAATTTTTAGGTGCACCTGAAATTAAGACATTTTCTTAATCTGATTCATTCATTATTCGTCATGTCAGTAATATCTACCTAAAAAAATAAAAATTGTCATTAATCTACTTTGAAAAATTAAAAATTGTCATTAATGTAGGAAACAATAATGACCCACAATGCTGATATGACGATCAATGAATTGATCAGAACAAGAAAAATGTCTTACTCCAATTACACTTAAGAGATTTTACTATAATTATTTTTAAATGTTCTGCAACTAGTATCCAGTATAAATATGTTTCAAATTAGAAATATGCATGTCATCTATATGTATTTTCAGGATTATAAATTACAGGAAAATATATTTTTGACAAAAATTGATAATGTTCAAATTCCAGAAATGTTTACTTTTCAGCGGAAGAGAAACGTCTAATTTTAGATCGTATATATATCTCGATTAGGATGGTCTTCCAACAAAAAAAAAAATCCAGAATTTATGTACATTTTATTTGTTTAACAAATGAATTATAATATTGTCAAGTTCAAATTACATGTATTCCTAAAATACGTATAATAATCTGCTAGAGTCCCTTTTTTTGGTATTGTTAGAATCCCTTTTAATTATATATACAAGCGATTTTAAAATATGAAACCAACGTGACCTTATGGATACTTACGTAGTTTGAGGGACAAAAGAATCAGCCATTTGGAAATCTAGAGGACTCCTATTTGGAACTTCAGTTCCGTGGTTCCCACCTTTCAATTATATAAGATTATTGATCCAAAATCCACATCCATAATTCATCTTTTGTGTTTTAAATATTAGAATATTTTCAATATAAAATAACGGAAGATGGATCGTTATTTCACGATTATTTTTTTATACACATTTTGTAGTTAGTGGGAGAAGGATAAGGACAAAGTGAAGCCTCCATTATCATAACCATAAGGAGAAAATGATGTCATGCATTTAACATTTCCGAAGAAAACAGTGGAGTGTTTATTAAGAAGGAAAAAAAATAAGTTTTTAATCTTTACAAGTACTTTCATATAAAATCTTGTTTTTTAGTCCCCGTAATTTTATATCATCTAATTTAATTTATATATTTTGGAAAATTATTTTTAGTTTCTCTTACAAAGATGTTAATTTCATATCTTACATAATAATATATTATATTGTCTATTTACCATACAAATTCATGAAAACAACATTAAGGAAACATACAAAATCATAGAAAGTCACAAGAACAATTATGCAACAATGATTGCAAAATGACGATGAAAATGAAAATGAAAATAGAACCTTTGAAAATTATAATTTAATGTGTTTGAAGGAGATATATTAATAGCTTTTTTTTTCTATAAAAAATAAAACATTTTTCCACATCATTTTAATCAATTTTTTATAAAAAAAAAATGCACTCTGTTTGCAATGTCAGACATAACTTAATGTCATTTGTGATCTTTTTATGTGAGAAGAGACTAAAATATACTATAAAGTACATAAACTAAATTAGATAATATAAAACTTCAATACTAAAAATAAGATTTCACACCAGAAACTAAAAATATATTTTTTTATATTAATAATAGGTTAGGAAGGAGAGGTCCAAAGAAAGAAAGAAATTAA
>PYAF01001667.1:1179245-1214411 GCA_007407185.1 Glycine tomentella | reverse complement strand
ATAAAAACTTATCTCACTATTTTTTTAAAGTTTAAACAAATGAGTTAAAATTTATGATATGTTGATTTAACGGTAAATGAATCATTACTAAATCCTAACAATAATTAATATTTCAACATTATATAACATATCAAATAATAATTAATAATGTAATACATTTAAACACACAATAAAAATAAAAGTTGTCCAATTTCGTAAAAATAAAAGGAAGGTCAAATTATTTTTTGTCATACTATCTACGTGCCTTATATACAAGTATTTCGTAACCTGATATTATATCTTTATTTGTTTTTTTTATAAAAAAAAATCTCTTTAAAATGCTAGTATGATTAAACTGATAAATTACTAAAACAGCATTTTCATTCCATTTTGGTCAAGCCAAGGCAAGACTGGTGTACTAACTGTTGATCGACATTCAATTTTTCAGTGCACATTAAAGTTAACTTATGTTAAAGAAGTAATTTATTATTTTGTAAAAAAAAGTACTTACTTAAAAAAAAAAGAATTGTGATAAAATTAAAAAGAATATTTCTTAAACTAAATGTGTCTTTTTGAACTACTGGTGTAGCCACCGAACATGGCTTTAGTATGTGACTGAATGAAAGCTCCCAATCGCATATTTCCTCACAAATGGGATTTCATTTTTGGTTTCACATAGGATACGTATTCCACGTGGCAGTTGTGGATTCTCTGTAGTAACGAGCATGGCCAAGCCAATTCTGAAAAATATCTCTTAAATTTATTTATTTAAGGCTGCTTATTAATATATTGCTAAGGTGGGGTTGCTGGGGTGGTGGTGTTAGTGATATGTGCATACTTGCTCATCACTTTATATTAAATGAGTGAAAAGAAAGCGAGAAAGCAACTTGCAGGCTTTGCCATTATCTCTTCCCTTGTCCTTCTTCCTACTATACTATATTCTCTCTCTCTAATCAATCATAGTTCTGATCTTCATACACTTACCCCTGAAACCTCCATTTTCAGATCAAGCTTGCACCAAGTTATTAAAAAGGAGAAATACATACATAGCTATGGACAATAATACTAGTGCCTGTGCCTCCCCCCAACTTGAGTCAGAAGAAGCATCTTCAGAGCACAAATCAGAAACTCAAACATCAAAGAAAAGGTGGGTTAAATGCTTGGTTGACAAAATATATGAAAATATACAACTACTTTTTTCTTTCTAGTTTTGGTAATTTGGTGCTTGGAAGTTTTATATATATGCTGTGCATGTGACAGGAAAATGGTCGAGAAAACAGTTGTGGCAGTGAGGATAGGAGAGAATGTTGGCAAGCTGAAGAATGAAGGGCTACGCTCAGATTTTTGGTCTTGGAGGAAATATGGACAAAAACCAATCAAAGGGTCTCCATATCCAAGGTGCACATTCTTTTCTACTACAAAATTATGGTTTGTTCTTGATCCATATGGACCCATAGTCCCATATTCAGAGTCTTTCCTTGCCCCCTCGTGATTCCAAACCCACATATATAAATTACAATTCAGCAAAAAGAAAATAAAAACGATCAATTTAGTGCCTGTGCCCTGTTATTTGGTACCCTTCATTACATTATAGTTAAATTGAATCACTTAGTATATTCACCTAACTAGATTCACTCTGTACGTACCATGAAACCCAAGAGGCAGGAAAATCTAATTATTTTCCTTTTACTTTCACACTATTTATTTTAAACACAGGCTACTCCACCATCAACCACATAGATCAACTAGGGGTATTTCAGCTTAAACATGGCCTTGAATTCGAGTTTTAGATATACAACTACATTTATTGGAAGTAAAAGTTGTCACTCCTAATAGTACTACCTGATTAAACATGATTGCCTGCAAATCCTAATTAAAATGCTAACTTCGTTTATATACTAAATTTTGCAAGATCTAAAAGTTTGGTTTTACTACAATTATTCAGGGGCTATTACAAGTGCAGCACATCCAAAGGTTGTTCAGCCAAAAAGCAAGTGGAGAGATGCAGAACGGATGCTTCAATGCTCATAATCACATATACCTCTACACACAACCATCCATGTCCCACTCCCATCATCACAAAATCTACCACCACAAAGGAGGAAGACCAAGAATATATAGAACTAGAAGAAGAAGAAGAAGAAGAAGAAGAAGAAGAGCAAAGGGATAATAATAATAATAATAACAATAATAAGCCCAGTGATGAAGTTACAAATGAAGAAAATTTTCATTACTTGCAATCTCCAATACGTTGCTCCAGCCAAGACATCATTATAGAACAAGAAGATCCTTTCAAACTAAACACGGAGAAAAGCCATGACAGAATGGATCTCCTCTTAGAGGAAGAGCCTCTTTGTTTTGCACAGCTCAAGAACTTGTCTGCTTCCAAAAACGAAGAACTTGACTTTTTCGATGAGCTTGAGGAGTTACCCATGTCTTCATCTTTTTTGCACTTTACGAGGAACATTTTTTCCGATGAAAGGATTCCCGTTGCCCCTTCTTGATTCAAGTGTTGTTTTTCTCGGTGCTTGCTTTGCTAGTGACAGTGTATGTATTGTTTTCATCCATGTTATATATCCATTAATTTCAGCTAGTTTTTCAATTCGGAAATTTTCTTTTTCTTTTTCTTTTGTACCCTTCATTTATATGATTATATCCTATACTTTTAATTAATTATTGGTTCACAACTAAGCATAGTTCATCACTTTGGCATGAGCAGGGTTAGTGGGTAGACAATCATCAGTTCTTGCAGTTAAAATTAAAGAATGATGGTTTGGCTCACAATCAATGGTATATAGTTCTTTCTGTATTCAAGTTTTCTATATTATGCATTAAGTTCATGAATTAACTAGTTAGAATGTATAACAAGATTTTATGTAATAAATAATATTTATGATTTTGATACTGGGATTATCTATTGGGTGCTTTTTCGGTTTTTTTAACATCTATTGTTCACAAAATATAAGAAATTAAAAATAAAATTTATTATAAATATTTTTTGTATTGTCAATATTAAAATTATACACTAGTAATATTTTTTTTATTTAAATCATTCATACATTTAACAAATTATTTAATACTTTCTTTACACTACCTGTCTAGAGCATGTAATAAAAAATAACTTTTGATATAATAATTCTTTTAGTAAAAAAATATTTTCTGACAGACTAACTCATGTACCAGTTGCATATAATGGTAACAACTGAACACATATATACACCAACTAGTACGGAGTTATTATAATTGAACCAATAATTTTGTGTTTGCAAGTATGCATGTCTCTAAAAAAAATGGTAAAATGGTTTTATAATTTATTCTATTAAAAAATAATTTACACGGTGGAGATGTTGTGCAAAGGATCATAATCCACGCACGTGGTGATGAAGTAGGAACTTGGAAGGGAAACTGAAGAAGATTCAGAGTAGGGGGGTTATTGTCATTTACTTCTATTAAAAGAAGGCACGACCGCACGAGGTTCTCGAGTTAGTGTTCGTGTCTAAGGAAAGAGCGTAAAAGGACCATTTGAGGTAAAAAAAATTAATTATCATTTGTTATTTTAAAAAAAAATTATTACTCAAAAGTGATGAGTCATAAGATATATTATGATTTTTATTTATTTTTAATTAAAATCGTAAAATATTTTATAATTTTAATTAATTTTAAAATAGTATGATCAATTTTTTTTATGATTTTAAAGTCATTAAAAAAATTATAAAAACCGTAAATTCATTTATCACTTTTATTTTTTTAGGCTGCTTCTGCAAACAAACTTCGTGGGCAGTACAACCGTAGCAAGTGGTCGAAGAGTCGAAAGCACAAATACTTCGTAGGTTCAAAAAGACTAATTAAAGAAAGAAAAAATGGAAGACCCAGCAACGCAGCAACCACTTTATGTTATGTTTTGGATAGAGAAGTTTAGCACGGGCAAAAGAATCAAGGAGTAACTATTCTCACTACCAAATTTGCCTTTTACACTGCCCACGTGTGTTATAAATTTTTTTCCCTAAAAAATATCTTTTTTTCATGAAACATGATTCCGGTGAAAAAAATAAAAATATATTTTTTATTAAATAATTAAATTAAAAATATTTACAGTTTTAAAAAATATAAAAAAATAGAAGTTGTAAATTATAAAAAAAAACCTTTAACGACTTTAAAGTCGTAAAAACAAAAAAAATAATCCCACCAAAGGTCATAAATTTAAAAATAATAACTAAAGTCTGTAATATTTTACGAATTCGGTTTTGAAAAAAAAGAATTTGTAACATTAGTTACTGACTTTCAAAGTAATGTTACGATGTATTCCTTTTTGGATAATAATTTAAAAAGAAAAACCTCCAAATGATAATTTAAAAAAAAAAAAAAACCAAAATAGTGGTTTCACCAAACGAGCACTCAGCAGAGCGAGGTCTTTCTTTTATTTTCCTGGCTGCCCCATTTGATAAGTGTTACTTTCTTTCGGCAGTTGTGACATGCTTTATTTTATTTATATATTTTGCTATCATGAATCTTGAGTGGTTCGTTTCCTGGAACAGTTGCCAATGCCACCCCATTTGCATTTTGGCAGTACTAACATTGATGGAGAAATATGCTTCCAAAAGGTCTATAGTACTCAAGTTTAAATCCTCTAAAAAAGTTAAAAGTTCCATTACACAAGATGCCAAACCCACTTGGTTTTAGTAGGCTCGTTGTGGTTCTGCTTGAATGCTTTCATAGTTAGAAATAGAGTCTAGGGATGAAATTCATTGATAGCCTATCGCTCACAACTGAAATCAATGTCGATAGGACCATACTAAGTTTGATGAAACAAATTTAAAGGGCGTTGTGAAAATCTTTTTTGTTTTTAATTATAAAACTATGTTAATTTTAGGTTCCTTTTGTTTTTAAATATTTATATAAAAAAGATTAAAATTACCATTCATTAGTGAGATACATATTTTTTTTTACCATGTTAATAACATCCAATGACTTTGCTATTCATTAATATCGGATAGAAAATTTGGTTGACATCCTTTAATCAAATTTTCCTATTTCAATCACGTTTTTTCTTCCACAAATTTTTAATTTGAATTTTTGTTTAAGAGACTCAAATGCGATATTTTTTTATGTAAATATTAAATATGATTCTTTTTCGACGAATGAAGATTGAGTCTAATAAAAATATTAATCTCTCACATTATTGTAGAAAACTATAATTCCAAACTTCAAATTCACATAAAAAGAGGTGTCTATATTTGATCCAACGTTACTTCAAACATGATTTGTCTGAGTTTTCATATAATTGGTGATTGTGTTAATCATCCATGGACCCAATACTATATTTTATTTTCAAAAAATCATTTGAATTTATTTTTAATACATTGTTAATATAAAGATTTTTACACTTTAAACTAATTAAAAAATATTAAATAGGACATTCAAAATAATTATTATAAAAATTAATAATCTTATCGGAAACATTTACACTGAGCATATTCTAATTAATTTCATGACTAATAGTGGTAATCTTGTTTTTTATGGATCAAATAATGTAGTAGTTCTTTTTATCACACCCGATAAGCAAATCGTTTCATGATTTTACCTTGTATGATTAATTGTTTTGTACCGGAAAGTACGACTGCATTAACGATTTGTTTTTTATTGTTAACTCTACATCAAATATGATGCATATCCATTCTAGTTTTAAAGAGATTATACGTAACTAATCTAATCTAATCGTTTTCTCAGATTTTATTATTATATCCAGTAACTTTAATGTCCGATTGCATGAACACGCAAAGAAAAGGTCACGGTTGCCTGGTATCATTTCCATTATTATTTTGGGGGAATCCAATTGCAGAGACCTTATCCAATAGCCGTGCGAATCCAAATCCCAAAAGCACACGTGCACGAATCCAAATGTCAAAACACGTGCACGGCTCAATTCTACCTGTGAATACACATACGGAAAGACTTGAGTTGAGGATGTAGATTTCTTAGTTAAAAACACGAAATTAGTTGTTAATGTTATCCTCAAACTTATCCACTAGGAGCAACCAAAAAAGTAAAGAGGGAAAACAGAACACTATCTAGCACGTTCTTCTCAACATATTCTTTCCCTATTTCTTAAAATTATAAATAAAAAATAAGACCCACACAATTTTTTAATTTCTAACGTATTTCAAATTAATAATAAAAAATATGTTAAAAAGTTTGATGCTGACATTTCTCTAGTGAAGAATACATCATGGTTTTGCATCAATGCCCGTTTACAAACAGCATGTTATTAACTTGGAAAGTTACCTGATTCCATTACCGCTGGTTGGCTTAAAACAGAATCAAAATAAATATTTGAAGAGTTGAGGGAACTTCTCTAGCATACCAATGCATAAAACAGCGGACCACATGTATAAAGAAGATTCCAAGTTATATAGAGGATTACAACCATTAATTTATTTTTATCATCTTAAACTAGTTATTTTGAATTATTTTGAATAACTTAAGAATAGTATAATTTGTTTTCCTAAGTTGTCTTCAACTTGTTTCATTCAATTATCTTTAATTTATTTTATTTAGTTATCTTCAATTTTAACAATTTGTAATTTTTAAAAAGGAGAAAACGGAACAGTAATGGATATGAGTGTTTTTACAAAACTTCTTATCTCTCTCTTCCCTATTCCTATTCCTATCCCCTTATTTTTCCCCTTCCATTTGGTGCTTCCATTTCCCTTACCGCTTCCTTTCTACCTCAAAAAATGGGTGCATGGTTACACAGAAATCAACATGTGTAACAAAATGAAGATAGACTGGACAACCCAAAAGATCATTCTTATTTAACACTAAGCAATAGTCTCAAGTTCAAAAGCTAGCCCGATCTTTACCTTCCACTGCAGCCGACAATGGCTGGACAGCTTTGAGAGGGTTCATATTGACACCGTCTATGAGTCCATATTCTTTGGCTTCTTTCGCACTCGTGAAAAAATCACGGTCTGTATCCGGGGTGATCTTTTCTAAACTTTGACCGGTGTGATAGGAAAGATACCCATTCAGGTTTGCCTTGTGATGCAGCATTTCATTAGCCTGAAAATCATGACTGATAATTAGTTATATCTAGTAAGAATTACTTGACTTTAAAAGCTATAAAACCAGCAAATCCATCAGGCCCTCCTTCGATAAACTCATGGGTGGCATATCAATGCTTAATTGTAAGATCCTCAAAACAAATTGGAACTCAATGTAACCAAAATTCTACTCAAACCAAAACATTATAAATTTATGATGGTAAGGAATAGAAAAGAAAAACTATATTAGGGATTTTAGGGTTTCTTTTACTGATATAAAATTTCCATATACAAAAAACTAATTTGGTATTGGATTGCATAAATTATACTTTTGATGAGCCGATTATTGATTTGGTTGGTGAAAATGCAAAAATGGCATCAAACTATACTATTGAACAGACCCAAGTTTTTCATTTTTCAATTCCAACAGTTTTTCTAACTAGCAATTTAATCCAATACTCAGCATTTTAGCGAATCGTACAAGAACCACAGGAACAAACCTCAAAGAGCTGTAACTTGTAATTTAAAGTGAGCTGTCACATGGAAAATATCTCTGGCAGTGTCAAGTCATTTCTGATTGAAACATCAGAAGTTAACTTAAATACCGAACAAGAATTTTCTCTCTATGCTGAGGACCAATTTGGTGCATTTGCTACAAAAACAAAATGCACTTCTATTCTTGGGATTTCATCAATCGTAACTGAAATAGAAATTGGGTACTTCTACCAGAATGCTTACTCAACTTCAAATACCTAGATATGCTTTAATTTCCATTGATAGAAGTATATAAACTATTAGAAACAAACAAGATGTTTATGCATAAAAAGTAAGGTGGAAAAATGAAAATGGAGCCTATACCTGAATATCTATGTCAATTTGTCCTCCTTGAGCTCCACCAAGCGGTTGGTGAATCATTGTCCTTGAATTTGGCAAGCTATATCTCTTTCCTTCACAAGTAAGGAAGGGTTATCATGTTAGAAGAAGCATTTTTATTTTATTGAGAAAACAGGGAAATGAGAAACACCAAAAAACAAAAATAAGGAACAAATACATACAATGACTGCAAGTTAAAAGAATCATTACCTTTGGTCCCTGCACTGAGCAGAAAAGCGTCCATACTGCTCATGAAAATGTCATTAGATATAAGTATGGATAGCTGAAAGATTTATTACCGCTATCAATCAATTTCAGTGTCATATTATCAATGCTAAAGAAATAGAGGATAATATAAACCATAGGCTTCAAGAGAGGAGTGGATGAAATAAAGGATGGCCTTTAGTATTATCTGTGACTGTGAGACTTAACAACAAAAAGGTACTGCTTAAGCTTAAGGTAAAACTTCAACACACAAGCATAAGATCTATGACTATGATAGTGTATGGAACTAACTGATGGGTGGTAAAAGGCCAACAACAGAGTAAAAACAATGTAGCAGAGATAAGACAAGATTAGGAATGAATGCATTAAGGGGAAAGTTGGAGTAGCACTTATTGTGGAAAAGTGGTAATACCTCACCTTAGATGATTTGGGAGTATGTGGAAAAATCGCAAAGGAACCCTGGTAAGAGAGTAGATCAGATAGAGGATATCCCTATCAGTCTATCACTAGAGGGAGACTAGAATATCCTACTATAGGCAAAACTACTAAAGGAATTAGAGGTCAATGATTCATAGTGAAATATTACGGCATCATTTGATCTATGTGCCCTACCCCACCTAGTAAGCAAAGGCTTGATTGCTGTATTATCAATGCAAATATAATGAGGAATTTGAAATCCTGGAACCCTTCCACATGAATATTATGATCCCAGGGAATGAAATAAGTGATTCTACAATCTACACTACGTCGAAGGAGAGTTTTCTTCCTTTCTAACATCATGGCACAAAGACAGTGAGGAAGGGAAGGGAGTTAAGGTTATAAGTTATTCTGCCACACATTAAGATCAAGGGATTACAAAGCTTTTACTGGGGGTAACTAGGGGAAATTAAGCTGATATTGCCAAGAAAAAGAACCAAACATTACCTAGCTGCCAGTCCAACGCAAACAATGGACACATCAGGTCGAATATGCCTCATTGTATCAAATATTGCCATGCCTAACAAAAAGGAAAAGTGAAGCACATCAGTTTTTAAAATAAAAATGCATTGCATTATAAGCAAATCTTATCTGCTTATTAAATAAGCACTTTTTTAAAAACACTTATTTTAAAATTACTTATTTTAAATTTAAACAAACTGGCCTAACTTATATAAGAATAACTTATTTCATTTTGCCTCCTTATATTTTTCTCCGGTAAGTGCAAAAAGTTGATCCTAACAGAAATAAAACAAATCAGAGAAAATAAAAGACCTGATAGACCAAATTCCCTGACATGAACTCGTCTCTGGCGCCCAAAATTCATTAGCGTACACGGCCTTCACCTTCCCAAGAGATTTCTTAGTACTATATTTATTCCCTATCAATTTCCTGCAAGTCATTGCAGCAGCCAGAGAATGTTGTAGAAATTTATACGCAAATAAAGAATAGAATGTAGATTGTGTGGCGTACAATAGCTTACCAGGAGGGAAGATAAGTGTGTGAAGCAAGTGAAAGGCTCTGAGAAGAAGTGGGCGTTGGGGAGGGAAGAACAAGGGAGCTGCAACGAAGGCAGGGTGCGTTCGCCATTTTACTATTTGTTTTGCTTTGCTTGCTTCAATTATGAAGAAGCTACTAATATAATTCTTTTTTTAGGATTATTTCAAATTTACAATTTAGGGGAGGAATACTCTGCAAATATTTTTTTAATTAGAGTTACTTCGTTTAATAACATTTGTATATATTAAATTCTCATAAATTAAAAAAAGTTTATATATGTTCATAAAAAATTAAATTATTTGATAGGTTATTATATAAATTTAATTTAATGCATAATATAGTTATACTTTTCTCATTGATAAAAAAGAATTACTGTTATTAACTTTTTCATAAAAGATCACTTTAAACAAATTATATTCGTATAAACTTTTAAAACATTTAAATGTAAAAAAAAAGTTTTCTAATTATTTTGAACAAAATACTTTTGATTGATTTCTAAAATATTTATAATTATCACCATTTTATTGATATAAGTACATCTTATGTTATAATGAAAAATCCACTTTTCATAAAAATTCTAAAAATTAAATTATTTTTATAAACATTCTTAAAATATTTTTTTAAAATAAATCAAATACTCTCATTTATTTTAACTTTTAATTTTTACAAATATTTTCTTCAAAATGTATCCAAACTAAATCTAATTAGGTACTATTTTTTCATATAATATTTTTGGAAAAAAATTATTTATAACTTATTGAGACTTATACATTTTCTATAAAAAAATAGCACAGAAAAAGTCTGAAGTTATTTATAATAGCTAGTTTGACATTTAAATCAATAAAATATCGGGGGTAAATTGTAGAAACAAAGGTTAATTGAAAGATGATATATTAATCATAATCTAAAAAAATTGTTTATAGAAAAAAAATCTTATATAACTTGTTTTTAATAAATTCTTATATCATGTGAAAAAAGAGTATATAATTTATATAAAACTAATTTAACTTTACTTCTTATTTATTATATAAATAATTTATAAAAAAAATTAAAAATAAAACTATGACACAAGTTTAAAATAATGTATATACTTGATAAATATTTATTCAATAAGCATTTTTGGGACCTCTTTAAATACAAGCGGAATGAACAAGTTTAAAATTCACATTTCAGTCTATCCTCTCTCCCATCTCTTTTCTCCTCCATTCCCCATCATATGGAATCACGTGTACCCCATATTCAAACGGAGAGAAAGAAAACAAATTTTTAAAGCTTGAAAAATTCTGTTACTTTATTAAAGAAAATAATAATAATTGTAAGAAATAAAAATATCAAAATTTTCTCTGCAAATATTCTCTCTATTTCAATCTTTTTTCCTTCATCCCCTCCAAAGATAATGCCAAGCTTTCCTTTGAGCCAACCTCAGTCTCAGGGATGCTGTTAAGTTATCTTTTGAATTAAGAAAAGCAAAAACGAGCAATAAGACATAAGAAAACAGGTGCGACTGTCTGTCCACCCTCTCCATCTCCATTACCTGGATCATATAAACTCTTGCACCGGCATTTAAGATAAAGCAAATTAACAATCCACAATGAGAAATGCTCAAGATAGTAGTATATAACATAGAAGGTGCCATATAACTTAAATAGCATAAGCCAATGATACTGTCATACCGACAGAATCACTGCCATCATCAAAGTAACATAACAAATGAACAATACATTATTAACTATTTTAAAAGGAGTAACCATGCATTCATCACAAATCATATAAGTTCCTTTAATTTTCCCTTTTGCAAGTTACTGGCAAAATGACTCATCTAGTATTGCTATTAAAAAAGCCAGGGTAATAAACAGAAAGGTCTGTCTCTGCTATATATGTACCCATTCCTGATTAACTGGATATCACCATTATCACGAAACCTCTTCTACCAGCATTAAAAAAAAGTATGATAAAGCAAATATACAATCCGCAATATGAGCTCTCTACCAACCCCTCAACGCACAGTTGCTTAGCTAAAGCCTTTGTGAAAGATAAAAACATTGATTGTTCCATATAACTGGAAGAAGCCAGTCATAGAGGATCATTGACAACATCAACAGGTAGTTTCAGCCACCACCTTCTCCTGGACAGCCTTGTAGCATTGGAGACTGCAAAGAGGAAGCTTTGATTTTGAATCCCGATACTTATAAGGATTTGTACAAGATGGACCAGCACACTTCTCACGAGGTGGGGGATAACTGAAACAATACCCAGTGATATCATTAGCAGATAAGTAAAGTTTTGATGTGTTTGCCAAACAAACAACAAGAGTTTCAAACTTCTGACCAGCATTTGTAGTTGTAAAAATCAGGGAACAGCTAAAGCCAAATGCACTTTGCTAAGATTTCTTTATTGACAAAACAGCACAAATTTTTAATATCAACTTTCCCTCCTTATTTTACTTCAAGCATTCTAAAGAGAGTTCTAAGGAAGCCAGTCTGACAAAGCCCCATACATCAAATTCACAAAAAAGTTCGATAGATGCATGAATGTCTAATTTATGTCCAATTATGGTAATCAAATCATAGAAAAAGGTAAAGCCAAACATTCAGTTTTCATTTTGATATAGCAGGTCCAATACATTAAATTAGCATAGCATAATACCTGACGGGTTTGGAGTTCAATACGCTAGGAAGCCCCATTTCCTCAGAAAAAGTCACAACCGTTCCAGTCGGACCCATTGTGTATCTGATAGTATTTGATGCAAGAATTAGTGCATTGGCTGCCCTTTCCTGCAAAGAATAATTTAATATAAGATGCAAGCAGTACAAAAAAATTGGAAGACTGTAGGAAATTGCAATACCTGTGCCAGTTCTTCCTGGCGCTTCTTTATTTTCTCTTCTCGCTTTTTCCTACTGGAGTCTTGACCAAGTATTTTCCTGATAGCTTCAGCCTACAAAATGAATTCAAATGGACATGCCTTGTTAGTGTAAAATCAAACATAGTGAGAGGAAAACAACTGTAATTTGGAGAGAACAAAAACAAACCTCAGATTCCCTGGCAGCCTTCTCAACTTGCATTCTACGCCTCTGAGCAGCCTCAGCTTTCTTCAATTGCTGGTCGACCTCTGAGAGCTTCTCCTTTTGTTCTGTAATTAAGCAACATGGTTAATGATTGAGTATGACATTGATAAAAAAAGTACAGTACAGATAAATGCTCACTTCTAGGCGGGGCAGGTGGTAATCCATTGGGAAACTCAATTACACTAGCACTAGATGCAGAGGCATCTTTGCTTGATTGAAGGGCCCGTTGACGAGTTGTAAGAGTCAGTTCCCTCTTACTGTCCATCAATACATCAACAGATTCCTTTCTCTGTTTTTTCTTTTTCTTATCCTCAAGCTCACCATCAGACCCTGACTCCTCTTCATCCTCATAATCTGTGTCCTCATATACTCTATCAGATCTAGATCTTTTCTTACCGTCTTTGCCTGACCTTGGGGCAGCATTTTCCAAATTAGAGACACTAGATAGCTTTCGATGTTTCTTGCTTAATTCTTCTTCATCTCTATAGACTGCAGAAACTTTTGATGTTTTCAGCTTTTCCAGGTACCGAATCTCATCATCCTCATCATTGTCATCACCGAATTCCCCATCAAGTACACGTCTCTTTGGTACTCGCTTGCTCTTACGAACTGGTTCAGACTTGTCTCCCAGCTTACTAGTTGTGTTCTTTCCAGAAATCTTCCCCAACAATGACTCCTCCTTCCCAAGACCAAAACCACCCCTCGAGAAATCCTTCCACGGAACACCTTGTAGACGAATACTCTTATCAGAAGGAGAATCATTATCGTCTGAATTACTCTGTAATAAAACAGATTGATGAGAGCAATCAAATCAGATTATATAAGAAAAAAAGAAATGAGAAAATATCTATATTTATATATAAGAAATCAAGACCACAGATACACTTCCATAAGAGTGAGATCTAAGAAGCTGGTACCAACTTCCCACTCCCAGACAGGTCAGATAAGATATGCCTCAATAATCTCATGAAATCACATTTAATAGAGACTTCTCACCTATTAATGATAATTATAAAAAAGGCAAATATCTTCTAACCAAAACCCATATTAGGTATCTCAGAGAAACTAAGCTTTTGGGTGGAAGCACTTAAATGATTAATCTAACACTCTCCTTCACGAAAGAGCTCTTTGGGCCTGACACATTGACAAGGCATGTGCCCACATTATCTTTGATTGAAATTTTATGTAATTAACAAGAATTAGGACAAAAGGGATCAAATTCATAACTACTTGGCGACAGAGGCTCAGATAACAAGTCAAGGACCAATTCTCCTAAAAGTTTAAACTTGTATATGGAAGCTTTCAAATGGTTTTATATCTGTGACATATTATATTACTATAAATGTTGAGGAGTAAGATGACACCATAAGTTCTGATATGATATCAGCTACAATTGCGTCCAAAATGAAATACCTGTTGCTTTTGGCGTGGTCTGGAGGCATCTGATGAACGAGACTTCATTGTTGTTCCACTTCCCGAAGCACCATTGGTTGCCGAATTGGCTTGAATAGTACGTGTGACTCCGCCAACCTTGAGTTTAACCTTTTTAACCCGGTTCTCATTCCCCAATCCATCCTGAGAGCCACCAAACTGCGTCAGACTCATGCCCTCAGGATTCCTTCCACCATACAAATCTGCATTTCTCAACTCTGAATCCAAGCTATCCTTTGCTTTGCTAGAACCTTTCCAATTTGCTGGAGCAAGAACGCCTTCACTACAGCGTTTATTATTCGAACCACTCCGTACAGGCTCATTATTATAAAACGTATGGAACCCTCCATCTTTTTTACTCTTTTTATAGGATTTATCATCTTCGGCTCCAGTACCAGAGGAGGTTTGAGAGACACAATGGTTAAGATTGAATTCCTTTCTCTTGGAATTTGCATCGTAACCAACATTCTCATCACTAGAGGCCTTGCCAGCATCCTCCGAAGGCGTCGACGACAAGGGAGATAGTTCCTGACCTTCAGAAGCATGCTGTGAATCAGGCCGAGGCCTGCGCGAAGTCTGACTTCTCTTCCTCCTCACAGCATTGCTGAGGCCGTCGAACTGGGTACCTCCCAAATCTTCCATTAAATCTTCTTATTACACAACAGCACAGGTCCCTCCTGTTGCACTTCCAATTACTCCCGAGGGAAAACCCTCACAAACCACTATTTATTCCGCTGCAATTGAGTTACACGAAACCATCAGCAACCACATTGATCATTCTCAAAACCAAACCACATTATTACCAATTTAACCTAACTATAACTTCTCTCTTCCACTCTTCACAAAAAAAAAAAAAAAGACTTGAAAACAGTGAAATAAACTCAAACTCAAAGTTGAATTTCAATTAAGATTATTTTCTTAAACAAGGTTTCAAATTGACAACAACATTCGAATCAGTAGGAGTGACGCGGCACTTGTGCACAACATTGCGGTTCAATTCACAGAAAAAATCGAAATACAAAAATACTTGTTTCAAAAAACAGCAAATTGGAAACCTAAACACGCAATTGAAGCAAAAAGAGAGGGAGATTCCGTAAAATTGAGAAGAAGCAAGGGGCGAATTTGGTAAAGACCTCAATGTTGGCGCGAATGTTATTTTCCTTCCCTGTTGTTAGCGCTAACCCTTTTGGCATAGGAGTGTGGGATCAAAGGGAAAGAAGGTGTAGACGGAGGAAGGGGTTTCGTTATTATTGTGTGATGTGTTGAAGTTGGGGAATATGTATCAGAGGTCGGGTATTTGGCCTTTGCAGCTAGGGTTTGGGGAAGATGGCGAAAGAAAAAGATGAAGAAAACGGAGATGAGTAACTTTTGTAATAGTAATAGAAGCAAATACGGGGTCATCTGCTGCTGATTCTTCTCGAGGAGCCATATTTGGAAGACCGATAACACTCCAAAAACCGCATGCGTCAAAATAAAACTTCATTTTTCCCATGCATTTTTGTCTCTTTGTTAGTGTAAATTTCATGTTAGCAAAATAATTTAACTTATCTATATACTTAATTTTTCTAATCACGTGTTTTTTTAATCTATTTTAAATAGTTTTTTTTATAAAAAAATAACCTATATCGTAAGTTAAATTATTTATTGTGAAATTAAAATAATTTATATATTCAATATGAACATTTTAATTATTTTTTGGATTAATTAAATTTTAGTCTCTAAAATTATGCAACCTCATGTTTTAGTCTCTAGATAAATTTTCGTGCCTAATATTTCCACCATCAATAATTCACATATTTAGTATTAAGTGGTGACATGGACCTAAATTCTCCAGTTATGGTGTGTCATGTAGAAAAACAGATTTCCATGAACATGTGTATTATGAGTTGGATTTTATATTTTTCTCAAGAAACATCAACTTTAAATTGGAAACATTGTTCGCTTAAATATGTGTTGTGTCTTAGTCATTTCTCCTTCGGTGATCTCTATTCCCTAGAATGTTGCTCCTTGGTCAAACGAAGGGTTTCCTAAAGTGAATAAAGAATGAAGGGGGAAGTGCTGGATTAGGTTGGTGTTGTGTGGTTTAGACAATAGAAATTTTTGATGGATTTAAGAAGTAATGTGTTTTGATTTCATGTCGTTTAGTTTTTTGTTGTTATAATGTGATCAATGTTGTGGAAGTAATAAATTTATGTTGTTCTGCTACTATGTGTCAATGTTAGATTGAATTTGTGCAAGAGAAAAATGGTATTTTTGGCATTGGTGTTTTAGGAAACATTTTGGTGTGTTTTTGGATCGATGGTACACAAGAGAAATGAAGTCTAAATGGGTTCCATTATGACTTTTATTTATAACAAAAAAAAAATGATAAAGAAAATTTAGAAGGAGGGCGAGTGTCTTATTCCATTCGATCGACTCCTTTTAAATGTTACGCAAGCAATTGATCAATAAAAGTTATGCATATAATTTTTCACAAATGGGGGCTTTGATCGATAAATTCTGTGCAAATAATTTTTCACAAATTTTCTCATCAATTACGTTATAAAGTTACATAGCATATTCAAAATAGGAGACTCGTTCACCTCCAGGCTCCAAATCCTTGTGTTCAAAAGATCCCATGAGACGGAACACAACAATGAATGACATCACACGCACAACAAATTAATATTCCAATAAGCAATTAAGCATACAATGAAATCAATAACAAAAATCCAATAAAATAAATGTCACATTATTATTTAACATTTAAAATAGATTAAAAAAAATAAAACACTGGTCAAAATAAAAGGGTAAAAACTAAGACCAGTAGTAAAAAAAAATAAGAACAAAAATTATAAATTTAAAAAATTAAAGACAAAAAATTACTTTACCAAAAAACACTCATACAAAATTGAATATAATTTTAGCTACTTCTATTTTAGGAAAAGTTGCGTCCTTCTCTCCTTATATGTATCTTCTTCCATGACCCATTTTAGTGAAGAGTATCATGTTATTTATGAGTATAAACTAATATAAAGGGGTCGAGTTTTATTATTAGGCTTAATTAAAAAAATTATAAAATTGATCCCCAACAAATTAATTTGACATATTTTGTCTTTAACTTTTTAAGAAAAACTTGTAAATTTTATATTTTATCGTTGAGTTAACCGTGATAGGTTAAAATCATTGTATTTTTTTACCCTCAACTTTTTTACTTTTTAACAAATTTTACCTCTGACATTTATGTTGCCATATTAGCTCAATTACCAAAGGTAAAGTTTATAATTTTTTTAAAAAATTGAGAGTAAAATAAATCAAATAAAATTTATTAAAGATAAAACTTATCAAAAAAAAATTGAAACTAAAAAATGTAATTAAACCTTATTATTACAATCTTCGTATACTGACGCTGACGAGTGTGGCGCGTAGTAGTACGGTTTTCTGTAAGCTTCTTGTGATGTGGAAAGGAAAGCTTTGCTTTGCTTTGCTTTGCTTTGCTGAAATGCCCATTTCTCCGAATGAACACAAATTTGATCTTACGCAAATAATTAAGAACCTGACATTCGACATATATGCACCCACAACAAATATGCATATGATCATCAAACAAAATTTAAAGAAGATGTGTAGTGTAGAGCACAGAATCAACACCATGCATATAAAAAAGATGTGTCCTCTGCCATTAATGAAAAAAAAACTGCAGAAGTACTGCAGCTACTGATCCAACCATACCTACATACATGTATTTAACTCTATACGCTCATCATCATTTTTCCTCTCACAACAAAAATTCAAAACCTTTGAGCCCTCTTACACTGTCCCCCCCACGTCACAATAAGTGACAAAAAGAAAACCTTAACGATGATAGAAAACAACTAGTTAATAAATATATGAATATCACCGCATGTGGATGCACCTTCTCCTGCCACGTACGTAGTCAATAATAAATAAACAATTAATCAAACGAAGAAAAACTTGTTATGACTATTAACTATCTCATCCATGATGGCCAAGCAATTGCCACCAAGCTGATACACAGTGAGAGAGTCATCAGGGAAAGGAAATTGAACTCCGGGAGATTCCACAAACGCGTTTTCGCAAGTTGTCTGGTCCGAAATAACGGAGCTGAACTTGTAATAAGCATCAACCACGTTCTGTTGGTTCAGCAACTCCATAGCCTCTTTGATGGTACTAACAATGCTTTTGTATTGTGACCTGCATATGTCGAGTGGCTCACGTGCGTTTCTGTTGGTGTTGGGGTCGTTGAGTGTGTTTGCAATGACGTCGGCGACCTTCATGGTTTGGTTAAGCGTGGCTTCAACTTCGGTCAGGAGGGCCTTGATGGGGTCGAAGAAGGAGCCTTGGAAGAATGGGGCAATGGTATCGCCGCAGAGGGTTGGGTTCTCTGTGGATTTGCAGAAGTCTAGGACCTTGGGGTTGGGTGATTTTAACATGTTTTGGGTTTTTGAGAGGGCTTTCTTGAAGATGGAGTTTATGGTTTTGGTGTTGGTGTTGGTGTTGGTGTTGGTGTGGGTTGGGAATGGGGAGGGAGAAGGAGCAATAATGCTGCTTATGGCATGGGTGGATAGGAGGAGAAAAGAGAGGGACACGATGAAAAGAAGGTAACTTTTGTTGAAACCCATTGTCTCTGAACTTCTTCTCTTTGGAGAAGGGTTATGGAAGCAGAGACAAAGGGGAACGTACCTTGCGTCGGAAATGAAGAAGCAGGGTGGTGGGTTTTTATTTCTGAGCGTGGATGCTGAAAATTGGATGGTGGGTTTTTAGCCCTAGTTTATTTGTGTGCTCATCCCAGGGAAGGTAACATAATTAGAAAAACAAGATGTTGACTTGGTAAGACTAATGAAAACTAGGACCCAAAATGGAATGTGTTACGTGGTCTGCGTTTCAACAAACGAGTTATCACAACTTCAAAAATAGGAAAAGGAAAAAAAAAAAAAGTCAGGTTTAGACTGACTTTTAAAAAAATAGATTTATGCTTACTTTAGCAAAACCTAGTAATTTCACCCCCTACCAAAGAATTGCAAGACATCATAAACTGGGAAGGACGGAACCATGTTCAATATAATAAGTGTCTTGTATCGGGAAAAAAAAATATATAATGACAGTTAAATTATGAAGGTTTAAAAAAAAAAAAAAAAAAAAAAAGACTTGACTTTGGAGGGGAAATTTTGAAACTTCACTGTCTCCTGGGATAAAACAGGATGTTAGATTAGCAGGAAAGATGGCAAAAGGGTTCAAAGAAATCAATTAACACAATCGAAGTGATATCTTCCTTTGTTCAAGTCAAAGGATAAATAAAACTAGTGAGCCGTTTGGCAAATTTTGTTCTATTTATACAAGCAATTACCCAACTCATCTTTTTAAATAACTAATCTGCTAACTATTAATTATTACAATCATATTACCCTTCCACTCACCAACAAAATGCTTAAATCTATTTGGAAAAATTATGTGCCCTATGATTCATGAGGTTAAAAAAACATTTTGGTTGAAAGCTTGCAAAGTGCTCACAAAAATGGGGAAAAAAAGAAAACATTATGAATGGCTAAGTTTTCTCAGTTTTCATCGTCCTTCACAAAGATCTTCAGAGAAAACCACAGTCCTAGAAATGTTGTCATTGTCAAAGGCACTTAGACCAGAGTAAGGACCTGAGGAGAACATTGAAGATGTTCCATCAAATTCAAAAGTGCTAGAGGACTGTCGTAGGTTGGGTCGTGCATTGCATGAGGCTAACACAGAATCTTGGTATTCTGTGACGCGCTGCACCATTTTAAGTGACTGTACCACTTCACCCATTGTGGGTCGTTGGTTTGCTTCTGGAGCAACACAGGCTGCAGCAATAGTGCAAACACGTACAAAATCTTCCTTTGGATACTTTCCACCAAGTCTTGGATCAGCAATCTCTTCCAACCGGTCCTTATCTCTAAGGATTGGCCTAGCCTGAAAGGAAAAATGAACTTACTAACCACCTACTCAATATAAAAGTTTCAAAGGATGGATTTAAATTAAATCTTCCATATTTCCTAGTATAAATATAGAAAACATGGGAAGATGCTCTGAACTTGACAAGGTATGGAACTAACCCAAGTAACAAGGTTCTCTTGTCCAGTTGGCTGTGACATATCCACAGGCTTCCTGCCAGTAAGCAGTTCCAGCAAGACAACACCATAGCTATAAACGTCACTTTTAACAAGTAGGTGTCCAGTCATGGCATATTCAGGAGCAACGTACCTACATAGAAGTTTCATTTAACCTTTAAAAAATAAATTATATAGAAATAACAAGTCTAAGAACGAAAGAATATATCAAGACTAACCCAAATGTCCCCATGACACGAGTAGACAAATAATTAGATCTGCCTTCAGGTGCTTGCTTAGCAAGACCAAAATCAGCAACCTTAGCATGAAAGTTGTTCTCAAGCAATATGTTGGATGCCTTGAAGTCTCTATGTATTACACAGGGCTGTGAGTCTTCATGCAGGTATGAAAGTCCCCTTGCAGCATCAAGCGCAATCTTCATTCTGGTGTCCCAATCCAAAGGACAATTGATTCCCAAGGGACCTGCCAGGCAAAATCAAGGCCGATTCAGTTTAAGGCACACAACACACATTGAGAAAACTATACCAAGTACAATAAGTCAAGAATAGAACAGAGAAAGCATGTAACATTCAATGCTAAAAGCCGAACCCATGATTTGAAAAATTACATTACCATGAAGCCAAGCCTCCAAACTTCCATTAGGGACAAGCTCATAGCAAAGTAAATTTTGTGATGATTCACGATTACTAAAGTATCCCACTAGTTTTACAAGGTTACGATGATGCAACCGGCTAAGCATCTCAACCTCAACCAGAAACTCTTTGCCACCCTGTTGCCCTCCACTTGTAAGCCTCTTAATTGCTACATGAGTACCATCATTTAAGACACCTTTAAAAACTCTACCAAACCCTCCTTCTCCAAGTACACTCGCTGGTTCAAAATTGTTTGTTGCTTCTTTAAGCTCTTCATAAGCAATAAATCGTGTACTAGTTAGGTGGGGAAGAGAACCCACAGTTGAAATTGCACTCTCTGTCCTTGGCTTTTCTGCAAGAGAGAAAACATTAGTAGCAGGGACAATAATGCAAAATAGAAGCCACACAAGATAATGAAAACAAATTTAAAAAAACAACATCTACAACTGTTACTACCCCTACTAATACCAAATTACCAATCCTATACAGACACGAGCATCATAAATTCTATTTAATTCATCAACAGTGTGTCATTTCTTCATAAATAACACATTTAGAGTCTCTCAAACATATGATCTTATATTCTACCCAATGTTACTAATGGTGGATGGCTGAAATTCTGCCATATAAGCACGCCATTGTGCCTTATGGCACCGCCATGGCCGGCTTCCCTTCACAAATTGCCTATGGCGGTTGGCAAGAAATCCGCTATGGCGGCTGGCTATCGAACAACACTGATTCTATCCTATTGTTCAAAAAGTAAACATGCAGGATGAAAGCTATGAAGCATAAACATCTCTCTTGTCATACTGTCGAATACCGACACTCTGCAACACTTGTTTGGCACATGTCAAAAACTTCTAATTAGGTGTCTAATTTTTAAAAAAAAATGTTGTGTTGGACACTTAAGTCGATACCTCTACACAACTAGGACACTTGAGCCAACACCTTCACATGGATGGACACACACTAATATTATTTATAAAAAATATTCATTTTTAAATTTTAGATAAATCAGGTTAAAATATTAAAAAATAATGTCTCTTGCCATTTTTGAGGCTTGGTATCATAGAAAATGCATAGAAGGTTGGTTTTAAAAGGTGAATATTCATCAATTTAGATCTCTTGGTTTTGAGTGTGTGTATCAGTGTATGCAGTGCCCCAGTGTCCTATACTTTAAACATTAGCTGTGTCAAAATGTCCATGTACATGTCGTGTCTGGTGTCCATGTCAGAGTCCATGCTTCATAGGAAGAAATCCTAAAGAGAATTCTCAACTAAGGAAGATCAATGGAAGTCCAATAGAAGTCTATACTGTTTTGCTCCAAACAGACTTCAAATTGTGAGAGCGGTGACCACTGGCATTCTTCATTGTATAAAAACTCTAGGATAAAATCCTAAAAAGAAGAATCAAGTTTCTCAACAAAGTTTAAAAATAAAAAAAAAATTACAATTTTGATCCAAACTAATAAGCGCCGCCCATAGAATTGTCACAATTGGCAACCTTCAGTGAGTCAAGTAGGCATAACATTTTTTAACGAGTGGGAGTCAATAATTTTAATTTTTCATTCCCAAATTCAGGAGGAGATTCTCAATAATTTCAATTTTCTATTCCTGATTCAATAATATAAATTGTATACTTCAAGTTTCATGATCTGAAGTCACAATACATTCAAAAAACATTCATACTCCAGTCCAAACAGAGGTTCTCAAGATTAATTTATTATTTATGAATGCTTTTCGACCACTTGTGCCAAACAATTACAGCTCTGGTTTTTCCACAAGTAGTAGTCAATAATTTCAGTTTTCTATTATCAATTAAGAAGGATAAAATTGCATTCTAATCAAATTTAAAGTTCCCAATTTCAATTCATAATACACTCATAAAACACCCATATTCAAGTCCAACAAGTAGTAGTCAATAATTTCAGTTTTCTATTATCAATTAAGAAGGATAAAATTGCATTCTAAACAAATTTAAAGATCCCAATTTCAATTCATAATACACTCATAAAACACCCATATTCAAGTCCAAGTATCATTAATTTGTGAACTCTTTCAAAAATTTGAATTTTTTATTCCTAATTCAGCGGGATAAAATTGACTTCTAAACAAGTCTTGCCATATTCAACTCAAAAAAAAAATCTGTAGATTAATTTATGAACCCTTTCTTTATCACTTGTGCCAAACAATTATAGCTTTGCAGTGGAATATGCTCCTTCCCATACAACTCTGTATGTGCATGCGCACGCACACACATGTGCATGTGCATACAAGTACCTTTTCTTTATGGAAGTTTTCCTTTAAATATCTCTCTCCCCTTTTCTTTGATCCACGTTGTAGTTTTTATCTTTTAAATACTCTTTCTCCCTGTTTTCCTTTTCTGTGACACATAGTATTATCTTTTATGTAATTACTGATGCTATGATATCCAAATTATACAAAGCTAGCAAAACATAATCCACAGTTATCCATCGTAACTAGGTTGTTAAAGGAATCAAAAATATGTCATATAAAAACAGAAGTACAATTATAGATACTTACCAGTTTTTTTCCTTTAAATACTCTCTCTCTCTTGCTTTCCTAGTTTTCCTTTTCTATGACACGTAGTTTTACCTTTGGATTAATTTGCCTCTATTTAATGTTTATATTTAGTAATTACTGATGCTACGATATCTAAATTATACAAAGGTAGCCAAACATAATCCACAGTGATCCACCATTACTAGGTAGTTAAAGGAATCCAAAATATGTCAAATAAAACAGAAGTAAAAATTATAGATATTTACCAGTTTCTATCGGAGGTGTCTTTGCTTTTGGCCGGAACGTACATAAACAGAATATAAGTACAGATATGATAGCAATGAAGATTATGCCAATAGCAATTCCAAGAATAAGAAACAAATTTGAATGCCTTCCTCTTTTCGGAGAACTCGATGATGATGTAGCAGTAGGTGAATGATGTAAAGGTGAATTCACAGGTGATGCAGCTAATGTAGGAGCTGAAACGTAGAAAAATATGTTAATATACACAAGGGACTTGTTTCTTTATTCTCTTAGTTCAAAAACAGTAGAAAAAAGCATCTAGCATTAAACTAGATAGAGACAAAGGCTTTGAAGTGTATTAAATATTAAATATTAAATTCAAACTACATATGTAAATCCACAAATATAGACAAATGCAAAAATAGTGGTTACATATAGTACACCTTTAATAATATACATAACACTATCCAAATTTACATTTCACAATCAACAAACCAGCAAAAAACACTTTCATAAGCCTCATCATTGTCTGTTGCTCACTGCTAAAATACAAAATCTATGAAGAACTATGTAGATACAACAGTCATCAGATGTCGAGAGTAAAAAAACAGACCCTTTCCATAATTTTCTCTTCTCTTTACATTTCACAATCAACAAAGCAGCAAAAGACTTTCATAGGAATCAGCATTGTTTACTGTTCACTAGTAAAATATAAAAACTCTATGAGGAATTGTTTAAAAAGTTATCAGATGTCATTAGTAAAACAATAGACCCCTAGCATAAACATAAACTTCTCTTCTCCTTATCACTTTGGAAGAAATAATGAAATTAAAACAAATGGAGATGAATAAAGGAAAAGCTGTAAAAATAAGATTTATATACCCATTTGTTATCTAAACTAAATACAAATATAGACTATCTATGTTATCTATACAATAATAATCTCTCTGTTAGTTCCAGTGATTAGTAATGACATTTAAATACAGAGGGTCAATTACCTTGAGAAGGCGGAGGTGGTTCAAACCACGTTAAATTGAGAAGCTTGTATCCACCCACTAATCCAGTGTCTAATTGAACCTTATGCATTGAAAGGGAAGAGTTTATTCTAGAAACTTCATTGGCAGAGAAACTGATGCCTTTATGTGGAGTAATATTCATTGATATATTTAATGTTGATAAGCTGAGTACATAAAAGTTTATCAGTTCAATCTGGGTATTTCGCAACCCAAGCTGGGTAGCTAATTCTTCAAGAAAATCATTCCAATTAGGATTTTGAGAGACATTTGAAAGAAAAAGGTCTAGCTTTATGGGATATGCACAGTGGCAATCCTTACTGCCCCTTTTCAGCACCATTTCTTGTTTACAACAATCTGGCGGAATAAAAATAAGCAACCGTGTCAGTATCAGTTTCAGGTTCCAAAGCTCACAAAAATCATGAAATATAATGTAATGTTTATAAGAACAACAAAAACAACAAAGCCTTATCCCACTAAATATATTTTAATTTTTATATTCAAGATTAACTTGCTATTTAAGGACATGCCAAATTTTCTAAGGTTGGTTCGCTTTGAAAAAAATGAAACAAAAACATTACAAATTAAAGAGCTATCTATCTATAAGGGGGGAAAAAGTGATGACTTACTAGAAGCATACGGAGACAATGGTGGCTGGGCCAAAGCAGAAGGGCCTGCAGCTGCAGTAGAATGCACAGGAGCAATATTTTTAAAGACAGAAATTGGAGGTTTCACTTCACTCTTCTTCTTGAACGGTATGGATAAATGTGAACTTGCAGGGGAGTGGCCATTGCTTGTGAAAGGACCATATAAAGGAGGATTGACTGGTGACAGTGCTGCAATTGGTGCACCATGAGAAAGCACATGCTTCAACACATGGAGATTTGCTGTTAGAGGTAGATCATGAACAACAACAAAGGCCAAAGGTGATCTAGAATCATATAAAGAAGGGGGCTCCTTTGTTTTATCATTTTCACCAGCCTCAACCATAAATACCATGCAAGATAATATAAGAATCCATTTCAGCACCAAGCCTTGAACCTTTTTCAATATACCTGCATCATTAGCAAAAGGCCAAAACCAACTATCAAGAACACTTTACTGACTGTAAAATGCAAAAAAATAAAAAATAAAAATCACTTTTGAAAAGCAGGCTGAAATGAATTGTGATTGCTTCTCAAGTTAAATCGGTGACAAAAGGCAAAGCTGTATAATGAGTATCTTCATTTAATATCAGGATAATGTTCCAAAGTTTGAACTAGTTATTATCCTGCACACACAAAAATAACCTAACCAGGGTCTAGCATCTTGTTTCTTCTGGTGACCTTTGAATTTGGATTGGTTAAATTTTCAATTTGAATTAATATTTTACGATTCAAATACTTTTCAAAATGAAAGGAACAAAATGAGATATTAGCATGTAATCTTTCCAGTCATTCTTTGCTCATCTTTATAAAAACTATATATATATATATATATATATATATATACACACACACACATATATATATATATATAACTCTCTTAATTAAAAATTGAAATTATTTAGCCTCCCTTTCCACATCCAAATATAATATTAATCAAAAGATGGTTAACACAAACTGATTATAGAATGAACAAAACCTCAACTCTATCCTATCCAAAAGGTAAAACAAATCCTAATTCCGGTTACCGAGTTTCAATAATTGGTTTTCTTCCCATTCTTCAATCACAGGATCATGCCTATGTGGCAACTGACAAGGTCAATTATACTGCACCATATTAACAGATTTTACAAGATTAACTACAGAACAAGCTCTTGTCCATTCAGCACAGATGCAAAAACTTATACACTCTTCCTGCATCGATTTCCAGTTGAAAGCACAGCACCTATTGATGGTTGAGCAGCATTTCTCTAGAGGAAATGACAGCGCACGCGAGACTTCAAATTGTAACTCTTAGGTTTCTTAGTTACTTAAACAAACCAAATAACTCAAAACAAAGCTCCAATGCATACTCGTTCATGTAGATAACTAAAAGAAAGCATAAATCAGTGAAACGAAGGAAGAAGAGCAGAAAACGTATCATTACCAATTGACATGACTGACGCCGTTGATTGTCCCCGAACTGCTCAGATCTACTGGATTTGGACCAAATCAACGGCGAGAGATGGCTGTAGCAACACTAGGAGCAAGGACCGCAAGTAATAGCAGAAAAGAAAGGTGGATCCAAACCCGGAATTTTCTTCATCGATGATATAGTTCCGAGTTGAGACAGTGATCTCCGAGTCAAGCTCGCCATAGCTGAGTCGAATCGGAGAACCGTGATTTCGAGCGGAGATGTTGTTATTCCAGTGGGGTAGTCCAGAGAGTGGTTTTTTCTCTTTTAAATATAAATAAATTGGGTTCAAATGGTTTTCGCCGTTTTTTTTTGTTTTTGTTTTGGATTTTCTTATTTTTTGGTTTCCGTTGCGTTGGAGCAGAGGCAGAGGCAGAGGTGGAGGGTTTAAAATGCGGGGCCTGAACGTGCGCCGTTAACGGAAAAGAACAAACTAACGGTAAGCGCCTAAAAAGGGGGCCCGCTTTATTTGTTTTTATTTTGGTTGCAGAAGTGACAGTGGGTTTGACTTTTGACTAGGCTACGTGCGTGATGGGGTGGGATATCATATCACGGTGTGGTGTCGGTAGTGGATTCCACTGGGAGTTTTGGGGGATGCATTCACAATAGTAAGTAATGGGTTCAGTTGACTTCAGTTGGGTATGCTGTTAGGTTGAGTTTGGTTGAATGCATGGCATAATAAGGTATGTCATGAGTCTTAACATTGTGTTTGGTGGTAAAATGAGAAAGAAAAGAGGGAAAGATTGTGAGTTTATTTTTTTTTCTAAAAAACATTAATTATTGATAATTAATATTTGTTGATAAAAAAAAATAACATTTTGATTGATATAATGTTTCTTCCTCATATTTTTTACTTTGATCCAACTAATATTTATAGATAAAAAATCAACTAGAAGTAGGCATGAATTGACTTAGGTGAGTTTCTACAATGCCTTTGAGCTTGATCTAATAGTGGAATAAGTAAGGTTGAATTGCAAAATTTGCTTTGAAAAAATCGTACTAAGCTACATGTCTAACATGGAAATCACTTGTTAAAATAAAATAAAAATAAAATATTTATCGTGTGTGATAAACTTTAAATGGAATAATCCTTAATCCATGTATTGATTCATAGTTTCAAACATATTTACGTTTAAAGTCCTACATGTGTTGTTTGATCATGTCTTAATTTCAAAACCAATTAATGCATCATACATTGGATAATTTTGAAGACAAACAACTAAATCCAATCCAAAAGTCTCTTATGAAAATGGAATGTGCAAAAAGACTTTTCGATTGAAGTTTTGTGTATGTTTAGTATACAAATTTTAAGAATGAATTATTACAAGTAATTCATCATGCAACACATTCTGCAACCTTTAGATTAATTTCTAGTTCACAATCTTACTCTAGACTATCCCTAAAAAAATAAAATCTCCCTCCACTCCTTTGTACCATTATCCAATGAATAATTCTTAATCCTCCTACAAATCCCCACATTACCTTTCATGGTATGTTTTATATATACTTTCATAACAATAAATACTTTTACTTTTTTATTCAATACTTACCATAAAAGATAGTAACATGATTTGTAGGAGGATATAGTTGAAAGATTTAGTATTACTCTTCTCCATTCAACACTATTTTGGTAGCAACAACCCTTTTATTTTCCTTGTTTCTCTCTCTCATTCTCTTCCATTTTCTCCATTCTTCACATTATAAAGCTTATGACACACAAGTTAACAAAGGTGGGATTTTTCATCACCACCCTTTTTGTTCCTTATTCCTAAATCCCAATCAATAATCAAACAAAAAAAGAGACAACAACTTTAGGAAAAAAAATGAAAATTAATCAAATAGCTTAAAGATGTGTAGCAATGGCATTAGAGAAGTCATGGCGTTGAAAAGGCCTCAAAAGAGACTTGTCACAAAGTAGTTTGATGACCAAAATAGACTCAGGTCATGCTGAAGCCCCGTTGTTTGCAACTCCAAGAAAAGACATGACAATATCAAAGGCAATGTCATTGACAAAAATATTATAAGGAATTGACCTACTTTCACTCCTTCTAACATCAATATCACTTTGTCATCTTGGCCATGAGATTTCTCCCTCTTCACGTACACGTTATCTCAATCGAAGTGAGCCTTATTGTCGATTAGATGCTCATAAACTTTGGGAAACACAGTGTAGATGAACACCAACTTCTAATCCTCCACCTCTCCCCCCTCTGCATCTTTCTCTTTTATTTCTCCATCTCTTCTCCTTTTGTCTTCTTTCCAAAGTCATTTCGGATTATCTCAACCTCTCATTTTTTTGCCTTTGTTAATATTACAAAACTATTTTTCACAATACAATTATACATAATATAAAATAGAATAAATTACAGTAACATTCCTAAGATTTTGTGTAATTACACAAATACTCCTACTTTCACTTTCTTTGTAAGGGATGTTAATAAAAGGTTTGAGGGGTGTCAGTGTAATATTTTTTAAAAAATATAAAGAAGTGTTGCTGTTAATGTTTTCAAACTTAAAAGGGAATTAGTTTAGGAAAATTAAAAAATGTCACATTGTGTGTAGTTTAATAAAAGTTTAAGGAGTGTTGTTGTAATTTGCTATATAAATTAATCTCTATATTATAATATTTTTATAATGTAAAAAAGTGACATCATAGGAAAGTTTCCATAATGTAATTAGCAATGAAGAGTCTGATCTTTCCAAAGATACATTTCAAAAATTAATTTTAAAAAATATTCTTATATAAAAAATGGGTAGGCCGTGCAAAGATAATTTTTTTTTTGCAAACTAGCAGGCTCAAAATACAATACAGCCTTGAGACAGCCGAATGGCTTCACTCGGTTCGGGCACCCATTTACCCATTTCCTTAGACCCGTCGTCATCACCTTCATCCTTTAACCAGAAAATCGACCACCGTGGTGCGTTAAAAAATCACTGGTGGCAACGTTCTACTCGCGGAAGCGCCAAATCCCAACGATACCCTACAGTCACCTCACTCACCCTTCTTCTCCCATATCCTAATCCCCAAATTCCCTTATTCAACTTTCCCCTCACCACCTCCTTCCACTTCCCGCAAACTCAGCTAGGGTTTCCTCTTTCTTAACCGCTCCATGTCGAAGAGGAAGTTCGGATTCGAAGGTTTCGGCATAAACCGCCAATCCACCTACAGCTTCGAGCGACCCCAGGCCCCTCAGCGACTCTACGTCCCTCCCTCCGAGCGTCACGGCCACGACCACTACGAAGACACCGACATCGACAACATCGACTACGACGACAACAACAACAACAACAACGAAGACGACGACGACGACGATGACGGGAGCAAGAATAACAACGGTGGCGGCAACAGCAACGGCAACGACGAAATCGACCCCTTGGACGCCTTCATGGAGGGGATTCACGAGGAGATGCGGGCGGCCCCGCTGCCGAAGCCGAAGGAGAAGGCAGAGGACCGGTACCGCGACGACGAGGACGACGATCCCATGGAGAGCTTTCTGAAGGCGAAGAAGGATTTAGGGTTGACTCTCGCGTCGGACGCGCTGCACGCTGGGTATGATTCCGATGAGGAGGTTTATGCTGCCGCGAAAGCCGTGGACGCTGGTATGATTGAGTATGATTCCGATGATAACCCTATTGTTATTGACAAGAAGAAAATTGAACCCATTCCTGCTCTTGATCACTCTTCCATTGATTACGAGCCCTTCACTAAGGATTTTTATGAGGAGACACCTTCAATATCAGGTACTTTCCAGATTCCACTATAACCCTGAAATTCTTTTTATGCGTGTTCGGGTTCACGTTTCATCCAAGATTACATTTTATGTCGACGACTTGATTCTAGGTCTAGAATTGATTTTGAGGGGAAACAACTTTATGTAGCTTTTGCGATAACTTTTTTTTTTATATATATATATTAAATTTAACTATTAGCTTGCCTTTCAATTTTCAAATAAAAACACCCCAACATAAATTACATCACTTCAAAATCAATTTTGCAAATGCTCACTCAAACACACACCGAATCGCACTGTTATAATTTATAACTCTTTTGTTATGATGTTTTAGTGTTTTAGAACATGTTCTGTAATTCTGTTTGTGGAACCGTGAGCATGGAAGAGAATGTAATTGAGTTAACTGAGATTGAACATCTGGCGTTTCTTTTTTCTGTATTTGATTCTAGGTATGAGTGAGCAGGATGTAAGTGAATACAGGAAGAGTTTGGCTATTCGTGTATCGGGTTTTGATGTTCCCAAGCCAATAAAGGCATTTGAGGACTGTGGGTTTTCTTCACAGATTATGAATGCTATTAAAAAACAAGGATATGAGAA
Organism: Glycine tomentella; assembly: GCA_007407185.1. Lineage (NCBI taxonomy): Eukaryota > Viridiplantae > Streptophyta > Magnoliopsida > Fabales > Fabaceae > Glycine > Glycine tomentella. The sequence continues at coordinate 1,183,389 of PYAF01001667.1, read as the reverse complement.
GCCGACAACTATACAATGTCAGGCTTTGCCAGTTGTGCTTTCTGGCAGGGATATCATTGGTATAGCAAAAACGGGTTCTGGTAAAACTGCTTCTTTTGTACTTCCTATGATCGTGCATATCATGGATCAGCCTGAGCTTCAGAAGGAGGAGGGGCCCATAGGGGTGATATGTGCACCTACCCGAGAATTGGCACATCAGATTTTTCTGGAGGCCAAGAAATTTGCAAAAGCGTATGGGTTACGTGTCTCTGCTGTCTATGGTGGAATGTCAAAACTTGAACAGTTCAAAGAGCTTAAGGCGGGATGTGAGATAGTTGTTGCTACCCCTGGCAGATTGATAGACATGCTGAAGATGAAGGCATTGACGATGATGAGAGCAACTTACCTGGTGCTTGATGAGGCTGATCGGATGTTTGATCTTGGATTTGAGCCGCAAGTAAGGTCCATTGTTGGGCAGATTAGGCCGGACCGCCAAACTTTACTCTTTTCTGCAACTATGCCTCGTAAAGTTGAAAAATTGGCCAGGGAAATCCTTTCTGATCCTATTAGAGTTACTGTTGGAGAGGTGGGGATGGCAAATGAAGATATTACTCAAGTTGTTCATGTAATTCCTTCCGATTCTGAGAAATTGCCCTGGCTTCAGGAAAAGCTGCCTGAAATGATTGATCAAGGTGATACCCTAGTTTTTGCTTCGAAAAAGGCTACTGTGGACGAAATTGAATCACAATTGGCTCAAAGAGGCTTTAAAGTTGCTGCATTGCATGGTGATAAAGATCAAGCTTCTCGTATGGATATTTTACAGAAGTTTAAATCTGGCGTCTACCATGTGCTAATTGCAACTGATGTTGCTGCCCGTGGTCTTGACATCAAGTCAATTAAGTCAGTGGTAAACTTTGATATTGCAAAAGATATGGACATGCATGTCCATCGCATTGGAAGAACAGGCCGTGCTGGTGACAAGGACGGGGTTGCATACACTCTTATAACTCTGAAAGAAGTACGATTTGCTGGTGAATTGGTCAATTGCTTAGTTGCTGCTGGTCAGAATGTGTCTGTGGAGTTGATGGATCTTGCTATGAAGGTAACAATGCTTTCCATGATATTCTTTGATGCTTATGCAATTTATATACCGCTTGTAGACTATCTTATCTATGTAATTGTTTCTGGTTCATGCAACTGTAGGTTTTTAGAATCTTCTATTCATCCTTGTGTGATACTTTTGTAGATTTTGTTGGTTTGTTAAATTATTAATAAGTTTTCCTTTGACAAAGTTATGAGTTGAATTAATGCTGGTTGAGGTAGTTTAAGAGGACAAGCTCATCAGAAACTAAGGAACTGTTTGTTTACTATTTTTGAAAACTGTTTCTATTTTTAAAAGCAAGAAAACCAAAAAAAACCCTTGTTTGAACTTTGATAAGATTAATTTTTTAAATTTGTTTTCAAAACTAATACTCCTTCTGTTCCTAATTATAAGACCCTTCCAACTAATTCAAGCCCCTTAAGAAAAGTAGTTATCGTATTAAATTTGTCAATTATTTATACTATCATTTCAAAAATTACCATTTTATTCTCTCTCTATCCACTTACTTGTTTCTCATTAATGTTTGAAGAGAGAATAATTCAGTTAGGGTATGTAGGGAAAAAATAATTAATGCATCTAGAAATTAGAAAGAGTATTATAAAAAGGGACAAGCAAAATTTTGAAGGGTCTTATAATTAGGGATGGAGGGAGTATCTCTTTTAGTTTTTAAAATAAAAACTAATAACCTCTTTAAGTTGTTCTTGTTTTCTACTTTTTCAGTTTTCTATTACTGTCCTTCCTTGCATTTTCATATCTTCTCCCCCACTTCTATTCTCTTAAAATTAAATATATTAATTTTCTTGGGTTTGCCTGTTTGAAATTAGCTTTTCTTTTTTTATTGGTTTAGAAATCATTGAATTACTCCTTTTAAATATGAAAATAGGCTTGTGGAAAAATAATTGGGTAAGCTTGTTGTTGAGGAATTGAATATTAAACAAAGGCCATGGAAGTATACAGCTAGAAAAAATCTATTTGATATGAACAGTTCGGTAGTAAGAGTATGGAAGTACAAAATTATTCCAGGGGTGCTTGATATGAACCCCCCCCACACCTTGCGACCTAATCTTTAGCATGTGCAGAATAATAGATTAGTATTTACAACCATTTATCTAATTATACTGTAGGGTTAGTGCACTGAAAAAAGAGTTTATCACGGAGATGTCTTTCTATTTTAATATTAATAGTATTTATTTTGCTTATATTGTTGTTATAATTTATATGTTTCCAAAATCATGTCTTTTGATATTTTAAGATGATCTAAAAGGTTCACAGCCCTATTATGTGTCTTGAAATTATTTAATGACATTTTGTCTTGTAATTCAATAGGATGGGAGATTCAGGTCAAAACGTGATGCAAGAAAAGGAGGTATGAGATGTGACTTGCATTATTATGACTGTAGAATAATAATTTTGCTGAGCAAAAACTCGATGTGGAAAAGATATGATGTTGCTGCACACACCAGTTTATGAACTTATCATGATATTTGCAAGAGCTTGTTTGGAGAATATATCTCTTAACATGGTTTGTATTATGCAGGTGGGAAAAAAGGCAAAGGTAGAGGAGGTGGTGGGGGGGGTGGCCGAGGTGTGCGAGGAGTGGATTTTGGCCTGGGCATTGGATATAATCCTGAGTCAAATAATGCACCATCTATAACAGCTCCCAGTCGATCTGCGGCTGTAAATTCACTGCGAACAGGAATGATGTCACAATTCAAGAGTAACTTTGTTGCTGCTTCATCAAACTCTCAGAATCAAGGATTCGGTAACAATACAAGCATGGCTGCTAATAAGAGACCAGCACTCTCTGGTTTTGTATCAGGTGGATCAATTGGTGGTGACATAAATACTTACCAGAATACTGCTTCGTCCAATCCTGCTACATTAGCGGTAATTTCCACCAGTCAAGGTTATGGAGTAAATCCTGGTCAGAAGAGCACGAACAGGTCAGTTTTCTAAGTTGAACTTGCTGCATGCTTATCTTCATACATAATTTGGTTGCTGATGTTCTTCTTGTTTTCTTTGGCTGCAGTTCTAAACCTAAAGAAAGGCGGAGGCCATCAGGTTGGGATAGATAGCTTGTTGTCACATTGAATGACACCCACTGTCAAATGTATCAATGTTCCTATATTTAGGTCAAGTCAAGAATTGATTTTGTTTGTATAAATAGTGCTCCAGTTTTCAATCACCTATATCATTTTAGCATCCTAGATGTAGAAAGGTTTGAGGTTTGTTCGATTCTATGTTTTGTTTTTGAAAGCAGTATTGCACAACCAAAATGACTCTTATCTTACGAAACACGTTCCGATTAAATGTTTAGATTAATCATTAGTATAGGTAAGGAAGGTAATTAAATGTTTTTTCCTTTTTGTGTGAGTGTGAGAGCCAATTTATAAATATTAATTGTGTGCTTTTATTAGTAAATTTTTTTTGACAAACAGCATTCTCATTGGTGTAATTTATTTTTTTGGAGGAAAATACACTTATTTCATATCATTCGTGACAGATTCAAAGATACAATTGGTTAAATGCCCTAATTCATGGTCGTTAGCACAAAACCTAGAAGCTCTAGCTAGATTATGGGTGACTTGGTTGGCTTTTCTTTTGCTAAACTCATCCTAAACTTTGGATAACAACTCTAGATCATGGGTGTGAATTATGTTGAAATTAAAATATCTTGTATTTAATATATGATTTTGTAGATATTCATTATGCATGAAAATGGTATAATTAATTATTTTTGCATTTTTTTTAAATTATTTAAATTTTTAGAATTTTTATACTATTATTTTATATTGAAATTCCATTTTTTTAAATAACATTTACAAATAACATGATGATTTTTTTCTTCATATTATTGATATCGAGAAAGTATCAAGTTCAAATTTCCTGAATAAGCTTTGGTGAGTAAAATAAATAATTGAAAAGGGAAATTTTACTAAATATGGTCAATAAAATTATTTATGAAGATTAATTATTCACAAAAATCGATAGATATTTTATATTAATAACATTATATTATATTGTGATGTAAAACTTTTCATTTCTCTGATGAAAGGATGTTAT
>PYAF01001667.1:1154442-1179145 GCA_007407185.1 Glycine tomentella | reverse complement strand
AAGAAATTAAGTGTATGTTTTAAAATAAAGAAGTAAAAAATGTTATTCAAACATCTAAAAATGTTTTTCATTCTTATATTTTAATCAAACCATTATAAGACATGGTAAATTATTATTTACTAAACAGTGACGGCTTGTATTTGTTTTGATATTTATTTTTTATGTTATTTGTTTGCATTCTGAATATTTTTTAAAATTAAAATGCATATTTTGAAAAGCTGATAATATTTATATGTTTTTTTTAAAAAGAAAAGACAATATTTTAATATCTTTTCAAAAGTGAAAAAATAATACTCCATCTTCTAAAAATTTATAAAAAATAAGTTCACGACATCATAATTTTAAACATAATAACTAATTATTCTTAAAATATTTGTTTTCTAAAAATAAAAATAAAAATGCCATAAAAATCATACCATCTCACTCCAACTTGCTTTATTGTAATTAAGGTCTTTTTGTTTTTTTTGTTTCGTTCTAAAATCCCATAAACCCTCCCAGACCTGACCTGGGAGTGAAATGGCTCCATTAAATTAAAGAAAATATAAATATTCGTATGATTCTTCAGATCTGTTCATCCACCTTAGGTTGAATTCATCGCCGAGCATCATATCCAAAATGTCGATCGGAGATGCTTTTCTATGCTTACTGTTCATCGCAACTTGTTCGATGTCAGCTGCTTCTGCTGATTCCATCTATGGCTGCGGTGGATTTGTCGAGGTAAACTATTTTATTAACGTTTCAACCAGCTTCTGTAGTGAAAAACGCAATTGAAAGAATTGAAACGCGATTAGTATTACACTTTCTCCTCAGCAACTGCGAGATTGGTTTTCAGGCATTCGGATTGGGATAACAAATGCACGGATCAGAAATTTGTGCTCTTAGTCACTATTCGTTTGTCGTTTTGTGATTTCTATTTATCTATTCACATTTACCTATGATGAATTCGGTTGTATATTTTTTGTTTGAAATTTGTTTTTTAATTATTAATTTTTCGCTTTTTTTTTTTTTTTGTAATATTCGGTGGATGCTTATCTTTGCTTACAAATTTGATTTGCCGCAGGCGAGCTCATCGTTGGTGAAGTCGAGGAAACAGACTGATGCCAAATTGGACTATTCCGATGTCACGGTAAGTGCATGTAAAATTCTGTTTTAGTTATTTAATTTATAATTTGTAAATATTTTCATCAACTTTACTTGCACTGAATAGTTATTTAGCTAACCAAAAAATGAGAAAAATTAGTGAATGTCAGTTGTAAACTTAGGGTGAGTTTATGTTGACAACTAACGTAAGTGCTTCTTCAGCATGTTCTTGGGTCAGTTTCTTTAAACTTATTTGTTGCAATAAGTGTTTATTTTAATAAAATAAGTAGCTTTCTGTTTTTTGGTATGTTTGTTTAAATTGTTTCTGCTTATTTTGAGAAGCAAAATCCTATATGCTTCTTAAAAAAACACATATAAAAAACACTTATTTTAAAGTTGGTTTTTTAGGTTTAAACAAACTCACCCCTTATCACATGAGAGCTTTTGCCATTAATTTGATTGTGAAATTTATTGGAATAAGCTAAAAGGAGCTTATTTTGATGAGTTGCACCAATAAATTTAGGGTGTGTTTGGGTAAGTTACACCTTGGATAAACTTTTACATAAACACTAATTAGGAGAAAAAGACAAGAAGATAAAATATATTGAGCTTCTCCCATAAGCTAAAATAAACTTATGTACTTTAGTTTTTGGAAAATTTAGATGAGAGAGCTTCTATAAAGTTAAGTGCATAAATTTATTTTAGCTTATGAGAGAAGCTCAATTCATTTTACCTTTTTTATTTTCTTCTCCTATAAGTGTAAGGCGTAAGTACTTATTCAGTTAGCTCTTATCACATGAGGGCTTATGCCATAGATTTGACTGCGAAACTTATTAGAATAAGCTTAAAGGAGATGAAAAAGCCGACGAGAGTCATGCCATTTTCATAAATTCAAATAAGCTCCCCATAAGTTCTTTCAAATGCCCCTTACTCTACCTTTGATTCACATTTGATTTTGAACTCTAATTATTTTGCACAATAGTTGTAATGGTATTACTGGCTTGGCTTGGAGTTTGCTGTTGAAAATGGATACTATAGAAAAACAAGACATGCATAAGACAGCCCCTTCATGTCCTTTTTGGCTTTTTGCTATATACTATTTTGTGGTATTTTACTGGAAGGAGGATGCTGTGTTACACATCCAAAGGAATTCCTGTTTGTTTATTAGATATGATGCACTCATTTCAACTTTTCAATGACAATTGATCATTTGTTGTAGGTTGAGCTTCAAACTGTGGATGGACTGGTAAAGGATAGAACACAATGTGCTCCAAATGGATACTATTTTATTCCAGTATATGACAAGGTAAAACTTACTTGAATTTGTGCACATTTAAGTATATTTGGACAACTTCTGTCTACATAAATACAGAATGGCATATATATGCCTTAGATGTGAATTATTATTCAGTTTTTCTCAATGCTATTATTTTCATTCCAGGGTTCCTTTGTAATTAAAATTAATGGACCTCCAGGATGGACATGGGATCCAGAAAAGGTTAGTTATTTTTCAGTTATAATCTGTACGCCCAATCTCTCTCTCATTTTGACATAATCTGAAAGTATTCTTATGAATTCTGACACTTTCTTTGTATTTCCCCCTCTTGTACCTAAAGGTTCCTGTGGTGGTTGACAATAATGGTTGCAATGGCAATGAAGATATAAACTTTCGTTTCACAGGGTAGGCTTTTTTTTTTTTTTTTTTTTCTGTTTAACTTTGTGGTTTTTTATTTTGGAGGAACTTATTAAAAGGAATCTTATGGCAAATGATAGTATTCTTGAGAATTAAGTTTTTAACTGAGCCTAATGGCGTCATGTAATCCATGTAACTAACTTCTGGCTGAATAAGGCTATTGTTGTTGCTGCTGTATGTCCTGCTGCATCCTTTGCTTGCTTATACTCTAAATTTTGAAATTAACTGCGAAGTTTTGTATATTGTAGGTTCACTATATCTGGTAGAGTTGTAGGAGCTGTAGGGGGAGAAAGTTGTTCAGTTAAAAATGGAGGTCCTTCAAATGTAAAAGTTGAACTATTGTCTCTACCGGGGGATCTTGTCTCTTCAGTCTTAACTTCATCATCTGGGAGTTACTTGTTTACAAATATAATTCCAGGTAGGGGAGTTTATGTTTACTTTTGGAAAGTTCCTGGGTTTTAACTTCTTTTTTTATGTAGGGAGCCTCTTACACTATTGTGGAAATTAGAACTACATATAAGTAGTTGTCGTAGATTTATGTATATAGGATCTATATTATGTGACATGAAGATATGAAACGTATTAAAAATGCATATGGTTTACAGATAGGTGAAATTAATTTCAATTTTCTGCCTAAAAAAATATGATTTAACTGGAGGAAAACATGATTAATTGGTTGAGAAGTAGTTGAGGATGAACAAGATTTTCTGGAGATGAACAAGATTGTCTAAATAATATTATATGCTTTTCAGAATTGTTTTTAAATCCAAAAAAAAAAAAATGGAATGAAAGTTAGTTGGGTAATTATGGATAAAAAGTTTCTCATTCTGCACTTTGCTATGAGTAATTTTGGAAATAGGAGCATTTAATGATGGTTACTCTTCCAAGTAGCTTAGTTATTGTGTTTAGTTGAGTTCAATGTATTTTAAGTAGTGATATTTTAATTGTTCTCTTGAAAATAGTAGTATTAATTATCTTAGTTATCATTATTATTATAAATAAATAGATCACTTTGCTGAGTGATACTTGCTTTAGCAAATTTAGGAAATAAATTCACTGTTTCCCTCCTCTTACAAGCAATAATACTGTCTAGAATTATGATTTTTGTTGATGTTCTCCATGGGTTTGGTTTAAAATCATTTGTTGCCAATTTTTTCATTATTTGCTATTATCCTACTCAAAATTGTTCAAACAAATGGACACTCCTGATGCGATGTGCAGGAAAATATGAACTACGTGCTTCAAATCCTGATATGAAAGTTGAAGTTAAAGGTTCAACACAGGTTTAAATAATATGTTTGCTTTCAGCATTTTGCTTTGAGTTCATTCATACCCATTTCTTTTGTCACTCTTTAGTCTCGTAATACATTTAATGAGGTTGCATATTGTGCTTACTATTTTTCTAACGTTGTGTTTCTCGCAGGTTGAATTGGGCTTTGGAAATGGGGTAGTTGATGATATTTTCTTTGTCCCTGGCTATAGTATCAGTGGATTTGTTGTTGCTCAGGTAATGCTTGTTGCCGTGACAAATCTTAAAATTTCACTTTCCTTTTATAATTTCTACATCATTTTCTTTGTAAAATTGATAATATAGTGAAAAGATCCATATATGTCTGACATTCAACAACCACAACAAAACGTTATCCCACTAGGTGACAATGTCTGTGACCGAAGAAAAAGTAAATTCTTGTTTGCAGCAACTGCTTCATCTATTACATTTTTATGAGATTGTTAAATGATGCTTCTGTTCTCAATCAGCTTAAACTTCCAAAATAGATTGATGTGGTTTTTTTTTTAACTTGATATTTTAATCGAAACCTTTCTCATGTAGTTATGCCTTTCATTTTGGTTCTTCCTTTTCCAGGGAAATCCAATATTAGGAGTTCATATTTTCTTATATTCAGATGATGTTTCTGAAGTAGAATGTTTGCAAGGTTCTGCTAATGGTCCACGACAAGAAGTTGCTCTCTGTCATGCTGTATCAGATGCTGATGGGAAGTTCACATTCAATTCAATACCTTGTGGTAATTACTTTTTTGAGTGCTTATTCTGTCATCTACCCCCTCTCAAAGTGTCAAAGTGTGTGTGTCTGTGTTTTTCAGCTGAAGTGGAGCTCTTTAAGGAGCTTCTGAAATATGTTATTAATGTGTCCCATGGGGAGTGTTGAATTTATGGTGTCTATACATTGACAAAAAGGATATAGATAGACAGACGGTATGTCTTAGGACGGAGTGGAGAAAAGTTATAAGCTTGGTAGAGGGTTAAATCATTAGTACTTCTATGTTTCAGTCGTTCCCTTTTTTAGTTCTTTTCCTCTTCTTTCCTCCTCCTTTCACCCCTCTTTTATTTTAGTTAATTTTTTCTCTTTTTTGTCTTTTTCCACTTTTTCTTCCCCTCTCCCTTTCTCTTTCTTTGTCTTATTTCCGATTTATCATTGGCTTCTTCTACCACCGACCCCAATTAACTTGGGTTAAAGTTGCTGTTGATGTTGATGTTGATACATTGACAAAAAGGAATATTCTTTCCCAGAGTTTTTGCTAAGTTTGTAGTTTGTGCATTTTAACTTTTAAACAAACACTGCTGACTTGCAATTATATGTATGGAACTTACTTTTAAAAATTCTAGGAACTTCGCCCTTTACATAGGTACTGCAATTAGTCTCTCCTTGTTATTGATCATATTAAATTTCACTTCAAATTGGTTTTTGTATTTATGCTTACTTTACAGTTGCTATTCATTTTTTTTTTGTGGATTGAATATTTATCATTCTGCTTTGATTGAAAATTGCTGCTTCTTATTACATGCTGCTAGAACCTATTTTGCTTATTTTAGTGCTCGCATTTTTATCAATGTACAGGAAGTTATAAACTTGTGCCCTACTATAAGGGTGAAAATGCAGTATTTGATGTTTCACCACCCAGCGTCTCAGTTAATGTTAAGCATCAGCATGCAACAGTGCCTCAAAAGTTTCAGGTAGATTATATGGATAAAAAATGTTTCACACGCTGACCATATTCACTATTTGTTTTCTGTTTGAAAAATTATAAATATTTGGTATGTTTAAACAAGTTTGGCTCAGTAATAATTATTGTATTTGTAATATTACTGATATCTGTCTATTGTTGTGGTTATGTGCATGTTATTTTTCTCTCAATTATTTGCTATCAATGTCAATTCTTACAGGTAACTGGATTTTCTGTTGGAGGCCGCGTAGTTGATGGAAATGGCATGGGAGTGGAGGGGGTCAAAATCATAGTTGATGGTCACGAAAGGTCTATTACTGACAGTCAAGGATATTACAAGCTTGATCAGGTATTAATATGGGTGATGTGCTTCAGTTAGCACATTTATTGGCAATACATTCTATTTTCGTTTTTCAGTCTATGGACTTTAGTTTCTGAATCTTTTGGTCTTGAATTTTCATTTACTTTTGTCTCAATAATGTTTCTATCCCTAGTCCCTACTTTTCTTCATTTGGATAGATTGGCTTTTTCTGTCAATCTGAGTATGCAAGAGTTTTTTTTCAATCTTCCTGGACCTGGATACTAATGAGGGCATACCTAGGCCAGTGTATTGTTTTTAAAACTCATTTTAGATTGTGCTGATGCTGAGATCTTTCAATTGATTGTAGTTTCTTTTACATTTACATTATTTTTTTCTTTCTTATTTCTATGTTAAATTTATAAGGTTACATCCACGCACTATACCATAGAGGCCCAAAAGGAGCATTACAAATTCAAGAAACTGGAGAATTATATGGTAAAAAATATATCATAAAAGTTTTAGCAGATTTTTGAGTTCGTTATATTTCTCTTTTAGTATGCTGGTGAAAATTTGTTAGATAGTTGAAAGAAGCTTGGAATTTAGTCTTGCTACCTATTTTGTAATAATGATAAATGCTGCTGCTTAGCTCTTGTTTCAAACTTTGTTTGCTTGCTCAGGTATTGCCAAATATGGCTTCAATAGAAGACATCAATGCCATTTCATACAATCTTTGTGGTTTGGTTAGGATGGCTAGTGGTGGTCTGAAAGTGAAGGTATGCATCTCCTCTTCATGTAATCATTTTAGTAACAATTTCATGTTAAAATTAAAGTTGGTCTTTTGATAATATACTAGGTGGCTTTGACTCATGGACCTGATAATGTGAAACCACAAAAGAAGCAAACAGATGAAAATGGAAACTTCTGCTTTGAGGTATGTTAGCTTAGTGGAATAAATCAATCATTTTTTTCTTTTTTGTAATGTTGACAGTGTCTCCTAATATCATGTGGATACAAATAACTTAAGCTGAAAGAGAAGAGGTGGTGAATTAGGATGCTAAACAACAGATTCTACCATATGCTCTGGGAGTGTTAACTGATTTAATAAGCAGCATGTTACCATCGAATCTATCTAATTTATTGTACTTTTCTATCTTTTGGTCACAAGCTTTGAGAGGAAAGTTCTGAACCTTGGAACTAAAAATTTGTGATATACTTTTATGCTTGTCAACAATAGATTTTTTTTATCAACTGAATTTGAGATCTCAAAATGCATTAACCATATATTAGCAAAAATCGGAAACTTGTAGTTGCAGCTTTAAGCCTATGACATAATTTTTCTAACAATCTTTTGTTTGAAAAGTTTGAGTTGAATCTGTTATTAAGGGATTTGGGCTAGATACACAGTATTTTATATCAAATATGTTAGTTGAAATCTAAGGGAAAAAAGGCCAATATTTAGCATCTGCAGTTCATTGAAGAATTTGCGTTTGAAGATGGTTCATAGCTATCCAAATTATGTCTTGAGTTCTCATTTTTTTCAAGTGTTAAAATAATTTTATGGCTTCTTTCTTTAATGATGTTTCTTGAGTATCTGCTAAAGTTTGATTGCTCATTTCTTATAAGTGACGTGTAAATCGTTTGTTTAATGTCTAGGTTCTTCCTGGTGAATATCGCTTGTCAGCCATTGCTGCTTCTCCTGAGAATGCTGCTGGACTCATGTTTGCTCCATCTTATATTGATGTTGTGGTCAAAAGTCCCCTGTTGAATATTGAATTTTCACAAGTAATTTTTCACCCATATTAGCTATAGGTTATCTTGTATGCTTCTTGGTTCTTTTTGTCCTTTTCCCTTCAGTTTTTTTTTTGTATCGTGCATGCTGAATTCTTTGGAGATCAAAATTAGAGTCCTTTATCGACATAGTTGAGCATGAGAGGATTAGTCTTATATGGTTGCATGATTTGTTTGGCAATATTAGTATGTAGATGACGTTGTATAGCAGTGTGTTTGGATAAAAGAGTTTAAAGAGGGAATGTACTTTTAAGAGGATTTTAATAATAAAATACTATTTTTTGGATGTTTAACAAAAGAATATTAAAAATACATTTCCATCAGATAATTTTGCTGGCAGAATGAAGACTTTTGGTTTTGAATGATATCTCATATGGTAGAAATTTAAGATTCCCCAGCTTCAGTGTGTCAAGGAGAAAATGATGAGGTATCTCAATGCTGTTGAAATGATCATAGAAGGAGCTACCAATATGGGTCTCTGTATGCCTTCATTCAGGAGATGATGGGGTTTGAGTTCCTAAGATAAAGAAAGATTAAGTTGCTCTCCTTGCTCCACCATTGTCAATGAGAAAAACAATTGGCCTTCAAGTGTTCCCTTTTCCTGTATAGTATATAGTCTCATCAAGGACGGATCGAACAAAATGACCGTAAGAATGGTGTTTTCAGTGAGAAATAAACTTCATATCATTCTCAATGATGTTTTCTGTGGCTAGATGTGGGTCATCCATCTATGGTGTTTCTGTCAGTGTGAGGGTAGGTACGATGAGTGAATGCGATATTATGGTTGTGGCAGATTTGTAAGCAAAGAAGATAGGAGATGGATTTCCAAAATTGAATTTCATGTATAATTATCCAAACACTAGGTTTTACAGATGATGGGCATTGAACTACTGTGATTGAATTTCATGGTTTTTCAAATTCTTTGAAATTTTATAACTCTATCCAAACACAACTTAAGATTCTTTTGATAACTTGAGTTTGGGCTGGCTTAACTCAATCCCAAAAGCCAGTTCATGACATGGGGATTGCCCAAGCTTTAATAAGTTTTACCTTGGCCATATCTATAGTTGATGTGAGATTTCGTCACCCTCTTCATGCTCTTGACTAGACAAGATTATAGATTTTATTTACACTGAGAAAGCCACGTGGTCAGGGAGATTGCACTGGCTAATCCACGTGGCGTGGTTGATTGCCCTGGGAAATCTGTGGGGCCAAGTTCATTTTTGGACCGCTGACGGTGACCCAATATAAAATCTATAGTAGGCCTTGATACCATCTTGAATGTGGGTTGGGCCTAACTTAACTCAAAAAATCAGTTCATGAAATGAGGATTGCCCAAGTCTTTATTATATTTTGGCCATATTTCTCGATATGAGATCTTAACATATTAGAATAGAATTTCTAACCTGGATTTTATTTATTTATAGATTTCCTATATGGTTGAATTTTTATTTAATTCCTCTAAACATCTTTTGCTTTTCCATTTTCTTTGGGAATCTTTATGACCTTATCCTCACAAAGACCAGGATATAGGCTCTGATTTTATATTGTTCTATTCTGATTGTTTGCTGATTGTAGGCTTTGGTCAATATTCATGGTGCTGTATCCTGCAAGGAGAAATGTGGTCCATTTGTATCCGTTACTCTGTTGAGACAGGCTGATAAATATAATGAAGAGAGAAAGACAATTAGCTTGACCACCAAGAGTAGTGAATTTCTGTTTTCAGATGTTATTCCTGGAAAATACAGGCTTGAGGTTGGCCTTTTTTCTTTTTGTATTCCTATTTTATCCGTGGTTTTTTAAATAGAATTTCTTTAGTTTTGAGTTTTATTGCCTGCAAATTTCTTTTAAATTTTCCACTACTGGTTCAGTATCATTTTTTTACTGGAAAGGTCTGATTCACATGTTTTTTCCCCACTGTAATAATATTTGTTTTAGGTCAAACATAGTTCCCCTGAATCAGTGACCTTGGAAGATAATTGGTGCTGGGAACAGAGCTTCATAGATGTAAATGTTGGTGCTGAGGACTTAGAAGGAATCCTTTTTGTTCAAAAAGGCTACTTGGTCAATGTTATCTCCACTCACAATGTTGATGGTTACCTGACTCAACCTGATGGGTCAAATGTGAATTTGAAAATTCGGGTACAACAATTATAGTCCATCCAAATATGTCAGTACATTGCAGATTCACAAAATTCATTTCTGTTCTTTTGGTCTTATCTGCAGAAAGGTTTCCAGCATATATGTGTAGAACAACCTGGCATACATGAATTTAGTTTTGTTGACTCATGTATCTTCTTTGGGAGTTCATCAGTGAAAATTAATACATCTGATCAATCGGTATGGAGAATACAGACATCCATGATTATATTTTTCAGTTTCTTCATGTATTATCATATTTGGTTCTTTTGAGGATCTTCTTCCATAATTTTTTCTTTTTTGTAGCCCATCCATCTAACAGGAGAGAAGTATCTTCTTAATGGACAAATAAATGTGCAGTCTGGCTCACTTGATGCATTGCCTGATAATATAGTTGTTGACATTAAACATGATGGTGTTATTGATTATGCTACAGCCACACTTAAGTACCATGCAAAAGATCAAACGGAAGCTGCTATATTTGAGTATTCCGTTTGGGCCAATCTAGGAGAAAAGCTTACCTTCATTCCTCGTGACTCAAGGTACATCTATCTATTCTAGCTGGTAGTTCAAACAATTTCAGTTATAAGGCTTTTGTAAAAGCAGATTGGATCAAGGGAGGAAAATCGATTGTGTGAATACACAATAGCTACTATCTCAGTACAACTTTGCCTATTTTTCCTGGAAACTGACAATATCAACTTCCTTACGATATAATAAACTCATACACCAGCTCCAGGCTTTAAAGAAGAAAGACCTGCCTATAGGAGGGGCTGGTTCATGGTAATGAATGGTGGTATCGGTCGGGGCAAGCACAGCACTCGTGCAGGCTTAAAGGATTTTCTGCTTTCTTAGTTAAGTTAGAAAGATGAGTTACCTAGCTAGTGGATTAATGAAGCTGATTCCCCCGTATTGGACAGAAAGAACCTTCTATAATGAAGAGTAGGATGTGAGGGAAAGCCCTCTAGTTGAGTAACAGAACTGAAGCTTTTGGTACCAAGATTGAGACCTTGAGTCTAGGCCGTTGCATCACCATCACCTCTGATTCGGTCAATAAAAGAAATTCCTTATCTTATATAGTCTTTTTCCGTTTCTGACCCAATCCAACTTCATAATCTTTGCGTAGCGTAGTAGAATGAAGGCTACGCACTGACGCTCTCTTATCTATTAGCCTAAGCGTCTTCGCTGGCTTGTAAAATAATACAGTACAGTATAGTGGATTTATACCATTTTATGCTAACTGTGTTCCATGCAAACTATTTCAAAATTTTTATTTTGTACCAATTTGATTTTATGGAGTCACACCCAATTTCTAGAAAAAAGTAGTTATAAATCTTAACATTGTATTATATGCTTCCAGTTTTCCTGTAAGGTTGAACATTTTAGTTAGCTTACCATTTTTTTATGGTTCCATGTTGCTTATTAGTGTTTTGTGCATATAATACACACAATTCTATGATTCTAGGAAGTTGGGTTCGGTACTCTTTTTTTTTAATACTTTAATTTCTCATTTTCTCCTACCCCTTCCCTTCTGTCTCTGTAGCTTTGAAATGAAACTAATTCATGCACTACAATTTGCCGAATTTATAGTTGACTTGTTCTTGTTTGGTTACAGGAATGATGGGCAGAAGAAACTTTTATTTTATCCTAGAGAACATCAAGTAAGCATCAAAATTAGTTTTTTTACTGATATTTTTATGGGACTAACTGAGTTTCATTTGCAAAATCCATTTCCTTAGGTATCAGTGACCGATGATAATTGTCAAGTTTATATTCCTACATTTTCTAGTCAACTGGGTGTATATATTGAAGGATCAGTTTCACCTCCTCTTTCTGGCGTCCATATCAGAGTTTTTGCTGCTGGAGACAGCAGCGTTACTACACTTAAAAGTGGTGAATTGGTTCTTGAAACGACCACTGGTACTGATGGTTCCTTTGTGGCAGGTCCTCTGTACGATGATATTGGTTACAATGTTGAGGCTTCAAAGGTAGTCACTTTCTCAGAACAAAAACTAAATACCTTATTTTAAAAATACTAAAAGCGAGTTGTGAAATTTCTCTACTTATCTGTGATGTTTCTGTTGCTATCTTGTTTTCTTACGCAATTTGATTTATTTGTTTCTTGTTTGTATTTGTAGTCTGGATATCTTTTAAAACAAGTTGCGCCTCATTCCTTTACTTGTCAGAAGCTTAGTCAAATTTCAGTACACATACATCACAAAGATGATGCTAAAGAGCCCATTCCTTCTGTTCTGTTGTCTTTGAGTGGTGACAATGGTTATAGAAACAACTCAGTATCAGGAGTTGGTGGGACATTCCTGTTTGACAATTTGTTTCCTGGAATGTTTTATTTGCGTCCTGTTTTGAAGGTACTATACTGTAGCTGGACATAACTGTTATTATGTTCTGCATTCTATTGCTTGTCATGTCCTTGATATGCAACTTTTTGTCAATCAGCTCTGGTTCACACGCTACTGCACCTGAAGTTAACAATATCTCTTATTAAGCATCAATACTTGCATTTTCTTCATGTATCCATATCATATATGTATTTGATACCAATAGTCTTGGATATTTCATTGATACATATATCACAGCCTTCAAAAAATAGTTATGAGTTGGATATGAGACATGAAAGGTGTATAAGATAGAAACGTTGAAGCCTTGTCTCTCAATGAAATAGAAATGGAAGCTATCCTCTTTAAGGATAATGCTCAAGAAGGGAATGAGATTGGTACTATTCCTATTTGTAGGCAATAGGCAATAATTTATGATGACAATGATATATATATATATATATATATATATTATTTGAAGAAGTATGCAATAAATATGCTTTATGAATTTTTATACAAATTTACATATGTATCTGGCATGTATTGCATCCTTTATATTGGGTAAGTATCATATCAGATACCCATTGTATCTGTGCATCATAGTTTCTCTACCCCCAAAGGGTGTAAAAGCCTACTTGTGATTGACAAAAAGAGACGTGTGAAAAAGAAAAGGACAACTATTGCATTTCACTGTCATGTTTAATCGTTTTCCTTGCTTATCCAGAATCTTCATGTGTTTCTTTTCAGATTGAGTAGGTCACCTCTTTATGCTTGTACTAAATTATTTGTAATTTTCTGCTTGTGTGCAACTCAACAATAAAGGAAGGATATTAGGATAAGAAGTTGAATAGTTTGTAAATATCAGGATTTTTTAGAAATTGATGATTAAAATTATGATGGTCATTGCTGAAGCTATATCTTTGTCAACGTCCTTATTCAGTGTATGTTATTATTATCTTATTTCCTAGGAGTATGCTTTCTCACCTCCAGCACAGGCAATAGATCTTGGAGCAGGGGAGTTCAAAGAAATTGTTTTCCAGGCCACACGCGTAGCCTACAGGTTTCATTTCCTATTGATATGATATTTTTGCAGTAATCACAGGCCTAGTTATATTAAATAATTGAGACATATATACATAAATAGACTATAATCTGTTTAAAACAAGGACATATCTCATTTAAGAGAAGTGAGAAGGGCCACCACTGGTTTAAATGAGAAACTTTATTCTGAAGCCCTAGGATAAAACAGCCACACATCAGATATAGGTATGCTGATTGTGGAATTTGGGTAAGAGTGGGAGTGCAACTCACCAGATATTATCTCCATGAAAGTATATTTTTAGTAGTAATGTTACGTGTAACATTTTCTTTGCATTTTTCATGTCATGCTGGTTCTCCTGCACCTATTTTAAATAATCCAGATTTTGCACATACCTCATGTAGTACATAACATTATTTTTTTCTTAAATGCTGAATTGTTTTGTAATTTCCATTTGAATTGGTAGTTGATTTAATAGATTGAATCATATCTATTCAAGTATGCATGATTAAAGTGTAATGTTATACTGGTGAATAGAGCACACAGACAATATAAAACTGGTGTCCAGGGTAATTGCATAAAACCAAAGTACCAAACTACAGAGCAAATTGAGCAATGGACATGTTTGCACTATTTATGTTTTTTTCACCAAGTGATTATATTAAATTGCTGGACACCCTGTAGCCTTTTCTACCTTTTCCTGTGCTTGCACTTATACACTTGAGCTTACTTTACTCTGGAAGATGCTGAGGTTAATCAACTCTTGCAGTGCTACAGGTATAGTGTCTCTCTTGTCTGGTCAACCCAAAGGAGAAGTTTCGGTTGAAGCCCGGTCAGAGTCAAAAGGCTATTTTGAGGAAACTGTGACAGATTCATCTGGAAATTATCGACTGAGAGGACTACTGCCTGATACTGACTATGTTGTTAAAGTGGCTAAAAGAGATATGGGCAGTTCTAATATAGAGCGTGCATCTCCAGATTCTATTGCTGTCAAGGTTAGTTCCCGGTAGCTATCTGCTTTAGATTTGCTGTCAATGTTCTGCTCTGTTGTAAGTTTGGGTTGATATTCCCAGGTTGGAACTGAGGATATCAAGGGATTGGATTTTATAGTTTTTGAGGAGCCGGAAATGACAATTATAAGTTGCCACGTTGAAGGAAATGGTACAGATGAACTTCATAAACACCTGATGGTAGAAATCAGGTCAGCTAGTGACCTAAACAAGATAGAGTCAGTCTTCCCCCTGCCAATTTCAAACTTCTTCCAGGTGAAGGGCTTATCAAAGGGCAGACACCTTCTAAAGCTTCAATCTGGTCTCCCATCAAGCTCGCTTAAATTTGAATCTGATATCATTGAGGTCGACTTGGAGAAAAATGTTCAGATCCATGTTGGCCCAATGAGATACAGGATTGAAGATCAGCTGAAGCAGGTTTCTTCTTTTGTCTCTACCCTTTCTAGTTTTGTCTGCCTTTTTTTTCAAAGTTCGCCATTAACTATTTTCTGTTTTCTTCTGTTGCTGCCGCACATGTATTTTTTATTCTTATTTCTTGTACAATGCAGGAGTTGACTCCGGCACCAGTATTCCCTCTTATAGTTGCATTTCTAGTTGTTGCACTATTTATTAGCATGCCAAGGTAAGATTGATATTCCTACTTTTTCATCTTAACTGCAACTTTTGGATTTTATGGTCATGTATCCTTATTGATCTCCTTCCCCTATCCCTATATGAAGATTGAAGGATTTGTATCAAGCCACGGTAGACATACCCACCCCAGGACTCACTGTGGCTTCAAGAAAAGACATGAAGAAGCCGATGTTGCGAAAGAAGACTTATTAAATCTCCTTTCCAACCATAGGAGTCATACGGTAGTATAACTGCTCGTAGAGTCTTAGTTGAGTTACTTCGATAGCTTTCACGTTCTCTGATAGGTGTGGATGTTTTCTTTATTTATCTGGTGGGCCATAATGCAAGATAGATAAATGTAATTAATAATTGTTCCTTCATTGTTAGTATAATGTGATTTTACTTTTAGGCTGAGGAGAAAACGCAAATAGAAGCAACATGTATTTGTTGCTACTGAATTTTTGTTTTCTATTGTTTTTTGCAGCCAATATATTGAGCTTGAACGTTGAGTTTTGACCCTCTTTGGAATTGCCTGATTTGTTTATCATACAACAAAAGAACTAGGTTATGCAACTTAACTAGGGAATGAATGGAATGGTGCTATTCGCTTAATTGATGAAGCCAATACCGTATTTGATACGAAAATATTGTAGTTCGTTAGTTAAACTTAGATTGGTATTACTACAGAACAATGGATAATACGGAATAAATAAATGGGATATAATTAATTTACAATATATGAATGGATTATTACTTCTACCAAATTACTAAAGCAATAGCTTATCCATATTTAATGTATGTCAATGTCTAATGTATCGAAATGTAGTCGGAATATGGCAATTGACTTTTGAGCATAATAAATAGTAACTGGCCTCTTTCAAAACAAAGCAAAATGAGATGAAGTAAAATAATTGTAGCATTTATATAATGATATAAAGAAGGTACCATGTATAAAATCGTAATAGATAGAAATTATATGTATAAAATCCTTAATAACTTTTAAAGGTAGCAATAATAAAAATAATCCAGTTATTCTTTTTAAATATTAATATAATATTTATTGGAACATTTTTAAAACATGTTTTTATCAAATTAATATATCATTATTATATTTACGTTATTATTTTATAAATTTATATAGATATTATTGCATTACTATTTTTTAAGATAACATCCATAATTTCAATGTAATTATATCTGATATACTACTAATTTTTTAAAAAAAATATATTTACATATACATTTTAAAAAATAACTATAAATATTAAAAATATATAATTTAAACAAACTCCTACAACACGCAAATCTAAAATCTAGAAAATATACTTCCTAAATATCCTTCAAGTACCGGTCATGTACTGTGACTAATACGAACATTCTCAAATATATCGCCAACTGCAAAGAGACATGGTACTGCTGGAAAGCTTCAATAGACATGGTGGGGCCCTCGCACTAAGGGTTGATGAACTTGCTATTACCGATTGGAGAGTAAACAAAATCCTGCTTATTTTTTAAAATGAAACGAGAGTATCAGGGGAACATTTTATTATGTAATTTGCTTTATCTTATAATGGAGAATCAACGGTGCTAATTAAGGGTATCATCATAGAATGGTCACTTCCTTTTTAATCTGTATGCTTGTCTCCCTGTAATTAGAAAAATAAATCTTTTTAAAAACCTGTTCATACCATTTATGTATATACATTTGAACAAACTTAGTGGCTTATGATTTTTATTCTTTGAATTTGTTCTAAATCGCTTTAACCTTAACACCCTTCTCATCACACTCCAATTCTTGAATTGTCCCACCACTGTTGAACATGTTTGTGAGCCCAATTGGTGCAATCCGATTCACTATTGCTAAAAGAAAACGAGCTAAGTTTCCAATTTTTTTTTTAAGTGCAACCAGTTTATTCTTTGAATTTGTTCTAAAGGTTATACATTTATACATTTGTGTGCATGTTCCTTTCCTCCTGATCGAGTATAACCTTTAATTGCATCCAAAGAAAACCAGACCTAAAAACTGTATAAATTTGATTCGGTCAGTCTGCAGGATCTTTTCTATGCCCTATTCCCCATCGTCTTATGTTCTGTTTCAGTTTACTGCTGTATTTAAATGTGTAATTGTATGTGATCAAATGTTGATGTTGAATAGAGAAAATCCACAAAAAGTATTTTAAAAACGTATTTTGGGTTCATTGATTTTTAAAATATTACAAAGTTGTATATTTAGGATTGGATTTAATTATTAAACGTTATCACTGTACAATATACACCATTTTTTAAATGTCATTATATCAATTAATAAATTGAATAATCTGCTGTTAAAGAAACTGAATAGTTTATGTAATTATCATTAACACAATTGAATCCATCCATGAGGTATCTGATTTTTTTTTTTTTTTTACATTAACACGAAAGTGATCAAAACATAGTGATTTCATATGCCATTGTTTTCATTCATAACCTTATTTAACAGTGATTGATCTAAGTGGTTCCCAACTTCTGGTCTTCTTCTAAGCATTATTTAACTTAGAGTGGCAGTTACAATAACTACAACAATATATTATATTTTGAGGACCAAAATTAATACAGATACAAGACAATACTACCAGGATATATAGTTGCATTCTCCTGTTGCCAATTGTCGTGCTGATTACTAATACGTGTTGCACCGAGCTATCGGATTTAAGTGCCACGCAAGTTAAAAGAAGAAAATTGAGGAAATTTCCTCTAAATACATCTAGCTTCTTGTAGGCTCACGACATGAGAAATTGTTGCGTTGATATTTCAAGCGAGCAACACCTGTGGCCTGTAGTAACGTGTACAATAGCTGTATGGATCAACCGTTCTTTTTAGCGCGTACATCAAAGTTTTAATATTTTGTCGGTGCTTGTCCCTCTAATCTTGCCAAGTGCAATCATCCCCCAAATTAAGATTGAATACCATGAAAGTGAAACCAGATTCAATGAAAAGTTGCAAGTTATTGTAATTAGAAAAATATGAGTTTCCGTGAATTGTGTTACTCTGATTTCCAGTCCCAAGTCCCTCCACCAACGTTATGACGATAGTAAATATCTATATCAATGCAAAAGTGAGACCTTTTAGACTGCCAAGGCTAATCTAGTGTTAAGTGTTAACTAATAACCAACTGATTTGATTAAAAAGCTAGACAACTGATTTCATTAAAAAGCTAACTTTATTTTTGGATGCATATTATATTTTCTTTCTCATATTATGTATTACTATTAATCTTTTATTATATCTTAAAATATTTTAATCAAATATAAAATAAATTAAATTAACATATACTTAAATAAATATTATATTTTTATTATATTTTTTTCCATAAAATTAAATATAAATATGAATAATTTACACACTTTATTCAACCAATTGAGTTAGACTTTTTTATTAATTATTATGTTGATTAATAGTCAAAATATCTTGAAGTGCATGTAATGTTAAATAGTATAACAGTTAAAATAAATAGTATAAGATTATGTAAATTGAAAGAAAATTAAAAAATATTATCAGGGTTAAAAGAGAATAAAATTTAAAAATTTAAAAGCTAATAGCTAATACTTTAAAAAAATCCTATTTGAAGTAGCAAATAAAAAACCATATGAATTACTTAAAAAAACATGTTTATTAACATTATTAATAATATATATATAGGGCCAAATAGGTTCGAGGCTATGGGGGCCTATTTTTTCCCGGGTCATTCTGGCTCATATGGTCTGTCCAGCCAGAACAACTTGAGCCTATTTTTTCTGGGCCTCTATTTCACGAGCCTAGCCCACCAGTCCATTACGACAGAGCAATTTTTAACCTCTACTTAATATTAAATTATTAATAATGGTTGTAGTACTCATATTTGGACCTATGTATGATATTTTACTTAATTAAATGCCCAACCCTTACCTGAGGAAATAAAAAGGTATTTACTATATTCACTTCCCTTTTTATTAGTTTTCCAAAAAAAACACACTCTCCTTATTACTTAGAAATGGGGAGTGGATAAGAAAGAAGAAGAATAGACACAGCAAGTCCCCAAAAAAAAAGGGTTGGAGACTACCCCATGAACCTTTACTTTTGAGCCTATCGAATTCGGGTTGGGCCTACTCTACAGCCTAGCCTTTGGATGGGCCTGGACTTTCAGGTAACAAAGAAGTTGAGGATTTGTGCTGGATTTGTGTTAAAAGTAAAAACTTCCCGAAAACAAGAGACAGATGCATTTGCAGGAACCTTTTCTCTAGAATATTCATAAAAAGATATTGAAAATTGAAAAATCAGTGGCCAACTTTTTTTAAGGTTGTACGACAAAGAATGAGGAAAATTTTGTCTACATTTTAAATCTGTGAGAGTTGCGTGTAATTTTTCTATTCTATACATCAACCCAATGACCCCAATGAATGACCTAAACAACGTCTAAAAAGTTATTGATTTGAGTCTATGGTATTGGCATGTAATATTTAATTTTAAGAACCAATTTTAAAAATCATATGGCAGTAATAGGTATTGAAATAAGAGTAATATTAAAATGATAAAATTATAACTAGTGCAATTTTATCTGTTTCTCTAATAATAAAAACGATATGTTTTTTATTATATTTTCGTTCCGCTCCACTCAATTCATTATAAGGTTAATTCTGGAGTTTCGCTTACATAAAGTCCAATCCTTTGTTGTAGAAAAAAAAAATCCAATTCATTGGGATAACTCAATAGGTAGACTTCAGGAATAAGTATAACAATGCCTTAGCCCATGCTCATGCAATCCGGACATCAGGTTAAGTAATTTACTTTTCTCTTTCGTTTTTTGACAATTCACTCTTCTCCAATTAAGAGGTACATTTTACATACTTTCTAGTTTTCTATGCAATCAGCAAAAAAATAAAAATATTTCAATTATCTTCTTTTATCTATATACTTATTTTTTTTTAACTACTCCTTTTAATTTAGAAATAATCTTATAAAATAATTACACTAACATTTCCTCAAATTATACATAATATTATTTTTTATTCCTACATTATCCTCCGTTATGTTTGAAAACATATTATCTTATATGTTACATTAACATTGTAACACGTTCTTAATGTTTTAAAAATATTACACCGAAATTCGTACGTTATAACTTATTACCATATAAAAATTAATATTTATCCTAATAATCCTACGCAACATACAAACCAAAATTTTACATGTTCAATTCAATGGCCGAAAATGGAATTAGTGAATTACCCATATACGGTACTACAAATGCACGTGCATGCTTGCTAAAGCCCAAAAAGGATGGAAACAAAGACAAATAATGTTATATCCTTCTACAAACTCTGCTACTATTTTATACAGAAAATAATTACTATATAAAGAAAATAAAATATTAATGAAAACTTGTTACAAGATGTAAAATTATTCCTTTTCTTTTTATCCCCTGCATGACTGCAGCATCTAAACTAGTCTATGGTCAAAGTTTCAGAAAGTTGAAAGTTGTAAAACATGTTCATTTTTATTTCCTTTTCGTGTGCTGTTTTGGTTGCTTCCCCATGTTACGCCTTCTAGATTGTAAAAAGGAAGCAAACGTGATACACTAGTACGTAAGGCTGAAAGAAAAAGGCCATTGTGTGCAATTCATCGACAGATAAAGAAGAAGACGAAGAAGCAATGGGACCGGAGCAAAGATTAGAAATTTAGAATAGTTAGCCCAGCAGCTTAGTTATTATATATACAATTGCAGTTGTGGATTGTGATTAGATTAAATTATCTAGCAAATATTTGGATTCTCAGTGGATAAGGAATAAAGATTCCTGTTAATAATTAGTATACGTACATAGCTCAAAGAAAAATTGCTTCTTCCAAAACTGATAAAGTAACCTATATTCCAACGCTATAAATTAAGAAATATTTAACAGAGAATATAAAAATATCATTTATAATAGAAAAAAAATATTCAGTATTAAAATTAGATCTATTGACATAATTCTATCTAACAGAAATTAAACTATCACTGTAAATCAAATCAACTGTTTTTTAAATCAAGTATTTATGTTAAATATTTCTACATGATGGTGCGTTAATAATTTCGAAGCATTTACAACAACTATTTTTATTTTACAATAAATATGATCTTTTTTTGTCTACATGTGTTTTTGTATGATTCAACATTATAATTTTTTTACATCTGCAAACCAAAAATAAACAATACTTCATCTTCATATACGTACACTTGTATTTGTATCAACAATATGGATAGATTAAATGTTAAATCGTCCGAAGCTCTTAGGTTGATCTTGAGACCAGAAAATAAAAAGAGGTAACTTTTTTAAGCTTAAGGGATAATCAACCTTAAGTGCTAAATAGACCAACATATTTCCCGGTGAACTGGTAAAAATTTCTGCTGAGAAAAAAAATTGTGATAAGAAATGCTCAATTTTTTGTGCTCTTGCTAAGACCATGATAATAGTCCAAAATTATTGGTTAATAGAGAATCAATATGATTTAAATATTTGTTAATAATAAAAAAGTCTTTATACTTGTGGGCCCACTTCAAGATGAGTACACAGTTAACAACTAAATCACATTTATTAGTCCCCAAATTCATAGCGTAATTATTGTCCATGTTTTGACTCCATCGTTTTCTTCCTAACTCTAACTCAATCAATTACAAACCTTTTATAAGAAGAATAGGACGAGGCATAATATTATTTGGGTTAGTCAAAGTTGGGACCCTTAGTCCCACCGCCCGTCGCTCAAGACTAGGCTCTGCCTATGATAAGTACTATATATCAATCTGTTACCATATTTACAATTATTTTGGTATATGTATAAAGATTAACAAGTCAAACATCAACATACTAGTTTTTATTAAAAATAAGTATCTTTTTTAATAAATATGTATTAAAATAAAATTTTAAATTTAATTTTTTATAACTATTTTTTAAAGACAATCATCATTAAGTCTATTTGAATATAAGACTAAAAGTCTTTCTAACAATTTTAAAAAATATATTTACCAAAAAAAGTTTCATATTTCCAAAAAGACTCTAAAAAATATTTATAATTTGTACCTAAAGAAGCCCATTATCATTCTTCTAACCTAAAACGGAGAAGTGTTCTGTTTCCTGAATAAGTAAATGAAACCAAGATATAAGATTTCCATGAAACTAAGAAGTGTTAAGGAAATCTCGGGGTGACAACATGTCACCTGAACACCATATCTCTCTCCCTATCTATCTCCCATGATGAGTGTTACTGTGTTAGCATTGTCTAATCTGTCACTAAAACCCATGGATATGGAACATTTCCAACGCCATTATCACATTTCAAGTGGAACTCATGTACCACACAAACATTATGATACGTTTAATGCACACTTACAGGTCAAACCAATCAATTGAATCAAATAACGATTTATATATCACATCTTTTGTGTGTGCTCATCTATATATCACATGATATATGCCTAATGCCCATGATATATCATAATATACAGTTTTAGTTTGACGCATAAACTAAAAAGTTAGTAAGTTAATAATTAAAAGAATAGTTAAAGATTGAAAAGTTATTAAATATTAAAAAATTAGGAGTAAAATTTAAAAGTTGACAGAGTTGTATAATTAATTAGAAGTATATAATAAAATTATTTAATTAATTAATTGCTAGATATAAAATGATACACTCCTAATTAGGAGTATAAGACATGAAAAAAAAATATTTAAGTGAGTATTATTTCTCTAAATGAAGTCTTTTTATATACACATGACTAGTTAAGAGTCGAATATTTAACATGTTTAAAAACTCAACTATTTTGGTTGGTGTAAACTTACACTATTATCTAATAAAAATTGTCATATAATTAAAATGCATTTTCATTTTTATCGTATATATAAAATTGACGGATCAATATTTAATGAGATTGCTTTTCCAGCAGATTGAGTAAGTCACATTGTTATTAACTGACTCTAGAAAGTTGGTATACCA
Organism: Glycine tomentella; assembly: GCA_007407185.1. Taxonomy (NCBI): domain Eukaryota; kingdom Viridiplantae; phylum Streptophyta; class Magnoliopsida; order Fabales; family Fabaceae; genus Glycine; species Glycine tomentella. The sequence goes on along the minus strand of PYAF01001667.1, from coordinate 1,156,201 downwards.
GGCTGGATATGATGATTTACAATTAATCCAATTTGTTTATAGTAAGAAAGCCACACGGAATGAATACAGAAGAAAGTGATGGTGCGTGGTGGTGGGGCGTGATGATTCCATTTCAAATATTTAACGAAGAAATTAAAAAGAGATTATTGCGGGCATGGAGTATAATAATATAAATTATGTTCGGATCTTTGTTTCATTCTATTTGACTCCCACCAAGGAGTCACCATTTACAAACAGATATATAAATATTCTATTCACGGATTGAGGTATCTGTGTAGGTAGAAATTTGAACACATACACAGACCAAACTAAAAATGGTTTTTATATATTCTTGCTGTCATCTCCATGTGCAGCTAGCGTCCTCATTTCAACTTTATTATTAGGTTTTGAATATTAATCCATTCAAAGGCCAATTGGGTGAGCTAATGATAATTCACAAGAAAAACAGAAAGAAAAAAAAAAAAAAGCAAAAAAGATTCCAAAGGGGAAGTTTCTCACACAACCACGAGTTTCATTTGCACGTTAAATGCCGTAGCATCTGCTCCCTTAATTTGTGTCAATCTTATAGAATGTATTCCCACTGATTGAGAGAGGATGGTAGTAAAGATTTGCTAGCTGCATTGGTTATTTTATTTAAGAAGAGTGTTAATAATATTTTTATTCATACATTTCTTATTTTATTTAATTCAACTATTAAAGGATAAGTTCCTCAAGCATTAGGAGGTTAGTAGAGATACCCATTGGGTGTGTCAACTAGTGATAGAAGGGATTTATTCCATGATCAAGTAGGTATCAAGTTGAATCAAACAACAATAAAATAGAAAAACAATTTAGTACAAGAAAATAAATATATTTTAAATCCACCAGGTTATAGTGTTTCTGTTTCAGTTTTACATTACTGGTAAATTGGCATACAAAGAGAAAATGAATACATAAATGAAGAGAGATATGAAATAAAATAACTCTAATTTTTTAATATTATTTTATATTTAGTTTACACTTTTTTATTCTCTTCTTAGCATTCTCTTTTTAATTGGGATACATATTGAGATGACGAATAATATATTAAAAAAACAAATATTTAAAATAAATAAATAAAATTGACATAGCAGTAGCACAAAGAGGAGGAAATGTATAGAGCGTGGACTTGTAACAGGTCAATTCTTCGGCCATGGGACCCATACAGAGTTGGACTTGGATTTGTATACAGGAGGAGACGATGACGTTTCATAACAAGACAAAACAAGTTTTCCTTTTTTTTTTTTTTTATGGGAGAAAGAAAGGTTGCCTAATTAACATGAAACTCTTCCATTTCAAACTCAGAAGAAATTTGCCTCAAAAAAAAAAAAAACTCAGAAGATATTATAAATTTTAATGGTAATTAAAAAATACGAGTTACCAGTAAATTTTTGGGTTTTGTTAACATAATTCTTAACAATTAAAACTATATTATATTAAAAAAATACTTATTAAATTAAAAACGTGAAAGTATAATAAATATTTTATTTTCATGAAAAAAATATACCTTTAAATAGTTAACATCAACCTTAAATACCTTTTAAAAAAACATCAACCTTAAAGATAAACGTTAATTAAAGAACACAATAGGTATGCACTATAATAAAAAGTTTTTATGTTGTCAATAAAAAAAAACATATTTATTGTGACTTTTATGCTACTTTTTTTTATTATATGTTACTTATTTATTAAAACTAATAAATTTATTATACATTGATAATATGCAATTAGACATTTAGCT